>JAHRHZ010000218.1:37678231-37690883 GCA_024137785.1 Ginglymostoma cirratum
GTCTCTGCCTCCAGCACCGGCAGTTCTTACTATCTCTAAGAAATTCTGAAACGCGACGGAGGGTCATTTCGCTCAATTTGCCCCTAATCATCACAAACCCCTTTGAATAAGTCAGAGATGTGCAAACACAGACCTGAGCAGATCCTTCCGATTAATTAACGCCTTCATATAATCCGACAACTTCTTCTGCATCAGAGCCAGACGTAACCACGCTCTCCCTCTACCGACTGGAGTCCTACAAACATGAAAAGTTACTTTGTTAAAGGGGCTACCAAAATGCACACTGTTGTTGTACAAGTTATGTTTAAGGGCTGTTTACCAACAACAACTTGGGTAACCGACCAACCTATGTTAGCCATTCAGCCCTTGTAGCCTGGCACCCCCATTCATGGCTGATCTGATCGTAGCCTCGAATCCACATTCCCAGCTGCCCCTGATAACCTGGTCAGTCAGAAATCTACCTATCACTTCCTTAAAAATGTTTAACGCCTTTCTTTAAAGAAGGCGAGCAATAGGGGCTGAGCCATTCACTCCCTCTAGAACCAGTGAGATTGTGGAGTGATCTGTTTATTCCTCTTATTCCCTCATGGGATGTGGGAATTTACTGACAAGGCCAATATTTGTTACCCTTTGAGTAGAGCGGCTTGCTTGGCCATTTTAGTGGTCAGTTTAGGGTACAGCCACATTGCTGGCCAGACCGGAGTAAGGACAGCAGATTCGATGTCCAAAGGGGCGTTAGTGAACCAGATGTGCTTGTCTGAAACATAGTTGTACGCTGATCATTTCCGAGACTGACCTTATAGCTCAGATTTAATGAATTTTAAACTCCCCAACAGCTGTGTTTGGGATTTGAACCCACACCTCCAGAGCATTAGCCTGCGTCTCTGGATTACTGACCCAGTCAAATCACCACCACATTACTGTCTCAGATTCCAATTCCATTTGCCTCTCGCATCCTTAGAATCCGCAGCACCCAAATATCCACCACATGGTAAAGAATTTCAAACTTCACCACCTTGAGTGCGAAAACAGAGTCTCCTTATCTCAGTCTTAAATAGTCAGCTGCTTATTCTGAGCCTCACTCATTCCAGTTTCCCAGCCGAGGGCAAAGCTTTCCCAGCAACTACTACATCAGGCCTCTCAGGAATACTGACCCCCTCCACACCCCGAAGAGCTCGCTCTCCAGCGAGTAATACTCACTTTAGACCTGGGAGGTCCTTCACACTGACTGTAATTTCACCAGCTTCCGGACACAGCTTCTCCACCACCTCCAACGCACCCCAGAACGACTTGTTCTGCCCCAGGAACGTTTTCTTAACTGCTCAAAACACAGAACGGGCAACACTACAACATTGCAGTAAAAGTCAGCGATACATTGGGGGAACAAAAACAAAAACACACACACACACAAACATTTAGACAAATGCATGTACTACAGTGATCTGCCTTAGCAGACCCAGAGTTAAAACCAGTACAACTTCACAAGGGATCAAGGAATTCAAGTCAAGGCACAATTAAAGGATTGGTCAGAGTGATAGGGACCATTAAAGCTATAGGACAATGTGGATCTCCATCCACAGACTGAAGGTTTGCTGAAGCATTGAGGGGTTAGCAATCCCAGCTCTGTGGATCTGACAGTAAGTTTAACAGCAGTCCCACCCACCACCTAGATAACAAGACGCGTCAAGCTTTCCTGCTCCTATGCTGCTGCTTGGCCTGCTGTGTTCATCCAGCTCCACACCTTGTTATCTCGGATTCTCCAGCATCTGCAGAACCTATTATCTCTCCCAACCAACACCGAGTTCATTCCTAATCTATGGGATTTCTCCAGGCATTCCAATTCATTATTGGCATCTAGGCATTGTCATAGGTTCAGACAGAGCAGAGCCACTGTCACCTTGCTGACCTCTTCTCGAAGAGAGTTACCCAACTGCGCCATGGTCATTCCCTACAATCCCAGCTAATATTTATCTGATTCCTTATTGCAACTGGTTACTGAACCTGCTTCATCACCCTTTCAGACAGTGTGTCCCAGATCACTGCGTTGGAAACAAATTCAGTGCTTCCTTCTGCTTCTTTTGTCAGTAATCTTCAAACAGTATCCCTCTGGCAGCTGTCAGTCCAGCCACTGCAAAGCCTTTATTTCCCCTTGGCGTTCCCTGCTCAGAGGCAAACAAACCCAACGCATCATCCTCCGACACTTCCGCCATCTGCAATCCGACCCCACCACCAAAGACATTTTTCCCTCCCCACCCTTATCTGCTTTCCGGAGAGACCACTCTCTCCGTGACTCCCTTGTCCACTTCACACTCCCCTCCAGCCCCACCACTTTTCCCTGCAACCGCAGGAAATGCTACACCTGCCCCTACACCTCGCCCCTCACCGCCATCCCAGGCCCCAAGAAGACTTTCCACATCAAGCAGATGTTCACCTGCACATCTGCCAATGTGGTATACTGCATCCGCTGTACCCGTCGTGGCCTCCTCTACATTGGGGAAACCAAGCGGAAGCTTGGGGACCGCTTTACAGAACACCTACACTCGGTTCGCAATAAACAACTGCACCTCCCAGTCGCGAACCATTTCAACTTCCCCTCCCATTCCTCAGACGACATGTCCATCCTGGGTCTCCTGCAGTGCCACAGTGATGCCACCCGAAGGTTGCAGGAACAGCAACTCATATTCCGCCTGGGAACCCTGCAGCCCAATGGTATCAATGTGGATTTCACAAGCTTCAAAATCTCCCCTCCCCCAACCGCATCCCAAAACCAACCCAGCTCATCCCCGCCTCCCTTACCTGTCCTTCCTCCCACTTATCCCCTCCTCCCACCTCAAGCCGCACCCCCATCTCCTACCTACTACCCTCATCCTGCCCCCTTGACCTGTCCGTCCTCCCTGGACTGACCTATCTCCTCCCTACCTCCCCACCGACACTCACCTTTACTGGCTCCATCCCCACCTCTTTGACTTGTCTGTCTCCTCTCCACCTATCCTCTCCTCTATCCATCTTCTATCCGCCTCCCCCTCTCTCCCTATTTATTTCAGAACCCTCTTCCCTTCCCCCATTTCTGATGAAGGGTCCAGGCCCAAAACGTCAAGCTTTCCTGCTCCTATGATGCTGCTTGGCCTGCTGTGTTCATCCAGCTTTACACCTCGTTATCGCGGATTCTCCAGCATCTGCAGTTCCTACTATCTCCAAACCCAGCTTCCCCAGTGTCTGTACAGAGAGAACTCTGTTCACTGAGCCATTGCTCACCTCAAGCACTTCCTCTTGTTATTTTCGGTTCTTGTTTTCCAGATGACAACACTGAAGGTGGAGTGTAAGCTCCCTGTGCTTTATGGCATTTTATTAGAGCTTAACATTGAGATAAAGCAAGGCCCAGAGTAACGCACTCGAGATTTCATAAATTAACCAGGGTGCATACATTGATAATTTTTAAAATTCTCACCCATAATTTTCCTTCAGATCATAACCATCTGCCCTCCTCAATGTATCTTCTCTCTCTTTCCCCCTCACCACAAACACCGGCCTCTGAAGTCTCCCCTTTTCCCATGATCTGTCGCTGGGGCAATGCCCTCAGCTTCTAGGACAAAAAAAAACTTTCACAAACCTTCCAACATCCCTCTGCCCACCACCCCCGCCCCCCCCAACTTCTCCCCCCTTAAAGACCCCCCTTTCAAAAAAAAACCTAGCTCTGTGACTACCTGTTTGGGCATCTGTACAAAAGCCTCCTCAGGGTCAAATGCAGTTTAATAATTATTATTCCTGTGAAACATTTTAGGACATATTACATAGCATCAGTGTGTTTTACAGCATAGTAAAAAGCCCTTTGGCCCATCGTGTCTGTACTAGTCATCAAACATCCAACTATTCTAGTTCGATTTTCCAGCTCTTGGCCCATACCCTCGTATGCTTTGTTGTTTCAAGCGCTCACTGAGATATTTCTCCAACGTCTTGTTGGATCCTGCCTCTACCACCCACTTAGGCAGCAAGTTCCAGATAACGCCTTTCCTCTGGGTAAAAGAAAAGCACCTTTTCCTCAAATGCCCTCTAAACCTCTTGCTCTTTACCCTAAAACTGCACCCTCTGGTTATTACCCCTTGTAAGGAGAAACATTTCTCCCTTTTCATCCTGTTTACGCCCCTCAGATTTTGTCCACCTCAAGTCAGACACCCCCATCACCCCCCGACCCCACACACAGCCTCCTCTGCTCGAAGGAAAACATCCCCAGTCTCTGCTTGATAAAGTTGTTGTTGGATGACGTATGGATATAACTAACTTTCTCCTGTGATCACCTGCCCATTTTAACTCTCACCTGATCTTCCTAATAACTAGGACGACGGATTCGGTCCTCCAGTGCCAAGATTCGCACGGCAGTGAGAACTGTGGCTCCCCCAGAGACATTAGTTACCCTGCTAATCGAGGAACTGTGCTATTGGAAGATTCTTTCATAAATAACCTCAATGCTGCATAGTAACTGGGTGTACACTTCCTCATCACACACATTAGAGACCCCTAAGTGGTTTGCACATTCTCCTCTCCCGACCAGTACACCCCTGCTCCCAAATCATTCCCCTCCTTCTCCCCATCCCCACAATCATACAGCACGGAAACAGGCCCTTCGACCCAACTCGTCCATGTCGACCAGGTTTCCTAAACTGAAGTGGTCCCATTTGCCAGCATTTGGCCCATGTCCCTCTAAACCCTTCGTATTCATGTACCCATCCAGATGCCTTTTAAATGTTGTAATTGTACCAGCCTTCACCCCTTCCTTTGGCAGCTCATTCCATGCACACACCACCCGCTGCGTGAAAAAGCTGCCTCTCTGGTCCCTTCTAAATCTTTCCCCTCTCACCCTAAACCTATGCCCCTCTAGTTTTGGGCTCCCCTACCCTGGGGAAAAGATCTTGGCTATTCACCCTATCCATGCCCCTTAAGCTTTTATAAACCTCTATACGATCACCCCTCAGACTCCAACACTCCAGGGAAGAAAGCCCCAGCCCATCCAGACTCTCCTTATAGTTCAAACCATCCAGTCTCGGTAACATCCTTGTACATTTCTTTTGCATCCTTTCCAGTTTAACAACATCCTGCTGATGACCAGAATTGTACGTAGTACTCCAAAAGTGGTCTAACCAATGTCCTGTATAGCTGCAACATGACATTCCACCTCCTATACTCAATGCTCGAACCGATGAAGGTAAGCATGCCAAACGCCTTCCTCACCATCTTGTCTACCGGCGACTCCACCTTCAGGGAAGTATGTACCTGCACCCCTTAGGTCTCTCTGTTAGACTACAATTCCTGAGCCTTTCTACCTCCTCCCCGTCCTGACTGGGGAGATGAGGGAAGGAGTAGGGAGGAGGGTCCTGCTGTCAAAGGGAGCTGGAGCTGGGTGCAAAGGGGAGTGGAACAATGCCTTCTGTGCCTCACAGGACAGGAGCAGCCAGGAGACAGGGGGCCAAGGGTTTGTCGTGATCCCTTCCTGAAATATCTCAAGCACCATCTCCCAGACTAGAAACCCACACTTCATTGACCTGCCCACCCACTCCCCACTCCTCCCTCATTTCCCTCGCTGGAGGAAAGGGGATACGGGGGAAATCTGAGAGACAGGTTTGCAATATTAGGACAGGTGTTGTTAAAGCAGTCCTGTTCCTTGTTCGAGGAAGGACCGGGGTGGGGGGGTCACAAAGCCAAGAGATTTAAGGGGCTGTGAGGAAGAGTATTTTTATCCCCCTATAACAAGACCTGGGCACCCATGAGGTAGAAGTGGAAGAGATGGAGGACACCAGTGGGAAATAAATTTGTGGGGCTCGGGGAATAAAGTGGCGAAGGTGAAGGATTTGCTGTATAGAGAGCAGGACAGACCTGATGGGCCAAATGTTCTTTTTCCAAGGTATAAAGACTCCAACTAAACAATGGCCTCACACAACGTTTGCCCATCAACCCATTCAGGTGTGTGGTTTGTAAAACGGAGGTTAATTTCGAGGCACTTCCTTCCTACACCTTATTAAAATCAAGAAGCTGGCCCCTGTCGATCTCCCCAAAGACCAGGCAGCTGTTGGTCCTGGAGTTACTCACCTTTAAGGCCATGTTTCAGGCAGTGCTCCATAACCACAAAAAACTGCTGCAGAGGAGCATAGTCAGAATCCAGTGACCGTCCCAGGTTTAACGCTGACTCAATGAGACCCTTGATGCTGAGTTTCGCCATGTTCATTAAATTCAACCGCTCAATTGCAATGGGGTCTTTGGGGTCTGAAAACAGACATTAAAAAGTATATTAAACGTTTTATCAAGGCAATACACAACAAGTAACATTAACTCAGAAAAACTAGACACTTTCATTCACAAAAGCGCCATCATAATTGCAAAATCTGAGTGATAACAAACTGGAGACCTGAAATAAAAACAGAGAACGCTGGAGAAACTCAGCAGATCTGGCAGCAGAGAGAAACAGAGTTAATGTTTTGGGTCAAACAGGATTCCAACTCAGAGGCTTCACACCCAGCACCCTTCTTGTATCAGATTCTCCCTGCCCCCAACGCTACTACTCCCACCCTGTCACTGTTTAACAAGTCTCCCCTTAAATGTATCTGCACTATTCACCTCCATCACAGCTTGTGGGAGGGAGCTGCACTCCGCAGACCAGGGGACACCAATCAACTTGGGCACAAGAGGGTCAGTGCCGAGGGAGCACCGCACTGTCGGAATCACATGTAGGCCCAACCGGGTCAGGATGACAGATTTCCTTCCTTAAACAGGACATGAGTGAATCAGATGGGTCTTCACAACAATACACTAGTTTTGTGTTTCAGAATGTATGGAATTAAATTATTAAATTTCACCATCTGCCACGATGAGATGTGAACCCAAATCCTCAGGACATTAGCCTGCGGTTCTCAATTACCATTACCACGATAACACCTGCCTGTTTCCACCTCGTCGTATTCCCATTTCAGACCCCAGCGACTACAGCACCTTGTTATTTTAATTAAAAAATGCAACACATTTCCTTCAATTCAGGTTAACACAGTTACAAGCTCTGCCTTTTCAATACATTTTCAAGCAGCTCACCACCTTCTCAAGGGGCAACTAGGGATGGGAAATAAATGCTGACCCAGACAGTGATGTCCACACTTGACAAATTAAAAGATTGAGGTGGAACAGACGCACAGGGCTGAGTGGCCTGCGCTGTTCGTATGTTCGTAACATGGAGATTTCTGAAAGGTTCATGGTCTCGATTTTGTTTTATTCACTGAAAACCATAAGATGAACATAAACATACAAATACCAGCACATTCGCAAGTCCAACGGCTCTTCACAAGAGTCATCACATTCAACACACTTGCCAACTTGTACTAAACTGTCCTACAACTGAAATTGGTCCTATTTGTTTATAACTGAAAGTTGCTGTTGAATCTGCTTCCACTGCCCTTTCAGACAGTGGGTCCCAGATCACAACAACAACTGTGTGGAAACCAATTCCCAACATTCCCTGCCCTGACTCTGACATGGATTACCTCTAATTTCTATCCTGATTATGGACCCTGCTCTCAGTGCCATCAATGTCTCCTTCCTTACTTACTCCATCAAAACCCATTCGGATATTGAACACCTCTGTTAAATCTCCGCATCACACAGGAGCCCAAGAAAGAGGAGCCATTTGGCCCTTTGAGCTTGCCCCCCCCCCTCCAATTTAATCATCTCCAAAATCAATGTCATCACCTGGTTGGACATGCTGTAATGCCGAACGTGACCAGCTGGTGATTGAGGTCATTTCCAATCACCATCCTCTTTCCATGACAGAATCTAAAGAGCCTAGGGGGCTCCCAGCGGTAAGGGAGAGTCACTAGCGAGTCTTAAAGAGACAAGGACTTTGTCTTAAAATGAAGCTGGATACTAAATAACTTCCAAATAACAACCTTAGTGACGCAGACATTGTAACAAAGACTAAGAGAAGAACTTACATACAGATCCAACCCCTTGGAGATCCTGTGATGACATTTCCCAATGCGGGTCCTCATGACATCATCAGATTGGGTGGAACTTAGGGCAGAGGTCAGGATTAACCCTTTCAGAATTGTTACTTTATACAACACTCTTCAACCCTGGATTCCCTCAGAGACCAAACTCTAGCGACCTCATCCTTCAATACATCCATAACCCTGTGGAGCAGAGGATTCCAAAGATTCGCAACTCACAGCGAGGACATTTCTCCTCACCTTTGCTGTGCGGAGACCAGCCCAATTTCAGGGTCCCCCAAACTCTGGTACTTTGCGGTAAAGCTCCTGTACGCACAGTACGCTACAAAAACTGGTGATCCTCAGCGAATGGAGCAAAAAGCTATAAACGCTAAAAGGTGTGATAGATGAACACCAGTTGAAAGCCACGGTTTCTTTACTTGCCTCGAAAAACAAAACTGAGAAAACAAGTCCCCTCAACTTTTTAAGCAAAGTTCCAGGCGATATTTCCTTGTGACGGAGGGCAGACAGAAACGTGACACAAACTGCTCTATCGCAAACAAAGGAATAGAAGCAGTCCAGCACAGGAAGCTGCCAGGGAATGAGATTTTAAATCTTTGGTGCAGAATTCTGCCAAACCTTCATTTACAGAACACAGGGGCTTTAAAAACTGAGCTGGGCTGGTGTCACAAGCGCTTTGTCAACCCAAGTTATTGATTCTGGGGTCAAAACGGAGACAGATAGATTTCCGATAAGTAAGTGACATGACAGGTTGTGGAACCAAAAGCTGGGGGAAGTGGAGCGAGGAAACAGAACAGTGGCATGTTCAAGAGTGTGTTTGTTAGAGAGTCAGGGAGTTATCCCTAAAGGAACAGCATCTGGTTACAGCAGGAGAACGGCACCAAGTGAAGTGCTCAGAGAGACAGTGTGGACACAGTGGGCTGAATGGCCTCCTGCTGTGCTGTGACAGTTCTGTGATTCAATAGGAGCTAAATGAATGTCAGAACAGGCTTGAGGGGATGAATGGACTCTGCTTGCTCCCAAGTCCATACTCGTTCAAATGAGCATTTCTTGTTTCAGAAACAGAGCTGGTCTGACCATCCAGTGGGTCCCTGTGGTTTCTGACTCACATTCAGCAGCTGCTATCATCCAAGATATGAATACGATTGGTTCACAACCAATAGGCTGCACCAGTTACATGGGTGAGCCTACCCTGAGAAGTACCAACACCACAATCAAGACCGTGGACAGTGAATCCAAGGCTCCTGATGTTTCTCTGCTAAAGGATTTACTAAACAGACGCAAGAAAGAATGAGAGATAACAAGCGTGGGGCTGGATGAACACAGCAGGTCAAGCAGCATCATAGGAGCAGGAAAACTTGCAAGAAAGAATGATATAAGCATTCCATCCTATAGGTCGGCTGCTCTCCATTTGGACTCATGAACCAAGACCACCCTTCTCTTCCTCTCAGATCTCAGAAACATGCAGCACTGGAGGCCATTCGGCCCAGAATGCCTGTGACAGCTCCTTGAAGGTGCTGTCCAATTACTCCCACTCTCCTCACTGCCCATAGTCCTGCCGGCCTATTTTGTTGTAAAAAGGTGCGGTGCGCTGTTGTAATTTTGAATGTGCTGCCTACAGCTGCAGTGAAAGCAGATTCATTTTTGTTACACATCCATTTATTGCATATGGGGGTCATTGGCGGGGTCCAGCATTTATTTCCCCATCCCTAGTTGCCCCTTGAGAAGGTGGTGGTGAGCTGCCTTCTTGAACTGCTGCAGCCCATGTGCTGTAGGTAGACCCACAATGTCCCTTAGGGAGGGAATTCCAGGATTCTAGCCCAGCGACACTGAAGGAACAGCGATATATTTCCAAGTCAGGATGCGGATCAGACAGGCTGCTCATCATCTGCTCCTCCAGGGGCAATTATGGACTTGAAACAAATGCTGGTCCAGCCAGCGACATGCAACGCCCGCAAAATGACTTTTAAGAGGGAACCTGCTTCCACTGCCCTTTTAAATGGCACATTCCAGACCACAATGAACAACAACAACTTGCTGCATTGAAAAAGCACCTCACCTTGACAATCTGTTACCTCTGGTTAGTGACCCCAAAGTATGTGGAAACAGTTTCTCCTTCATTTATGCAGCTGTAACTCCCTCATCATTATCTAGAAACACAATTTAACCTACTCTCTAAACAATGAGGTTTTTAAAAACACAGTATTTACGTCAATTTTATCCACCCACTCTGAAGTCTTTGTTCTAAACTGCCTGGTAAAACTGGAACAGTCTGTCAAGTTCTAAACTCTGCTGGCATTATGTGTTTCTAGGGGACTGTTGCTACGTTAATTGGAGCTTCAAAACTCATACTGTTTTATCAAAAGGATAGGTTTTACCGCAAACATTTACAACAGCAAAAACCTGCATTTATATAGCACTGTTACAGGCTCGCAGAGGATAGTACATGTAGAGATTTGTTGGTCAAACAGCCAGTTCCTGTGCTGTAACATCAATGAATCTCTTACTCAGTTTGCAGATTGATCCTGGCTGTCATAAGACCATAAGATATAGGAGGAGTAAGGCCACTCAGCCCCGAGTCTGTTCTACCTTTCAATCATGACTCATTTGTTTCTCAACCCCACTTTCCCGCCTTCTCCCATCACCTTGATCTCTTTATTAATCAAGAACCTATTTACCTCTGTCTGAAATATACTCAATGGCTTGGTCTCACAGCCTCCTGGGGCAATGAGTCCCACAGATTCACCACCCTCTGGCTGAAGAAATTCCTCCTCATCTCAGTTCTAAAGGGTTGTCCCTTCACTTTGACTCCTCAGGTCCTAGTCTCTCCTATCAGTGGAAACATCTTCTCCATATCCACTCTTTCCAGGTCTCTCAGTGTTCTGTCAGCTTCAATTAAATCTCCCCTCTTCCTTCTAAACTCCATCGATTACAGACCCAGACTCCTCAACCGCTCCTCATAATGACAAGCCCTTCGTCCCCGCGATCTTTCAGGTAAATCTCCTGTGGGTCCCCTCTAGGGACAACACATCCTTCCTTAGACACAGGACCTAATGCTGCTCACAATATTCCAAATGTGGTCTGACCAGGACCTTCATACAGCCTCAGCAGTATATCTCTGTTCTTGTATTCTAGCCCTCTCGAAATGAATGCTAACATTACATTTACCTTCCTAACTGCCGACTGAATGTTAACCTGGAGAAAATGGTGAACTAGGATTCCCAAGTCCCTTTGCGCTTCAGATTTTCAAAACCTTCCATGACCAATGTGACTTCATTCCTCTAGCTTCCTCCTTAATGCATTCATCCTATTCACCTCAATCATATCAAATTCTACATTCTGACTGCTTTCAGGGTAAAAGTATTTCTCTCGAATTCTTGACAGAATTTGTTAGAGACTACCCTTTCATTTCTGGCTGTCTTTTTGAATTCCAGACAAAACTGGATTTGTTTCGTCAAATCTTCTCTCGTGCTCACACGAGGCTAAACGTAACTGGTTTGAGTATTAACTTTCCCCAACTAACTGCAAACATTAAAGATCACAGCAAACAGAGGCGTAGGGCAGTATGTAGAACTGCTAACAGATTGTACAACAGGTGACGGTCTGTATTTAGATGTGGTTTAACTGTCAAAGATTTCCCTTCTGACAAGTGGCAATCTCAGCCTGAGTGTGGGGGTTAAATTTAAAACTGTGAATCTTTTTAACAAAGCTAAAAACGAGAAGTGCAAAAAAAGGCTTGAAAATCTCCCAAGCATAACATGTAAGCAGTCTTCACTGGAGAGGAGTGACATTTTGGCAACGCAGAAAGCATTTGGCGCACACTGAAATGTAAAGCAGATCTAAACCACCAGCGAAAAATATGGCTGGGTGCACTTGAATTAAGAGCAAAATCATTTCTGCATGTGGTGCATCTAGGCACGGAGTCAGAGACATTGAGCGTGTAATGTCTTGCAGAATGCAGAGCTTGGGATCTCTGTGTTCCAACATGGAGAACTGGAAAAAGGCACAACAAAGACAACAGCAAAAGTGAGGCAGACTAGCCCTACATGGAAACAGGACAGGCTGGGGATCTTTTCCCGAGAAATGGGAAGACCAAGTGGTGAGCTGGCAGAGGACTTCAAAACTTAGCCCAGGGAAGGTGAAGATGTTCCCACTTGTGCAGCACACTAGAAGCAGGGAGAGCAGTCCCAAATAAATCCACTCAGGAATTCAGGAGAAACTCCCTCCCCAGAGAGCAGCAAGGTTGTGGAACAGGCTCCTAACAGGGAGTGGTCGAAGTGGTTACAAAGAGGGAGAAAGGAAATGGAGGGAATCATTGAATGATGTGATGAACAGCGATGTGCGGTGGTGTGTTTAAACCTCAAGATGATTTACGGAGCCAACATGGTGGAGAGAGAGCGAGAGAGAGAGCGAGAGAGAGAGCGAGAGCGAGAGCGAGAGCGAGAGCGAGAGCGAGAGCGAGAGAGAGAGCGAGAGAGAGAGAGCGAGAGAGAGAGAGCGAGAGAGAGAGAGCGAGAGAGAGAGAGCGAGAGAGAGAGAGCGAGAGAGAGAGAGCGAGAGAGAGAGAGAGAGCGAGAGAGAGAGAGCGAGAGAGAGAGAGCGAGAGAGCGAGCGAGAGAGAGAACGCAAGACATAAAACGGAGAGAGTACATTAGAGAAAAAAAGGAAGG
>JAHRHZ010000218.1:37690983-37727236 GCA_024137785.1 Ginglymostoma cirratum
ACGCAAGACATAAAACGGAGAGAGTACATTAGAGAAAAAAAGGAAGGAGAGAAAACGTAAGAGAGCAGAAGAGACGAAGACTGCACGAGGAAAAAGAGACCGTGAGAAAAGAAGTGAGAGATGAGAGGAGAGTGCACAAAAGAATAAAAAGAGTACGCGAGAGAGAAAAGGAGAGACTGCATGAGAGAGAAAAAAAACCAAAAGAGTGAGTACAAGAGAGAGAAGACAAGAAAGAGTGCAAGACAGGCTAAGACACAAACAGTTCTCTCTGGTGGGAAAGTTGAGAATGAGAGGCAGGACCATACAACAGCAGGGGGTGGCGACAGTGACACTAGAGTGGGAATCTGGTACTTCATCCCTGTCCCCAGATATCCCTACAAAGTTTTGGAGCGGTGATATTATTTCGGTTAGAGCTTCTCAGTTCAATTGTTTATTTGTTAAACGATGCAATCATGACAATGCTTGCACTGAGACAGTGCTGTTATGACAGTAAACACCTCCCAGTGTTTTCAGCTTCATCATCACTGAGCCACAGCGATTCGAACGGAGTGGAGAGTGTGGGACAGAGACACACAAAAAGGTGGGGGGGGGGGGAAGCGAGAGAGTGAGACACAGACAGACAGAGACAGACACACACACACACACACAGGGAGACACAGACAGACAGACACACAGAGGGAGAGAGGCTACTGGAGAGAACCAATGACGGAGCGATACGAATGCTCCTGCGATAGGGTTGTAGAGCAGGGGGAGCTGAGGTTTCTCCATATTTACCATCTCTGTAAATGGCCACACTACATCACCATGGTGCTCACACAAGGTCAAAGAACATGCACTGACTTCACCGCTAGCTTACAAAGACACAAGAACCAAGAAACAATCCTGTTACCCACCTTCTGCTTCCTCAAGTATCTGATCCACCCAAACTGTTAAATCCTCCCAAGAGTCTTTGCAAAGAGCAGCAAAAAGTAAAAAAGGGGAAAAAAAAGGACAAAATGTCATGCAAATAAAACCACCAAAAGAAACAACTTCTTTTAAAATTAGGGAAAAAAAATAAATGGGGACTGCAAAAAAAAAGACACCATGACACTTGGGTTGTATCTGTTGTGATCGTAGAGCACAGAGCAAGCAGATTGGCAGAACGGCCTGTTTCTGCATTGAATTACAGTAACAGAAAGCTCCCGCTTATTAATTCATATTTCACTTGGGCACTTTTCAAGGCAAACTTTAATCTTTCAAGCAAGTGATGTAACTGGTTCACGTTTACTAGAATATGTAAAAAAGAGCTGAAGCTACTGTATATACACAGTGCCCTCTCACCCACACGGTCAGAAAACCTAGCAGGGACTGGTAAAAAGTCCCAATCTCAATGCCGGATTTGTATCTGTGCTTCTGACAACACCCACACTCTAAACACATCGTTGGCACTGTTTGACTGAAGGAGAACATATGTCAGATAGACGGGTCACAGTACCATGACCTCCACCACAGACTGGGCAATGAGGCAGGTCCTGAATCCACCACGGGACACAATGGGGATTAAACCCCGATATACGGGGCTCAAACCCCAATCTGACCCACGCCAGCCATCCACCTTCAGGGGCTCAAAGAAGGAACTAAAACAGGAAACAGAAACTGCTTTGCAGAAAAGCTGTGAAACTAATAACAAGCCTTTCCCTGCCACAGAAGAAACCCCAAAGGGACAGCGAAAGATAATTCCAGGAAACCAGCTGTATTGACCTGTGCAGCAGGCAACACGCTATGAAATGTATGGACTCACACAGCTGAAGGAGGCCATTTGGTCCACCATCTTTGAAAGAGCTATCCAATTAGTCCCACTCCCACTGCTCTTTCCCTTTCCCCACCCCTGACAGGTTTGACTATTGTCTCCTGGTAATTACATACCCAAATCCCTTTTGGAGGTTCAGCCTGAACATGCTTCACTGCTTTTCCAAGCGGAGAATGTTCCGGATCAGAACAGCCCACTGGGGGAAAAAGTAAATCCCCACTCGCCTCTTGTTTTTAACCCATTTCCACAAATCTGCTTACTGACACTTGCCAATGGTAAAACATTCTCTTTGTCCACACTGTCTAAACCCTTGACGATTTTTGAAGGCCTCAATTGAATCTCCCCTGGATCCTTCTCTGCTCAGAAGAGAACAGCCCCAGTTTCTGCAGTCTACCCACACACCCCTCATCCCTGGTCCCATTCTGGTCAATCTCCTCTGCACCCTCACTAAGGTCTGGGCATCCTTCCTGAAGTATGAAGGCCAGAATGAGCTCAATACACCCTGCTGGAGGCTAACCAGTGTCTCGGACAGGTTTAGGACAACTTCCTTGCTTTTATGTTTTATGCCTTTACTCATTAAGTCTAGATCTCTTCTCTATTTCTTAAAAGAAAGCTCATTAACTTGTCCTGCACAGTTATAACTGTGAATGCAGGCTTCCACGGTTCTCAGTTCCTATACAAGAACATAAGAACCAGGAGCAGGAGTAGGCCATCTGGCCCCTCGAGCCTGTTCTGCCATTCAATATGATCATGGCTGATCTTTTCATGGACTCAGCTCCTCTTACCTGCCCACTCACCATAGCCCTTAATTCCTTTACTGCTCAAAAATCTATCTTTGCCTTAAAAAAAACATTCAGCGAGGTAGCCTCAACTGCTTCACTGGGCGGGGAATTCCACAGATTCACAACCCTTTGGGTGAAGATGTTCCTCCTTAACTCAGTCCAAAATCTGCTCCCCCTTATTTTGAGTCAATGCCCCCTGGTTCTTATTTCACCCCACAGTGGAAACAACCTCATGCTTCTATCTTATTGAAATATATAAAATTATGAAGGGAATTGATAAGATCTCCCCGCCGCCCCACCAATCCTTCTAAATTCCAATGAGTACAGTCCCAGTTTACTCAGTCTCTCCTCATAAGCCAACCCTCTCAACTCTGGAATCAGCCTAGTGAACCTCCTCTGCACCCCCTCCAGTGCCAGGACATCGGGGTGGCACGGTGGCTCAGGGCTCAGTACTACTCAGGGTTAGCACTGCTGCCTCACGGCACCAGGGACAGGGGTCTGATTCCACCCTCGGGCGACTGTCCGTGTGGAGTTTGCACATTCTCCCCATGTCTGCGTGGGTTTCCTCGGCTACTCCGGTTTCCTCCCACAATCCAAAGACGTGCAGGTTAGGTGGAGTGGCCACGCTGAATTGCCAGTCGTGTTCAGGGATGTGTAGCTTAGGTGGGTTTATAGGGGAATGGGTCTAGGTGGGATGCTCTGAGGGTCAGCATGGACATGTTGGGCCGAAGGGCATGTTTCCACACTGTAGGGATTCTATGAACTCATTCTATCCCTTCTCAAGTAAGGAGACCAAAACTGTACACCATACTCCAGGACCCTATTCAGCTGTAACATCCCTCCAGCAATGAAGGGTAAAATTCCATTTGCTGCCTTAATTACCTGCTGCACCTTCAAACCAACCTTCTGTGATCCATGCACAATGACACCTAGGTCCCTCCGCACAGCAGCATGCTGCCATTTTTTACCGTTCAAATAATACTCCTTTTTACTGTTATTCCTACCAAAGCTTTACCAAAATTGAGTGAGTGAGCAGATGGAGTACAACCTGTCTATATCCCTCTGCAGACTTTCAGTGTCCTCTGCACATTTTGCACTACCTCTCGGAGACCAGGCAGCATCAGAGGAGCAGGAAAGTCGATGTTTCAGGTCCTGACCCCAAACGTCAGCTTTCCTGCTCCTCTGATGCTGCCTGGCCTGCTGTGTTCCCCCAGCTCCATACGGTGTTATCTCGGACTCCAGCATCGGCAGTTCCTACTATTTCTGTTGCTCTACCTCTATCTCTTTCCAAGCGCTCTAATTAATTTATATTGCCTCTCTATATTCTTACCTGCACACTATGTCTGTTCCAAATCACCAACTTAGCAATGAGCCAACTAAAATCACAGTGCTGTTGAAGAGGAGGCTTATTACAGAACCTTAATAAATTTAGGCTTCTATATTGAAGAGAAGACTTTCCTCTGAAAGAAAACAGATCAATTCTGAAGCAAAAAAAACCCCAAAAAAAGCTACAGGAACAAAATCAAGTCTGTATAGCTACAACTGAAGCTTTCGTCACCGTAACGAATCTTTCGGTGCACTCTGAATCTGAACAGCTTCTATCTGTGCAAGCCCTGCATAGGGAAGAGTTAACCCTGGCAAATGAAACAATGGCCAGACTAAATGAGATGATCAAAACCCTGACTCCAGTTACGAGTACGTGCATCAGCCTGCCCCTCCCCCAAAGAAAGGCAGTGGGGAAAGCATGTCTTTGTATTCTCAAGTACCCCCCACCCCCCACACCCCGGACAACTGACGCAGTTCAAAGGTCAAGTGATAGGGGAGTGAGATTGGGGTGGGGGGGGGGTGGGTGGGTGACAGGAATAGAGGGCAGTCTCTGCATCGTCACCACAAATCAGCACATTCCTCACAAGATGGCCTTCAAAAAAATCGGAAAATCAGATCAGCACAAGCTAACGTTCCTCCGAATGAAAAGATGCGTCTTGTGTTGCTAACTGGTTTCTGCTGCTGGTGCAATTCTTAGAACAACAACAAAAAAAAAAAAATTCAAAAAGGCTTCTCACTTAGAAAAACAATCCTCTGCAGATCTGAAATGAGAGCTCCACATCGGCTCTGTGTATCGATACACAGACTAGCTGCAAACCATCAAGGCTGTTTCTGATGTAATCTGAGGAGGCAGACGGTACAGATCAAGGGTGTGCCAATGACTAAATTATAAATTATATCAATTGATCCCGTCCATTAATAAAAGCAAAACAGGTTTGCAATGTAGGGGAGACAAAAAAAAACTCTGATCCACAATGACAATAAAACTTAAAGCAAATTTAATGAGGTAAGTGACACAGACGTGGCTTGTAGGTTTTAGTCTGTCTGCAAAAAAACAGTAAAATCATTGAAGACAGACTTTATAGGGTTCTTTAAATAACGAAAAAGGTGCTTTGCAATAATGACAATGTTCATTAGTCAAAGATGCCGCCATGGTTATTAAAGATTGGCAGGTTTGGGGGTCGGGGGTGGGGTAAACATGAAAAACAGCAACGAGCAGCTTGTAGGGTCTGCAAATGGTCGTTACCTTCATGGGTAGGCTCTGGGTCAGGTGTAAGGGAGATATCATTCAATTCCCTCAAACACAACCACTCTCCATCCACCGAGACGCGGAAGTTGCACAGGTAGATGGTCTCTCTGGCAGCCTGGGTGATCTTGTCTGTAGTGGGTGTTGGAGCATCACTCTGGGGAGTCAGGTCAGACATGATGAGCCAGCTGACTGGAAGCTGAAAGTAAATCCTGCAGCAGAAAGGCTGGCTTTGTAGGAAGGGATCACGGTGCACACAGAGAGAGGGAGAGAGAGAGAGAGAGGGAGAGAGAGAGAAAGCGTGTTTGTGCTGACACTGCAGAGACCCAGAAACAGCCTCAATAGCAAGCTGTAATCAGAGAGCGATCTCCCTCTCTCCTATATATAAAATATCCCTCTGGGATAGTAATACAGGCAAAAGGAGAAGCTTATTTTCTGCAAATCCCCAAGATTTAGTCCAGCTGCAGATCCCCAGCAAGGAGGCAATCTGGGAGATGAAGGTTCCAAACGTAGAGGGGATGTTTCAGCACCTGTTTAAATGGAGCTCTCTGCGAACTGGCGATTCACAAAATACCATTCTCAAGCATCGAACAGCAGCTCCCTCCCTGCGCAGGTTGGGTGTAGACCAAAATGGCTGGCAAAATGCAAAGCCTGTAGTGAAAATTCAGCATCACATGACATCAGACCTATAAATGCATAAACGATCCCTGACACAGCTCGGGAACACTGCAAGAGACATTACCATTGGTGCATACAGCCTCCGGTCTCCATCCCCTTAGCTCAGTCCCAATTAACCACAAAAACACGCACACGCACACACACACACAGACAGAGATCCTACCGATGCCTGATGCAGTCCCAACAGAGAATGAGGCCATGAATAATTTTGAAGAAAGTTGTGCCACTGAGCTCAACTCATGTCACAGAAAATTACAAACCTGCCCTGGAGTATAAAAGGGCACATTTCAAAGTTGGCAGATAGCAAATGCTGAGGATAGAAATACTTTGGGAGGTCAATGGTGAAATCAGCAGATATTTTGCAGATTCCAGAAGTGTGAAACAATTCATTTTAGTCATGAACGAGGTTGGAGACTATAAACTGGATGGATTAGCTTTAGAAGGGGGTGCAAAGAAACAGAGAGAGCACGAGAGTCCCGGACATTAATGTACAACAAACCTCCAAAACTGAGGACACAATTAAAAAAAAACCCAGACCTTCAACAGAAAGTTGGGATTAATTTAAAAGTGTGTAAGCTTTGGTAAGTCTTGATAATACACTGGTTAGGTTGTACTGTAGGGAGGACCCTGGAGAGTAGGGTGCAGAGGAGATTTGCTAGGAAGGGACATGGATCTTCAGTGAGTGCAGAGAGACAGGAGAAGCTAGGATTGCCTTTCTTATAGCAACAAGGTTAAAAGGTGACTTCAGTTGAAAATTGTGACAGCTTCTGATAGAGAAGCTAGAGAGAAACTGACAGGGGGAAGGGCCACTTAACATAGGACACACACTGGAGACCATTGGCAAGAGAATGGAAAAAGGGAAATTATTTATACGACTCGTTGAAATTTGAAAAGGTGATGAAATTCAATAGCAACATTTATAAAAGGGAATTATATTAATATTTAAAGAGTAAGTACAGAGGTGCAGAGCCAGGAAATGGGACTAAAGTCTTTCAGGGGCATGATGGGGAGAACGGCCTCCTTTCTGTGCTGCAAAATTCTCCAACACAACTGGAGCCATGATGGCAACAACAGGGGGCCTCTCAGCCTTGTTCTGTCACTCAATGGCACCAATTCTGGTCAGTGTCCCTATATCTGCTTTGGTTCAGTAACCCTTTCCTGAAGGAAGCTCTGGCTACCGGATGTAACATGATTAATTGAGATAGAATTATGTGAAAATGTAAACCGAGGTCTGTCACACAAAAACCCTGCTGGTTCCCTCGTAGCCTCTAGGGAAGGAAATCGGCTGTCCTTACCTGGTCTGGCTCACAGCAACATGTTGACTCTAACTGCCCTCTGAAATGGCTGAACAAGACAAGACACTCTGTTCAAGGCAATTATGGATAAGCAACAAACTCTGGCCACTTAAAATCTATAACTCCAGGAGCTATGTATTTAACCAAACTGGGAGAAACATACATGCTGCAATGAATTCTACAAGGCAAACAGAGCTATGGCCTGCATGCTGTAAAACCAGATTAGTCAAGTGCTTGTTTTTGACCAGTGAAAATCTGATAGGCCAAAGGGTCTTTTTCTGAGCTGTAGACCTCAATGACTCTAGTACTGATTTGCCTACACAATTACAGCATTTCAGTTGCATCGTCCCTTTTTAAAAGGAGGGAAAAAGCTCTAGCAACCCAAAGGTGCTCACACTAAATTATTTACAGACATAGCACATTTAAATGGGAGAGGTGATGGCCTCGTGGTATTATCGCTGGACTGTTAATCCAGAGATCCAGATAATGTTCTGGGGACCCGGGTTCAAATCCTGCCACAACAGATGGTGGAATTTGAATTCAATAAATATCTGGAATTAAGAATCTAATGATGGCCGTGAATTCATTGCTGATTGTCGGGAAAAACCCATCTGGTTTACTCATGGCCTTTAGGGAAGGAAACTGCCATCCTTACCTGGTCTGGCCTACATGTGAATCCAGACCCATAGCAATGTGGTTGACTCTCAACTGGCATCTGGGCAATAAATGCTGCCTTGCCAGTGATACCCTCATGCCATTAATAAATAAAAGGAAAAAAATGTGGATTCGGTATATAAAGGTGCCTACAACAGCAAAAATCCTGAAGTAACTCACCTCCTCACTCACCAAATCCTGTCCACCACCTACAAGGCACAAGTCAGGAGTGTGATGGAATACTCCCCACTTGCCTGGATGGGTGCAGACTCAACAACACTCAAGAAGCTCCACACCATCCAGGACAAAGCAGCCGCTTGATTGGCACCAAATCCACTCCCTCCACCACCGACACTCGGTAGCAGCAGTGTGTACTATCGACAAGATGCACTGCAGGAATTCACCAAAGATCCTCAGACAGCACCTTTCAAACCCACAACCCACTTCCATCCAGAAGGACAAGGGCAGCAGATACATGGGAACACCACCCCCTGCAAGTTCCCCTCCAAACCACTCCCCATCCTGACTTGGAAATACATCACCGTTCTCTCAGAGTCGCTGGGTCAAAATCCTGGAATTCCCTCCCTAAGGACATTGTGGGTCAACCCGCAGCAGGAGGACTGTAGCAGTTCAAGAGGGCAGCTCACCCCCCCCACCTTCTTAAAGGGGCAACTAGAGATGGGCAACAGCAATGCCCACATCCCAGGAGTGAACTGAAATAAATCAAATCACACATACTGCCAGGAAAAGGTTAGTGGGAATGTTGGTCATTCCCTAGTGGAGGAGTAGCTGTGACTGATTATTTAGAAAGGAGGAGGGAAAGGGAGATGAATTGGTTGTTTCAGACAGCTAGCAGAACATGATGGACCAAATGGCTTCCCTCTGCGCACTATCATTTGACACGAGGGAATGAATGATTAAATTGTCCCTGAACCTATCACCAATAAAACCCTTCCTGAAAATAAATGGTCAGAACTTTAAGCAGTACAAGCCTCCACCTCGAGATTTTTTCCACCAAAACCTTTCAGGCTTTTCACCCAAGTGTCTACGGTAGTGATCCCAGACGATGTCCCACCATGACCCCATGACAAGGCTCAAAGAATTGTTGTGATCTGTAGAGGGGAACTGGAGGAGGGGGAAGGGAACACCAAAAAAACTGCAGACACTGGAACCCAAGGTAGACAAACAGGAGGCTGGAAGAACAGACCAAGCCAGGCAGCATCTGGAGGAAAGGGGCCGTCATCGTTTCAGGTATTACCCTTCTTCAGGGGAAGGCGGTGGGGGCAGTGGCAGGTTTACAATCTTTTAACAACTTCTCTTTGTTATAATCCTCACCTCTGATCATGTCGTATTGAGCTGACTGCCTTGTTGCTCATCATGCTGTAGGAGAACTGCCACCATCCTCTTACCTGGGTGGGCTCTAGAAGGCTTGGTGTGGCAGAGGAAAACCTAATCTTTGAAGAAAGGGCTCTCATCTTAAATGAGGTGTTGCATATTTGTTACACGATGGTGAATAATTTGAGGAGGTCGTAGCGTAGTTATAATGTCACTGGAATAGTCATCCAGAACCCCAGGTTAATATTCCAGATTCCTGGGTTCAAATTCCTGCCATGGTAAAATTTTAATCCAATAAAATCTGGAACATGAGCACGCCTGATGGTAACCAGGTAAACATTGCTGACTAGTGAACCAGGTGGGTTTTCAAACAATGCCCTTTAGGGAAGGAAGCTGCCATCCTTACTTGGTCTGGGCTATATGTGACTCCATACCCACAGCAATGTGGTTGATTCTTAACAGCCCTCTGAGTAATTAGGGACGGACAATAAATGTTTGAGCCAGCCAGTGATATCCACATCCCATGAACTAATTAAAGTACAGTTACAGTGAGGTGATGAACGTTATTAAGGACATTGCAAAGGAGACCTGGGGTGATAGGTCTTAAAACAAGCAACAAAAACAGACCATTCAGCCCATCAAGCCTGCCCCACCATTCAATCAGATCATAGCTGATCTGATTTTAAACCTCGACTCTACATTCCCAAACATTCTGACAATCTTTCATCCCCTCAGTCATCAAGGATCTCTCTCCTCTGCCTTAAAAGTGTGGATGGATTCTGTATCTGCTAGCTTTTGAGAAAGGGAATTCCAAAGACTCTCAATCGCTAGTGAGCTTGGATTGAGATCCTCAGCTGATCCTCTCCCACCATTACAAACGGCAGGCATTCAAGGCTCTCCTCAGATTTGACCCTTTCACACAGCTACATTCTTCACCGACATTTCGGGAGCAGGAATCAGGCTCTGAATGAGCAGTCAGTTGGGTCACACCCAAGCTTTAAGAACCGTACAGGGATTTAAAGAGGGGCCATGCAGCAAGTAGCAATCACTTAAGCCAATGCCAAAGGTGTTCACAACCCCAGAATATCACCTTGTGACCACCCTGGGGGTCATGGCCCTCAAATCCCAGCAAGCCCCTGGCCAGGTCTCACAGCTTGCCTTAGAGACGCAAGGCTGCGGTGTTCCACTCCGGGGGCTCGAGCAAAGAAATCCTGGCCGGCATTCCAAGCACAGTATCCACAGAGTGCAGCAATATTGGAGTGAGGCTCTGTCTGCTGGCTCCAGTGAGCATGAAAGATCCCACAAAAAGAACTGGAAGGGCACGGTTGAGCTCCCCAATTTCCAAGCCACCACAGGTCCCACAAATTACCAGGTTATCACCTCAGTGATTGCTTGTGGGTTCTTGCTGTGAACAGCTGAGCTGCCATGTTTCTTACACCACGACAGTGACTTGCTTCAAACGGGAGGATTTCTTGGCAGTGAAAGGATTTTGGGTGTTCCTGTGGCTGTGACAGGAGCTACAATAAACCTTACAATCATGCTAAGTGATACTCCACCCAATACTGTACAGATGTTCCTGTCTGCCAGGTTTCCTACAACCGCAGTGTTTCTACGGTTGACTTTTTTGTCATGTTTTTCCCAGGAACGTTCATCTTGACATTCTGCCACTTGTGTATTTTTTTTTTAAAACTCATTCTTAGAATGAGGGTGCAGTTGTCCCTTGAGAAGGTGAGGTGGGCTGCCTAATTGTATCCCTGCAGTCCACGTGCTGTGGGTTGACCCACAATGGCCTTAGGGAGGGAATTCCAGGATTTTGACCCAGCGACAGTGAAGGAACGGCGATATATTTCCAAGTCAGGAGGGTGAGTGGCTCAGAGGGGAACTTGCAGGGCACGGTGTTCCCATGTATCTGCTGCCCTTGTCCTTCTAGATGGAAGTGGTCGTGGGTTTGGAAAGTGCCCAGCTGATATTTACCCTCAACAAAAAAAAAACACACCATTGTACAGATGTGGTAGTCCATTTGGCCCTCCAAGCCTGCTCTGTCATTCAATAGGATCATGGCTGATCGGGGCAGCATGGTGGCTCAGTGGTTAGCACTGCTGCCTCACAGCACCAGGGACCTGGGTTCAATTTCACCCTCAGGTGACTGCCTGCATGGAGTTTTCACATTCTCCCTGTGTCTGCGTGGGTCTCCTCTGGGTGCTCCAGTTTCCTCCCACAGTCCAAAGATGTGCAGGTTGGGGATGGATTGGCCATGGGAAATTGCCGCATAGTGTCCAGGGATGTGCAGGCTGCATGGGTTAGCCATGGGAAATGCAGGGTTACAGGGGTGGGAGGTAGATCTGGGTGGGATGCTCTTTGGTGGGTTGGTGCAGACTTGATGGGCCGAATGGCCTGCATTCCATCTTGTAGGGATTCTATGATCATCCAACTCAATGGCCTGCTCCTGCTTTCTCCTCATTTCTTCTGACCACTTGTCTACACGTGTTGTATCCAACTCATCCTGGAAGTCATAAAATCACCTCATTATCACACTGCTTTTTACGGGATCTTGCTGCGCGCAATGTGGCCATCACGCTTCCTCCGTTACAACAACGGCCACTCTTCTGGTTTGACCGATGATATACCGGTGCAAAGTACCTGTGCTCTCTCACGTACTGAATGTGGTTCAGTTGCTGACACATGGAGCTTCTAAATAAGAGGTTTTTGATTGAAAATGTAGAATCAACAGTGAGCCTTCCCTCAGAGCTCAGCCTTTTGGGTCAGGAGTTACGTTGACACCCCTCTCAGATAGATAGTCTTTAAAGACAAAATCTCATGAGATGGGGTGGCTCCCAGTCAACATCCCCTCCCTTAAGAGACCCTCAAAACAAGAATCAAATGCTCAACTGTTTCAGCCACTGCTCATGGGACCATGCTTTGTGCATATTGCCTGCTGGACTTTATAAGAACCCAAGACCATTCAACCCATCGGGCCTGGTCTGCCATTCAACAAGATGGCGATTGGTCTGATTGTAGCCTCACCTGCACTTTCCAGCTGGCCCTCGACTCTCAATAAAACCTAGCTCACCCCGGAATCGATTGAACGCTCGAAGCTCCACTGCTCTCTGGGAGACAAGAGAACACTAACCCCTGCTATTCCTCTCAGCTCTGTCTGAATTGTTTTACTGTGTCTTCAGTTTGAGACGCTCGAGTCGAATACCCCCAGGATCTCAGACGTTTCAAGAAGATCAGTTCTCATTCGTTGAAGCTTCAGCGAGTATGCTCAAAATGTACATCACACCAATTCCTCACAGTTCCAAAAGAATGAGAGGTGATCTGATTGAAACTTACAAACTATTTAAGGATGGACAGGGTAAGATGTTTCTCTTGGTTGGGGAGTCTAGAATCGGTGGCACAAATTAAAAATGAAGGGTGGGGGGGTGTCTCATTTAGATCAAAGATGAAGAGAATGCTCCCCCAAACCCCCACACAGAGGGTTGTGAACCTTTGGAATTCTGTCCCAGAGGGCTGTGGAAGCTCAGTCGTGGAGCCTGCTGAAGGTAGAGATTGATAGATTTCTGGTTACCAGGGGCACATTGTTCAGATTTATGGAGATAGGGTGAGTAAATGGGATTGAAGATTTCAGTTAGTCATGGTCATATTTAACGGTGGGGCAAGCACAATGGGCTGAATGGCCTACTCCAGTTCCTATGTTACACATTGTTCTAAAATGCTTCACTGCAATCCTAGGGTATCCCAGGGGCAAGGAAGCCAAATGAATGGCTTTTATTCATCTAGAAGCTTTCGGATATTTACCTTATTTCCAGGAACAACATCTATAACCGAACATTAAAATATTCCAATGGTGCCTTTCATGTACAAACAGGATAATGGGTACTTCATTTCAACATTATGAAAAACCTGCACCAATCATATCAATGGGTGGGGAGAATATGGACTAACAGTTATGTCACTGGTCTGGTGATACAGAGGGCCCAGAGTCTCTGGGGATGTGGACTCAACTTTAACCATGGCGACTGGTGGAATTTAATTTAAGTTAATAACATTGGAATACAAGGCAAGTCTCATGGGCACTATCACTGTGACTATCATAGGTTTGTACAAAAAACAATCTGGTTCACTGCCCAAATATGCCTCCAGACCCACAGCAATGTGGTTGACTTGTAACTGTCCTCCGAAATGGCCCAGCAAACTACTCAGGTGAAGGACAATGGGGACCAAATCCTGGTCTCTGCTAGATACCCACATGTGAAAGAACATGTACTCCACTAGACAATCAGCAACATTAGAGGATATCTGCCACTTGCACCCAGTCACCGACCTCAGGGATAGCAAGAGGCCACTTTCTGTCAGAGCCACACTGTGCATTGTCCGCAACGTCACAATCAGACACACCTCTCCCACCCATGTCCCACATTGTCAGATTTCACCCATCTCACGCTCTCATGTTCAGATTCATCTCATTCATAATCCTGGATTCAGTAAAGTAAAACAGACTGAAACTGCGCTCCCCGTCACTGACAGCTCTCTACTCAGGAGGAGCCCAGGAACAAACACTCCAAAACAAAATCAGTTCTAACAGGTGGCCACAACAGAAACTAGCAATTATAAAGATTCCTTTTACGCTCAATATTCAGTACCACTTCGGGAAGATGATGGGACAAGGGAGCACCGTGCTGTCAGAGGATGGGTGCCACGGGAGCACTGCAGTGAAGGAACACGAACTTCAATAATACAAGCTAAATATTTCCACTTAAGAGCAGTCGAGAACACTTCTCACTGTAAGATTAACACAAACACAATCTGAAATCCAAGAAAAGCCTCTTTTCTCAGAGTGGTGAGAATGTGGAAGTCACTCCCAGAGGGAGTGACTGAGATGAATATTGTTTAAGGGAAAAGGTGGAGAAATAGGAAGGACAATTGGAGGTAATGACAGAATAATAAGACCATGAGACATAGGAGCAGGAATAGGCCATTCAGCCCATCACATCTGCTCCATCATTCAGTGAGGTCATGACTGATCTGCTAATCCTCAGGTTCACTTTACTGCCTTTTCCCATAACCCTTGATTCTCTGAGTAAAAATCTGACTCGCTACCTCAACCTTTAATATGCTTAACTTGCCATCCTCAACAGCCCTCCATGGTAAAGAATTCCCCAAATTTCCTTCCCTCAGAGAAGAAACTCCTTCTCATTTTTGTTTTAAATATGCAACCCCTTATTCTGAGATTAGAATAGGGTTGGATTAACAAAGAACTTGGAACTATATCGCTGTTCCTTCAGTGTCACTGGGTCAAAATCGTGCAACTCCCTCCCTAAGGGCATTGTGGGTCTACCTACAGCGCATGGCCTGCAGCGGTTCAAGAAGACAGCTCATCCCCACCTTCTCAAGGGGCAACTAGGGACAGATCGTGAATGGCCAGGTTACATCCTGGAACCTTGTTTTCAAAACAAAACAAATATTTTTAACCTCAAGGTCCCAGGGTATAATTTAAATGGATGTCTGTCAAGCTAATTGAGTACATCAGATCCAGCGTTGCAACATGACTGAAACACGGAGAGCTGCATCCAAAGTTCACATTTCTACAGAGATCCCGAGGTTTTCTCTTGCATTTATTTAAAAAGGACCTATTATCTTGTTTGGTGAAGTGAACAGATTCAGTTTGATTCAGTAATCAGTAGACATTGACATGACTCACTGGCAGCATTGTCCCTGTGGAGTCAGATGGTGCTTTCAAAGTGTACATGGTGTGTACATTTTTTTTTACACATAGTGTGGTAGGAGTCTGGAACGCACTGCCGGGGTAATGGTGGAGGCAAATATGATAGGGGTGCTTGAGGGGCTTTTAGATAAGCACATGAATAAGCAAGGAACGGAAGGATATGGACCACGGGCAAGCAGAAGGGATCTGTTTAACTTGGTGTTGTGTTTGGCACAACATTGTGGGCTGAAAGGCCTGTTCCTGCGCTGTATTGTTCTATGGTACACAGAATCTCCCCAGGCTGATACCCCCAGCGCGCAACGAAGGCAGGACTGCACTGCCACAGGGGCCAGCTTTCAACCAGAGCTACTATCTGTATCAGGCAGAAGCCAGAAGACCCCACCCACAGCCACAATCTTGAAGGACAGCAGTGGGCAGTTCGCCTGGCCCCTTCCCTGACTGAGACCTCTAAATCGTTGCTGTTTGTGGGAGCCTGCTGTGCACAAATCGGTTTGCAAAAGTGACAACACTCAAAGCATGCCAGAGGCTGTAAAAGTTGTTCGGAACAGCCTGTTGGCTGTACGGGGTGCTATATAAATGCAAACATTTCAATGAGCCCAGTAAAAGGCAACTCATCCCCCCGTTTGAGAGTGGACAGTCACCTCCCAGAGGGAGGTCAGCTCTGCCACTTGTAGGCTGACAGCCTGCAGGCAGTAAGAGCCAGAAACCCTGGGACAAGGAGAAGGGGAGATAGAACAGTCGCTGGCCCCCCCCACCCCCAGTCACAGGGCTCTCACACATTCTGGAGCACAGACACTTTCAATTCCTGCAGGAAGCTGCTGCAACTCCAGGAGTTTGGCCAGCTCTCTGTTCCTGTTAAACATTAAAGAATGCAAACCTCTCTCTCCCCCCTGATTGCACTCACCTCCCCGGGGCCTGGAGTCACAGCTGCTGGAGGGGGAGGCCGGCACAGGCACAACTCCGAGCTGGAGATGCCCGGCCTCTTCCTCCTGCTCCTGCCCGGGAGGGCCGCCTGTCACCCGGCTCCGGACGAAGTAAATGACCGGGTCTTGGCTCACGGTGCCCGCTTCCCCGTTCGCAGCTTCTGCAGCCGCCGGCTCCGCTCTCGGTGGCCCCTCGTCCTTCGTTGCTGCTACTAACCGCTCCATAGCCGCTGCTGCAGCTCCGGGGGAGCTAGAACCCGGGGCGGACTGGGACCCGCGAGTCTAGAACCCGGGGCAGCCTGGGATCCGCGAGTCTAGAATCCGGGGCGGCCTGGGATCTCCAGCAACAACAGACGCTGTTTGCAGCCGTTCTTTCTCAACTCTTCATCGTGTTTTTATTCAAGCCGAGAGTGTCGCTTCTTTTCCTCCTTCTTGCATACTTCTTGTTGCATTAGTCTGTTACCCAATGGCGTCAGTTTTATTAACATAGCTCCCACCTCCTCCCTTTTTTTCTAAAGCTCCTTCCTGATGCGTGTCCTAAAACATATCAATGTGCAGCAACATATACTCTGCTTTACTTTGAGATGGGAAGAGTTGTGCTGCAGGCTGCACGTTGTTTAGGCGAAGACACTCCTGGTTTTTCATGTGCCTTTCGGGAATTGTGCAGGGTGTAAAGGAACGGGAGCACGGGCATTCTCAACATCTTGCAAGGTGCCTTGATTTTCCCCTTGAGTCAAAGTGTGGTGCAACAGGGCTGGGGTTTGGAGAGCCGCCACAAGGTTTTTATATCTGAAGCCTGCAAGCTGAACCTGGTCGGTGCGGAATGTAGAACACGGCTGCACGCCTGTTCTAATCGGATTGCAATTTGTAGCACCCTTGGTTTTTAATCAGTGCGGTTCCTGCTAGCTCTCAGCCCCCTACCCCCTGCAATTTTCAGCCTTCAGTCCATCACTGTTTTCTCCTCCACCGATGCTGCCAGACCTGCTGAGCTTTTCCAGCAACTTTGTTTTTGATCTTGATTTACAGCATCCGCAGTTCTTTTGGTTTTTATTCAGTCCATCACTGTCTGCTCTGTCCTGCGGGAGGTGAGTAAACGTGATGGAATGGATTAATAAGGACGCATTCATTTATCAGGAGGACGTGAGATGCTCCAATTCCCACTGAGCCTTCACCTTGCACGGTGTGCTTTATTCCTGACGCTGTAACTATTTCACTACACTAGCCGTTTTTGAAAGTTGCAGATCGCTGGGCACAAGGCATCCTGCTCCATCAAGAATTGCAGCCTCCGAGAGTCATACAGCATGGAAACAGACCCTTAGGTCCAACCAGTCCATGCTGACCGTAGTCCCAAACTAAATCCCACCTGCCTGCTCCTGGCCCGTATCCCCCCAAACCTTTCCTATTCATGCACTTATCCAAATGTCTTTAAAACATTGTAACTGTACCCGCATCCATCACTTCCTCTGGAAGTTCATTCCACACACAAACCACTCTCTGTGTAAAACAAAAAGCTCCTCGTTTCTTTTTAAAATCTTTCTCCTCTCACTTTAAAAATATGTCCCCAGTCTTGAAATACCCCTACCCCACGGAAAAGACACCTGCTGTTCACCTTATCTATACACCTCATTATTTTGTAAACCTCTATAAGGTCACCTCTCAACCTCCCACACTCCAAAGGAAAACGCCCCAGCCTTTTATTCCTTTGTGGGATGTGGGTGTAGCAGGCTGGGCCCAACATTTCTTGCCCATCCTTAGTTGTCCTTGAAAAGGTGGGGGTGAGCTGCCTTCTTGAACCACTGCAGTCCACTTGCTGTGGGTTGACGCAAAATGCTATTAGGGAGGGAATTCCAGGATTTTGACCCAGTGACAGCGAAGGAGCGGTGATATATTTCCAAGTCAGGATGGTGAGTGTCTTGGAGGAGAACGTGGAGGCGGTGGTGTTCCCATGTGTCTGATGCCCTTGTCCTTCTAGATGGAAGTGGTCGTGGGTTTGGAAGGTGCAGTCTGAGGATCTTTGATGAATTTCTGCAGTGGATCTTGTAGATGGTACACACTGCTGCTACTGAGTGTTAATGGTGGAGGGAGTGGATGTTGTGCCAACCAAGTGGCTGCTTTGTCCTGGATGGTGTGGAGCTTCTTGAGTGTTGTTGGGGCTGCACCCATCCAGGCAAGTGGGGAGTATTCCATCACACTCCTGACTTGTACCTTGTAGATGGTGGACAGGCTTTGGGGAGTCAGGAGGTGAGTTACTCGCTGTAGTATTCCTAACTTCTGACCTGCTCTTGTAGCCGCTCTGTTAATGTGGCGAGTCCAGTTGAGTTTCTGGTCAATGGTAACCCCCAGGATGATGGGGGATTCAGTGATGGGAACACCATTAAATGCCAAGGGGGCAGTGGTTAGATTGTCTCTTATTGTGATGGTCATAGCCTGGTATTTGTGTGGCGCGAATGTTACTTGCCACTTGTCAGCCCAAGCCTGGATATTGTCCAGATTCTGTTCCTGGTGAACATGGACTAATTCAGTATCTGAGGAGCCTGTCCAGTCTCTCCTTATAACTCAAACACTCCATTCCCAGCAACATCCTGGTAAATCACTTCTGAGCCCTCTCTAACTTAATAATATCCTTCCTATAACAGGGAGACCAGAACTGGACCTAGTACTCCAGAAGAGGGGTGCAATGAAGCTTGATGGAGGCACTGCAAGAGGTATAACTGGGGAATGCTTAAGGCCCACCTGCCATAATACATAGAGGCTGGGAGCTTACCCCCTGTTATTACCATTTGGGAAAGTGCACCAATTCTCAAACTCTACTATTCCCAAGGTTGTCACATAAGGTAATGACTTCATCAAAGTGTGCAAAATTCCAGTTTACTGTTCTGATGGATTCAGGTTACCTTAAAACACTGACTAGGATCCTGTACTTAACAATAAACTGTCATTAATTTCAAAAAAATAAGTTCTAGCTGCATATAAACAAAAGTCTGAACAATCAACTTCGAACTCTACTGGTTGAAACTTAATCCCCTTTTAAACCTCAATACACTCGCGCTGAGATAGAAACTGACAAGCAAATAGTCATTTCTGTTTTTAGACAAATAAAAAACGTTGGTGTTATAGGTGAGGGGAAAATGCTGGGGAGCAGAACTAGATGGGGTAAACATAGGAAGGATGTTCCTGATAACTGGGAAGTCTAAAGATACAGGAAGGCCGTTTGGGACTGAGATGAGGATAAATTTCACATAGAGAGTGGTGAGCCTGTGGAGTTATTTGCCACTGAAGCAGCTGAGGACATAACGTTGAATGTTTTCAAGGAGTTCTTAGCATGAAAGGATCAGAGGGTTTGGGCAAAAAGCAGGAACAGGGAACTGAGTCGGGTGATCAACCATGATCGTATTGAATGGTGGAGCAGGTTTGAAGAGCTGATTGGCCTACTCCTGCTCATATTGTCTATGTTTCTAGGTAACACAGCTGTCAACAAGGTTCAATGAGGTGTTCCTTTCTTCCCAAGATCTTCTTCACTTCAACTCCCTTCCTCCAAGTTCTTGTACTTTGCAGAAGGCACAGGGTGGCTCGTATGCTGATTACAAAGTCTCTTAGTTACTAAAGGCAACAGCTTTCAACAGCTGGTGGGAGATTTGGTTTTTTTTTTTGCATTTCAGGTACTTTCACTGCAGAGAGACAGAACCTGTGTTTCCAACAGTCTGCAGGCTTCTCAGTCTCTAATGGACTGAAGAGTCTGTTTCGATGCTGCACAGTTTAGTGACTTTACAAAACCACCATGTGAATCAACAGTCCAAATTAAAAAGGTAGAATGTGTCGACTTCCCACGTTTTTTTTAGATTTTATGTCTACAAGACCCTGTTGATATTGGCCACAGAGCAATGGAAGATGTTCAGAGTAGTTTCAGTTTCAAATGGGAAACAATTAGGAGCTCTGGTATCTGAAACTTCATCAATTTTTATTTTTCAAGCTATATCCTTGGTTTTGCTTTGAGGATGTTTTCTCTTGAGAGAGCGAGGAAGATTATTTTCCTTGGTTCAGCATTTTTTTAAACAATCACTTTTCAGGAGGGAAAAAATTTGCTTTTTCTGGAATGGAGGCTCTTCCCAGCAGACCAGTTTCCAATTTAAGGTGTGCTGGGGTGATGCAGTGTGATTATTGAATGAAATGTGACAAAGGCATGTTGAGATCTGGAGTGCCTTCAGCCCATCTTGACTGTGCTGGCTCTTTGAAACAACAGCACAATTAATCCCACTCACCTCTTTTCCCATCACTCCAAACTCTTTATTCTTCAAGTTTTACAATTTCATTAGAATTAGAATCCCTACAGTGTGGAAACAGGCCTTTCGGCCCAACAAGTCCACACCAACCCTTGGAGCATCCCACCCAGACCCATCCCCCTATAACCCACACACCCCTGAACACTATGGGGCAATTTAGCATGGCCAATCCACCTAACCTGCACATCTTTGGACTGTGGGAGGAAACCAGAGCACCCAGAGGAAACCCACGCAGACACGGGGAGAATGTGCAAACTCCACACAGACAGTCACCTGAGGCTGGAATCAAACCCAGGTCCCTGGCGCTGTGAGGCTGCAGTGCTAACCACTGAGCCACCGTGCCGCCCTTTGAAAGTTCCTCTTGAATTTGCTCCCCTGGTCTCTCAGGCAGTGCGATCCAGATCGCCAGAACTCTGTGTGGGGAATCATCCCCCATGGTGGAATCATCTGCTTTTAAACATTGACAAGAATGATGAAGGGCATCGATAGGATAGACAGGAAGAAACATTTTCCCTTGGTGGGGAGATCAATGGCCAGGAGCATAGATTCAAGGTAAGGGGCAGGAGGTGTAGAGGGGATGTGAGGAAAAATCTTTTCACCCAGAGGATGGTGAGAATCTGGAACTCATGGCCTGTTAGGGTGGGAGAGGCAGGAAACCCTCATCACATTGAAGAAGGATTTAGATGTACACTTGTGATTGCCACAATGGTCCAAGTGCTGGGAAATGGGATTAGAATAGGTAGGTGATTGTTTTTGACCAGAATGGACTTGATGGGGCAAAGAGTCTTTTTCTGTGCTGTAGATCTCTATGACCTTTTTAAAGAACCAATCAGACTTGTTGATCATTGCAGTTCTGATACAGCGATCGCCTCGTTGTTATCTCCAGACTAGGAGCACACCAAGGAGTTTGTGACAGTTACAGTGAACAGATGGGCTGGGGTAGTGGCGAGAGGGCATGAGGGCAATATCATATCTGTATCAAGTCACACTTCACGTGTAAGAAAGTAAGGGTTAACAAACTGGAATTAGCACTGAGCATTCAATAAAAGACTGACCTGCCTTTGTGTAGAATCCTCCACAACTTCATCATGTCTCATGCTGCGCTTTGCAGCCAGTAATGTGTAACTTGAATTGAAATATTCGTTGCAATGTAGGAAATATGGCAGCCAATTTGCACACAGAAAGATCCCACAATCAACGATGTGCTAAAGCCCGGGAGTCACTGGGAATAAATTTCCTGCTTGTCTCTAAAATCGTGCAGTTGGATTTTTTTTAACCCGAGAAAGCAGACAGTTAAATATTTCACTTGAAAGATAGCATCTCCAACAGTGTAGCACGTCCTTCAGAGCTGCACAGATTTCTGAATGACACCACAATGTCTGCCTGAGCTGAGAACATCACCAGTTGTCTCCTTTACCCTCATCCCTTATCTCTGTGAAAGAGCAACATCTCAATTGGATGTTGAATGGCAGGGAAGGCTTGATGGGCTCATTGGCCTACCCCTGCTCCTGTTCTTTATGTCCGTATGTTCCGTTATAACCTCTTGAGGAGCTGATTCAACGTCCTGTCCTTTGTTCTTAATACTTTCTAGCAGTTGCAAAATTTTGGGGTTTCATTTTAAGTTTTTCAAAACAAAACAGTGGTAAAATGACTGTAGCTTTCAAATGGGGTAAAACAAAACGCAGGCGTTGATTTTTTGTAACGTGTTTCCAATCCAGCCGTGTTCACACTGTCCTTATGTCAGGAATCTCCCTGAGCCCTACAACACTCGGAGCACCTCAAAGTCTGCCCTTTTGAACATCCTCCAATTCAAATTGTTCCTCACCAATAGCCATCTGTGCACAGTCATATAATTCCAGAATCCTAACCCCACCCCTAAACCTCTCTACGTCTCCCCACCTCTCTACACCTATCTTTAAAACCCACCTCTCTGTTCAAGCTTTTAGATACCTGACCTAGAATAAAAATAGATTCTCCAGCATCGGCAGTTCCTACTGTCTCGAGGATTACTTTAGTTGTTTTGAGGAAGGGTCACTCAACCCAAAACTTTAACTCTGATGTCTCTCCACAGATGCTGACAGACCTGCTGAGCTTTTCCAGCAACTTCTGTTTTTGCTCCTGATTTACAGCATTTGCAGTTCTTTCGGTTTTTATTTAGTTGTTCTGTTATCAGGTTCTGTTTGCTAATTGTCCTGTGTAATATCTCAGGTTTATTTACCAAGTTAGAGATGCTAAATTAATGCATGTAATTGGCACAAGTAGACAAAGAATTAAACTTTACAACCACAGTGGGAAATTCCTTGGGGGTGAACATCCTTTAATTATCTCATCTACCCTGTGATTTATAGTCAAAGTGGGAAGGAATCTTTTGTGAATACAGAAATTACAGGACTTTCATGAGCGAGGAAACACCCACATTTTTGTTTTGCAGTGAGATTTATTTGTCTAAGTAATTACAAAGTTGTTGGTTATAAACACTTAATGTGTCTCAGTTGTAGGTAAGGACCTCTGATAGGAGAATTACAGGAAGGACGTTCCTAACAACCAGACAGTCCAGAACCAGGGGTCACAGCCTAAAGATAGAGGGGGGCCATTTAGGGCTGAGATGAGGAGAAATGTTTGTAACCAGAGGGTGGGGAGCCTGTGGAATTCTCTGCCACAAAAAAAAACTGTCGAGGGGAAAATTGAATGTTTTCAAGAAGAAGTTAGATGTAGTTCTTGTTGCTAAAGGGATCAAAAGGTATGGGAGGGAAAGCAGGACCAGGGAACTGTGTTGGATGATCAACAATGATTGTAATGAATGGTGGAGCAGCCTCGAAGGGCTGAATGGCCTATTACTGCTCCAGTTTGTTATGTTTCTACGTAAACACAGTGAATATTGGAGATGATATGAAAGGAGCCCAGCCTGTGCATCCACTGTGTGACAGTTGCTGTTTACAATCAGGTCAAGAACACAAAGTCCGGGAGTAAAGGGAAGACCCTGAGGAGGCTCGGAGACAATGACAAATTATTTCAAGGATTTACATACCCAGAGATAGAACAAAAAGAAAGGCTTCCATTTTTACAGCACTTTTCATGTCTAAAAGTGTTTTACAGCCAATGAAGTGATGTCATCAACTTGAAATACGGCAATTGAATTGAGTACTCCAGGATCCCACCGTAACATTGAGAAGACAGTAAAAGCATAGAATCCCTTTAGTGCAGAGAGAGGCCATTCAGCCCACTGAGTCTGCAGAAACTCCCTGAACAGCATCCCACACAGACCCAGCTCCCCCCACCCTATTCCTGTAACCCCACATTTCCCATGGATAATCCACCCTAACCTGCACATCTTTGGACTGTGGGAAGAAACCAGGGCACCTGGAGGAAACCCACACAGACACAGGGAGAACGTGCAAACTCCACACAGACAGTTACCTGAGAGTGGAATTGAACCTGGGTCCCTGGTGCTGTGAGGCAGCAGCGCTAACCACTGAGCATACGGTGCTGCCCAACTTGCAAACGATGAAAGCAAGGTTTGTTATTTGAACGGAACAAATGTAGGGCATCGGGGAAGGGGGTGGGATTAGTGGTCATGGGGCGGTGTTAAGGCATGAGTTATTACCTCTGGTCCTTTTGCCAATCGCTGTTTCATTGTGTTATGAAAACCTCAGACAATGGAAACCATTGATCTGTAGTTACTCCATCAAAACTCTTCACTCGTTTCAAACATAGAAACATAGGAAATAGGAGCAGGTGTAGGCCATTCAGCCCTTTGAGCCTGCACCACCATTCAATATGGTCATGGGTGATCTTTCAATCTCAGTATCCCATTCCTGCCCTGTTCCCATACACCTTGATCCCTTTAGCCATAAGGGCCACGTCCAGCTCCCTCATGAATATATTTAATGAACTCGCCCCAACAGCTTCCTGTGGGAGAGAATTCCACAGGTTCACAACTCTCTGAGTGAAGGAATCTTCCCTCATCTCAGTCCTGATTGGTCTACCCCTTATTCTTAGACAGCGAACCCTAGTTCTGGCCTTCCCCAACATCGAGAACGGTCTTCCTGCACCTAGCCTGTCCAATCTCATCAGGATTTTATATGTTTCTATGAGATCCCCCCCACTTCTCCTTCCAAATTCCAGTGAGTACAAGCCCAGTGGATCCAGTCTTTCCTTATATGTCAGTCCTGCCATCGCGGGAATCAGCCTGGTGAACCTTTGCTGGACTCCCTCAATAGCAAGAATGTCCTTCCCCCGACCAGGAGACCAAAACAGCACACAATACTCAAGGTGTGGAGTCACCAATGCCCTGTATAACTGCAGCAAGACCATGCCCCTTAGCCTTCCCTGCACCAACAGAATACAGCGCCAGGTTCTGCAGTCTGTGTACCAAATTGTTATCCACCATCACATAAAGAGTTCTCGCAAATCTTTTGCATACACGCTATGAAATCTTCAGATTCTTCTGAAAGGGTTGTGCGAAGAGTTGAACAGAATGTACGGAAAGTAAGATTTGTTATCCTGGAGCGATACAAAACGGTAAAACCAGTTACTGGGACAAGGAGGCAACAGGCAGAAACAGAAATTTTTGGCAAAACTCAGCAGATTTGACAGCATCTGTGGGGAGAAAGCAGAGTTAAGGTTTTGAGTTGGCATGGTGGCTCAGTGGTTAGTTCACAGCATCAGAGACCCGGGTTTGAACCCACCCTCGGGTGACTGTCTGTGTGGAGTTTGCACATTCTCCCTGTGTCTGCATGGGATTCATCTGAGTGCTCCGGTTTCCTCCCACAGTCCAAAGATGTGCAGGTTAGGGTGGATTGGCTGTGCTAAATTGCCCGTAGTGTTCAGGGACATAGGTGGGTTAGACAAGGGAAATGCAGGATTACAGGGATGGAAAGGGTCTGAGTGTGATGCTCTTTGGAGGGTCAATGTAAACCTGTTGGGCCAAATGGCCTGTTTCCAACTGTAGGGATTCTGTGGAAATTCTATAGAGTTTGGTGACCTTTCTTCAGAACTGGTAGCAGCTAGAAGAAGTGTTATTTAAGCTGAAGATGATATTAGTGGGAGGATGGGATGCAGGGTGTAGGGGGGAAGATGTAAAGGTGAATGAATAGATGGAAACAGAGCCCAGACAGAAAGCAAGAGAGAGAGAGAGAAAGAGATATGAATGATGTGGCAAATGAGGGGAATATTGATCATGGGCCAGGTCAGAAAAGAAGCTGGATAATGAGCTTTCATCATCACTTATTCAAATTTTTATCTTTAATTTAAAGAAGTCTAGAACCCCACCAATTTTCCAGTCCGTTGGCATTATTCCTGTACATTTATCAGAGGGTCAGTGCTGAGGGAGCGCCGCACTGTCGGAGGGTCAGTGCTGAGGGAGCGCAGCACTGTTCGAGGGTCACTGCTGAGGGAGCGCCGCACTGTCGGAGGGTCAGTGCTGAGGGAGCGCCGCACTGTCAAGAGGGTCAGTGCTGAGGGAGCGCCGCACTGTCGGAGGGTCAGTGCTGAGGGAGCAGGCACTGTTGGATGGCCGGTGCTGAGGGAGCGTCGGACTGTCGGAGGGTCAGTGCTGAGGGAGTGGGCACTGTCAGAGGGTCAGTACTGAGGGAGTGGGCACTGTCAGAGGGTCAGTACTGAGGGAAGCGCCGCACTATCGGAGGGTCAGCGCTGAGGGAGCCGGCACTGTCAGAGGGTCAGTACTGAGGGAAGCGCCGCACTGTCGGAGGGTCAGTGCTAAGGGAGCACCGCACTGTCGGAGGGTCAGTGCTGAGGGAGCGTCGGACTGTCGGAGGGTCAGTGCTGAGGGAGTGGGCACTAGCAGACTGCCATTTGTAAAAACTGTATCTTTTTTTTCTCTCTATGTTGACAGTGGACTGAAAAGGGTGAAGATGTGTTTTACAGGGCAAGGATTGGTGCCTTGTTTCAGGTGAGTTGCTGACAATCATTGCTGTTTACACAGCTGTTTGTTCAGGCAGGGAGGAATTTACTGCCAACAGGCTGGAGGCAGGAGGTATGTATGGGGAGATCCGGCCAACAACAAATAGCTGTTTGGTTTGTTAAGTGATGAGCAGTTGTTAATGATGATGGCCTTCTGCCTGCCAATGTCTGAATGATTGGCTTCCAGGTAGCTTGTGGGTATGAATGTTATGGCCAGAAGCCTTCAGATCTCTGGAAGGGGAGAAGGTGCTGCTGTGGCTGTAGAAAACATTACCTCCGTCAGAGTCTTTATACATTGTGAACCAGTTGCTCTGTGCATTCTACAGGCCAATGAAAGTATTTAGAGAAGAGAAACTGAGAAGCAGCAAAACATGGCCAGCCTGAAGGATGATCTGAATGAACCCTGCAGACTGGGACCATTCGCTGCACTGATGTAACGTGTTTGTGATTCCTTAGACTGTTTAATGCCACATAGTTTGATGCTCATCAGGGCATGGAGATGGACAAAGAAACTGTCATTACAAGGGTTCAAAATGTAATATGGAGAAAGTGTTGAATCATAGAATCCCTACACTGTGGAAACAAGCCTTTCGGCCAAACAAGTCCACACCGAACCTTGGAGCATCCCACCCAGACCCATCCCCCTGTAACCCACCTAATCTACACATCCCTGGACACTACAGGCAATTTAGCATGGCTAATCCACCTAACCTGCACATCTTTGGACTGTGGGAGGAAACCGGAGCACCCAGAGGAAACCCACGCAGACATGGGGAGAACATGCAAACTCCACTCAGACAGTCACTTGAGGGTGGAATTGAACCTGGGTCCTTAGCGCTGTGAGGCAGCAGTGCTAACAACTGAGCCACCGTGCCAGCCCATGTTGGAGTAACTGTTGCCTCTTAAAACTGGCAATGTACCTGTATCCAGGAACAATAGATGTAGCAGGAATTGAGAATGAAAATTGCAAGGACTGGCAATAATTTTTCAGTCTTCTCTAAAGTCGTTGAAGGTGCCAAAAGACTGGAGAATTGCAAACACTGCAGCCTTGTTCAAGGAAGGTTATAAAGAAAAGCTCAGCAATTACACACCAGTCGGTTTAACTTCACTGTTGGGGAAACTTCTAGAAACTGTAAATTATGACAGCAATAGTCATAATTGGAAAACATTGGGTTGATTAGGGAGATTCAGCATTGGTTTGTTAAGGGAAAATACTGTCCAACTGACTGTTTTGAAGAGGTAACTGTAGGGCTTGATGAGGATAATATTGTTGATGTGGTATACGCAGACTTCCAGAAGGTTTTCCAAATAGTGCCCCACAACAGACTTTGGAGAAAAGTTACAGCTCCTGGTATAAAATGGGCAGCAGCAGTGTGGAAACAAAACTGGCTGAGTGATAGCAAACAGTGAGTAATGGTCAATGGATAACATTCAGGCTGGAGGGAGGTTTGTAGTGGATTTCCCCAGTGATTCTGCATTAGGTCCCGTTTTAGAAATACATTAATGATTTGGTTCTTGGTGTACAGCGGACAAATTTGGATAATATGAAACTTGGATATATTGTTAACTATGAAGAGGACAGTGTAGAAATCCATAAGGATGTGAACAAGTTGTTGGAGTGAGCATACAGGAGGCAGATGAGATTCAATGCAGAGAAGTGTGAGAAGATGCATTTTTGTGGAAAGAACATGGACAGATAATGTAAAATAAGGGGTACAATTCTAAAAGTGGCTCAGGAGAAGAGGAACCTGAGTATATATGTATGTAAGTCATTAAAGATGGACAGAACAAGGAAGAGGTTTACAAGAATGAACCCTGAGGTGTAACACTTTTGTTCTGAGGATCGATTGAAGAAATTGAGACTGTTTTCCATGGAGATAAGAGGTGATCTGAAAGGTGCCCCTACACGAGGGGCACAAAGCATTGGGAGAAACTGTTCCTGCTGGTGTAAGTAACAAGAACAAGAGGGGACAGATATAAAACATTTGCCAAAACAGCAGATGTGATGTGAGAAAAAGCTTTTTCACTCAGTGAGTAGTTATGGTGTGGAACACCCTGCTGGAAATGTAGTGGAGGCAGGTTCAACTGAAGCATTCAAGCGGGCAATGGATGGTTATTTAAATAGGAACAATGTTGAAGGGCTATGGGGCAATGGGACACGATTGGTACGAAGTCACTATGCTTACTCAGAGAGCTGGTGCAAACACAATGGGCCAAATGGCCTCTTTCTGTTCTCTAACACTTCTGTGATTCTGATGGGTCCAAGACAATAATTGTATCAGACACAGCCTGATTTATTCAGAGGTAGGAATGGAGGGAGTGCAGCAACTGTTTAGCAGCTGATCATCCCCTTGTGAAGCTTATTGAAGGAAAAACCCAGTGTTTGGTCAGTAAAAAGATACATGAAATGGAAAGTGTGGGCTTTGTTTGTTTAAGGACCCCAGAACTTATCCCAGCAGAAATGCCAGACGTATGAAGTAGAGGGTGTGCCAGATCCTTTCCAGCAGATTTCAAGCATCCCTAGTATTTTATTCAGCAGTAAAATGGGACCAATGAGTTTGTAAAGACTCTTACCAATTTTCTGAATGGACTTTTCAAATTTTACATCAAATGTTGATCTCTGTGCACCTTCTCTGCAGCTGTAACATTGTATTCCTCACTCTGTCCTCTTACCCTAATGCAATTTGTATGGTTTGATGTGCCTGTACCGTGCGCAAAACAAAACTTTTCACTGTACCGAGGTACATGTGACAATGATAAATCAAATCAAATCAATAGGATATCAGGGAGACTTGACATGTGTGACGCCTTGGCTTGTGATGGAGTGACTGAAGACCTAGAGAGAACAAGAAGCTTAGGTTCCAGACAGTCATACAGCGCAGAAACAGACGCTTGAACATAATCCCAAACTAAACTTGCCTCACCTGCCTGCTGCTGGCCCGTATTCCTCCAAACCTTTCCTATTCATGTACTTATCCAAATGTCCTTTAAAATTTGTAACTGTACCCACATCTACCACGTCCTCAGGAAGTTCATTCCACACGCCAACCACCCACTGAGTAAAAAATTTGCCTCTTACGTCTTTTTTATGTCTCTCTCCTCTCACCTTGAAAACGTGTTCCCTAGGCTTGAAATGACCCACCTTAGGGAAAAGACAACTGCCATTAACTCTATGTATACCTGTCATCATTTTATAAACTTCAATCAGGTCGCCTCTCAACCTCCTACGCTCCAGTGAAAATAGTCCCAGCCAATCCAACCTTTCTTTCTAACTCAAACTTTCCATACCTGGCAACATCCTGGTAAATCTCTTCTGAACCCGCTCCATTTTGATAATATCCTTCCTATAACTGGGTGACCAGAACTGGACACAGTATTCCAGAAGAGGCCTCACCAATGTCCTTTACAACCTCAACATGACGTCCCAACTCCTATATTCAAAGGACTGAGCAGTGAAGGCAAGTGTGCCAAAAACTTTTTTAACAGCTTTGTCTTTAATGCAAACTTTAAAGAATTATTTACCTGCACCCCAGGTCCCCCTGTTCTACAAAGAAAGGTCCTGAAGCATTAACTCTGTGCCTCTTCTTTGAGACTCTGCTAGACCACCTCGGTTTCCTGAGCATGTTCTGCTTTTGTTTTATGTTTTACTGGGAATTAAGAGACAAGGAACCCGGCTGCCAATGCTGTGTTCCTTTTGGTGGCACTGTTGAACTTTCTAGAATCACAGGACAATCTCATTCTGGAGAGCAATTTACTGCAGATGCTGGAATCTGTACTGAAAATAACCAATGCTGGAGGGTCACAGCGGGTCAGGCAGCTTCCATGGAGAGACCGCAAGCTAATGTTTTGAGTCTAGATGTCTCTTGCCAACACAACACTGGGGACTACCCTCACAGCCAATCAGAACATGTGGTACTCCAACAGAGAAAACCCATCAGAAATATTTAACAAATTGTATTGTGGAAAGTGAAGTTCATTTAAAGGGCAGATTGACAGCATTTAAGGAGCCAGTATCATTTGCTTTTTTTGTTCACACATAGGACGTGAGTGTCATTGGCTGGGCCCAGCATTTATTACCCGTCCCTAGTTGCCCCCTTTGAGAAGGTGGGGGTGAGCTGCCCTCTTGAACCGCTGCAGTCCATGTCTGAGGGTTGACCCACAATGTCCCTTAGGGAGGGAATTCCAGGATTTTGACCTAGCGACAGTGAAGGAACGGAGAGTGGCTTGGAGAGGAACTTGCAGGGAGTGGTGTTCCCATGTATCTGGCGCCCTTGCCCTTCCAGATGGAAGTGGTCTTGGATTTGGAAAGGTGCTGCCTGAGAAGCCTTGGTGAATTGAAGGACAAGTGAAGCTGTGAAGGGTTACAGAACAGGAGGATGAATACAATGGTCAATGGGACAGTGAGGAGGCTGTTGAAGGGGGCAAGCATGGAGACTGTTAGAGACCTCAGGCACACAACACTGACGTCGGCTCCATTGAGTGTGTACCTGGGGATGGAATGGATCCTGATGCACAGTGGTATTGTCTCCCTGTCACAGTGATGGGCCAGGAGCTACTGGATTAGGGAAAACCAGGAAAAGGGAAGACCTGTGTTTTAGTCACCCCCAACTTTTCATCCCCACCTACCCCCCCCCCCAACCCCCGCAGACATCTCAACATGCTTCCCAGTTGTAATGTAGGAAGTACAGCAGCCACTGAGTACACTGCAAAGTGGGCAGTGTCTAGGATGGACAATCAGCCGCTCCCAATGGGAGATCAGAACTCAGGCTGCAAATTCCAATTAGGAGGAATGATCAGAGATGATATGAAGATTGGTGGTGCAGTGAAGAGTAAAGATGGGAGCCTTAGACAACAGGATGACTATGGACAGGCCGGTCCAATGGGCTGAACAGTGGCAAATGGAATTTAACCCTGGAAAATGGGAAGTGATGTATTTTGGGAGGATTAACAAGGCAAAGGAGTAAACATTGAATCTCTGCAGTTCTGGTCACTACACTATAGCAGGGATGTGATTGTACTAGGAGGGTACAGAGTCGATTCAACAGGAGATTGAATCACCAGGATCACTTGAAGTGTCACAGCATACAAGGGTATGAGTCAAGTGCTGAACAATGAGACTAGAATAGATGATACTTGATGATTGGAATAGGCATAATGGGCCGAAGGGTCTCTTTCCGTGCTGTAACATCTCTGACTCCTTCAGTCATGGCCTGTTTAAGGAGCTGTATGTTGTGGCTAGTGGAAGGTCAGTTTAATTTTCGATGTGCCTTATGCTGCCAAAACACAGTAAAGGTAACCTGGAACATGGAGCAGGCCTGAAAAAGAAATGACAATCAGAAGAGGAACAAAAAAGGATTTCCTTATGAACCTGATTCTCTCATCATCTTAGATCATCATCATAGAACCCCTACAGTGTGGGAACAGGCCCTTCGGCCCAACAAGTCCAGACTGCCCCTCAGAGCATCCCACTCAGACCCATCCCTCATAACCCACCTAATCTACACATCCCTGGACCCTACGGATAATTTAGCATGGCCAATCCACCCTAACCTGCACGTCTTTGGACTGTGGGAGGAAACCAGAGCACCCGGAGGGAGGGAGAATGTGTAAACTCATCTCGATATTGAGAAGACCATTGTACCTGCCCACCCCCATTGTCCACTATTGAACAGACATATTCAGTAGAGCCCTGTATGTGAGGGCCAATAGGCCGTTGTGGGGGGTGGGTGGTGCTGATTCTGTTTGCATGGTTTTCTGGGCTCAGGTAAATGAAGGAGACTCAGGTTATGTTTTCATTATTGATGTCTCTTGCTTGTTCCCAAACTTGCACCTTCTTTTCGTTGGTGTCCAGTGATTGGAGTTCCTGAAAACTCTGGGAAATGAACACTGTCATATCCAAATACCAGGAATGTCTGGGTCAAAGATTATTCCAGTTGGCTGTACAATAAAGGGGCCATCAATAAAAGGCATTGATAGATCCCGTTGGGACATTAGGAGAAGTTATTTTACCCTGAGAGTGGGGAGAAGGAGGAACTCGCTCCCAAAAGAAGTAGTGGAGGTACATGGTATCCTTGTGAATCAGGAGGAAGGTGCATTAGTACTTGAGGATGAAAGGAGTAGGATGTGATGATGGGGTGAGATGAAGAATTGAGGAGGGAGGATACTCGTGTGGAGGGTAAGCACCAGCATGACCTAAATGGTCTGTATCTAACAGAAAGAGGAGCACCAATATAGGCCATTAGTCCCATTGATCCCCCTCTGCTGTTCAATAAGATTATGACTGCTGGAGCAAATTACTGCAGATGCTGGAATCTGTACTGAAAACAACAAATGCTGCAGATCACAGGGGGTCAGGCAGCACGCATGGAGAGCGAGCTAACGTTTCGAGGCCAGTCACTCAGGTTATGATTGTGCTCATTTCCACTTCCTGCTGTGACTATGGACTCCTTTGTCAATCAAATTTCAGTCTAACTCAGCCTCGGATACAGTCAGTGACCCTCTGTGGAATAAAATTCCAAATATGATGAAGCTCTGAGAAATCCCTTCGCGGTCTCGAATGAGAGAATTTTTAAACAATTCCTCTTTCTCCTAGACTCCCCCATGAGAGGAAACTCTACGCTGTCAAATCCCCTCAAAGTCCTAAACATTTCAATCAGATTCCCTCTCATTTCTCTAGATTCCAATGAGGGCAGGTCCAACAATTTGATGTAATACATGATTTTTTTCTATGGTTGTGAAAGGCAGACAAACAGAAAGTCAAGCATCTCTGCAGCACTTTTCACAACCACTAGATGTCTCAAAGTGCTTTACAGTCCATTAAATGGGAAAGTCACCATATTCCTACCAGACCATGGGGCTGCTCTCTCTTTAGAGAGAGGCTACTGGTGGTGGTTTAACCTGAGGGTCACCACGCCTCAGGGCGAGGGGAGAGGTTGAGGAGGAGGGATCTTCACAGTAACCTCAGCCACGGTGGGAATTGAGACCAGACTGTTAGTGTCACTGTGTACTGCAAACCAGCCATCCAAGCTAGACCCTTACTGTCCATACAGTATGATAGAATGACAGGATGATCACTGTGACTCACGGCTGGAACCTCAATCACCTTGAAGGGTCATGGTTAACCTCTGGCAAATGGGTTGGTGGGTGGTGGAAATGAAGAGAGGAGAGATATTGAAGGAACGGAAATGATTTAATTAAAAAACAGAACACTAGAGGTCACACCTTGCACCACACTTTCTCAGCCACCATGGTTTTGAGGTCACCTGTGTTTCTTGTGGTCTCTTGGACTGGTGTTCAATGAGGCTAAACATTTTTTAAAAGGTCTTGCATCTTTAAAAGGTGTCTATTTCATGGCCTGAGAATGTCTGAGAGCTTGAGATCAATTAAGTACCTTTTTGAAGTGGAATCACGATAGTAATGTAGGAAATTTAGACCATCCGAAGCAGGAACAGGAAAAGGCCATTTGGCCCCTCCAGCCTGCTCTGCAATACAATAGGATCATGGCTGATGCAACATTCCTCACAACCACTTTCCTGCCCTTTACCCATTACCCTTGATTTCCTGACTGATCAAAAGCCTATCTCAGCCTTAAATATACACAAGCATTCTGCCCCCACAGCTCTCTGTGCCAAGGGGTTCCAAAAACTCTCAACCCTCTGAGCGAAGAAATTCCTCCTCATTTCAGTCTTAAATTGGTGCCCATTTATTCTGAGACGATGCCCACTGGTCCTAGAGTCTCCCATGAGGAGAAACACACTCTCAGCATTTACCCTGTCAAACCCCTTAAGAATCCGATATGTTAACCTGGCAGCTGACTTTGTGCAGAGCAAGATCCCACAAGTAACAATGTGGTAATGAATCAGCCAACCTTTTCTTGTGTTGATGGTGATTGAGGGATATGCATATTTGGCAAAGAACTTCCTGGCACTTCTTCAAAATAATGCATGGGATCTTTTACAACCATGGGAGCTGGGTGGGAGCCTTGAATTAACATCTTATCTGGAAAACCGAACCTCTAATGCTTTTGTGTGTCCTCAGGCCTCCCTGGAGTGTCAGGCTGGGTTTCGTGCAACGCTTTCTGAAGTGGGGCATAGGCCAGATCTGTCAATATTCTCTCTCAGGAGTCACCTCTGAACCTCATCTAAACACCAAAGTAATCTTCCTCGGAACATTCGATCACACAGGACCAGATATTGAGGCAAACTGTGTAGATAGTGTTAGATCATTGCCTCCATTGAGTATGATCCCACAGGGAGATCGAGGTGGGATCCTTTTATCTTGATTGCTTGGGAGTAAAGAGAAAAGAAAAATGAAATGAGGTGTTTGATCACTTCGCTTAATTGAATGTCATTTAATCAGGGAGAAGGCTCTTGACTGCCACTTGAACACACAACCTTCTGAACCAGAGGCAGTAGCTGTTGAGTTATGGTTTACAACAGGTTATCAGAAATCTAAGATTAATAAACTGGCAAGTGATCAGGTTGGGCAGGGGACACATTGTTGGTGAATTGTCCCAGAAGGCAGTAAGGACTTGAAAGGATAACTGACATCATGTTATCAGGTCTGCACACCAGGAGATAAAGGGCTGTTCTGGGGAGGGTTGTATTTGTAATGAGCGCTCTAAGGTTGTAGTAAATGCTATGTCTATGTAGCTAACTGTAATCTGAAGTCTCAGAAAAGACTACCATGAAACCCAGAAGAAATGTAACTACCTATTAAGTACTCTGTAACGAACACATTCTGACATGTCTTCTGCTAAATACTTTGGGTGGCTATCCTCCCCAATTTGGTATCAGGAAGTTAAAGACGAAGTCCAATATGAAGGCACTGAATCTACCCAGAGGACCCCAGATGGCACAGACCAACATGACTACAACAGGTGCCAGAAATCACAGACAAATATTGGGTAACCTACGCAGTGAGGTGCCCACTGTTACAAAGTTTATCTTGGACGTCCAAAAATCACTTTATGCATGATGCTTGTTTAAATCAGCTCTTTGGCTTGTCCGACTGATGTATTTGGAATTAGTGTCAATGTCGATGGTGAAATCATACTTTGAACTGTCGATGTTTAATCTCCTCCAACCCTCTGAGGCAGCACTCCCCCAATTCTGCCCTTTTGTGCCCTCGCCCCCATTTCAAGGGCACCACTGCTGGTGGCCATACCTTCAGCTCACCCATCCACAATTCCCTCCCAGAACTGCTCCGTCTGAATCGCCTCCTTTTTGAGATGGCCCCTTAAAGCCTACTCGATAGTTGGGTTTTTTAAATCACCTGTTGTAGTATCACCTCGTGTGTCTCAGAGATCAGTTTGATTTTGACAGTGTTTCTGTGAATCACCTTGGGATATTGCGCTGTGTAAAATGTATGATATAAATCCGAGCTGTTGTAAGGAATGTACGAACCGCTGTGCTGAAGATAGCAGATCGAGGAATTTCAACCTGATAGCCGCTTTGGGCTGATCTTAGCAGAGTTGACACAGCTGGGATAGAGTGAATTATTGATATAATTGAAATGCTAATTGCTGGACAAATTGTCAAATCTAATGCCAAAGAAAATGAAGCATTTCTCCCACCTTCCTCTCTGCTTCAAAACTCAGGAATGTGGTGGAAAGTTATTTGCATGTAGGTACATGGTGGAAGGAAGGGAGCTGTTTGGCATCATCATTGTGGGCGTGATTCCTGTCCTCTGACGGTCAAAGCACACGATCTACGACCTCCGCACATTGCAAGGAAACACCCCCATGGGCATCTCACAAGTGCAGCCCTGTTACCATGAGGTTTCACTTGGTGTCACTACTGTTCGTGCCAGTACATTTTTTAAAAAAACATAGTCACAATTAAAGTTACAATCTTCAATGCGTCACCTCTCACTGAGGAGTGTGCACTGGAAAATCACGCCTTACTATTCCCAGACTCTCTCCACAGATTTGATCACATTCCCCAATTTATCTGTCAGATAGATCCGGGCTAGTAGAAATCAGGGATGGAGCTTCCTTAGTTAACAAGAGTTACTGGTTATTACAGATACAGAGATGCTGACTACAGGTAAACCATCAAGGACTACTGACATCTAACTCTGCTAAAAAAGCTCTAACCCGCACCCCCCCCCTTATAAAACCGCACACATATACAGACAAAAAAAAATTTGGTGACGTGGAGTGGAGGGCTGTAAAACTGGGGAAGGCAGTTGAATGGCCCCAGTCCACACAGTTCTCTGAGATGATCCTCTTTCTTGCCAGGATTTGCTGTTCTTCAGACATAAAAGGTACTGCAGATGCTGGAGAATCCGAGATAACA
>JAHRHZ010000218.1:37727636-37748793 GCA_024137785.1 Ginglymostoma cirratum
AGGTCTAGGCCCGAAACGTCAAGTTTTCCTGCTCCTGTGATGCTGCTTGGCCTGCTGTGTTCATCCAGCCCCACACCTTGTTTGCTGTTCTTCAGTCTGATTTCTCCAGCTCCTTTTCACTCTTTCACAGGAGGCACAAGCAATTATTTACATTAAGGACCAAGTCCCCTAGTTACTGGTTAGAGGCCACAACTTACAGCGATGGCTGAAGAAAATAACCTGGCTTTCTCCGGTGTTTAGGTATTTTATCAAATATAAAAACCTATCATCTTCCCCTTACAGGACTCCAAAAGAGATAACACAGTGTGGAGCTGGCAGAACACAGCAGGCCAGGCAGCATCAGAGGAGCAGGAAAGCTGACGTTTCGGGTCGGGACCCTTCTTCAGAAATGGGGAGGGGTAAGGGAGCTCCGAAATAAATAGAGAGGTGGATTGGGGTGGGGAAGGTAGATGGGATGGTGATAGGTGAGTGCAGGTAGGGGCTGGTATGGATTGGTCGGTTGAGGTGGGAAGGGCGGATAGGTGGGAGAGAAGATGTACAGGTCAATGAGATGGGGATGAGAGGGGATGCTGGTATTGGGATGAGGTCAGGGTGGGGAGCTTTTGAAACTGGTAAAGTCCACATTGAGACCATCGGGCTGTAGGCCCCCAAAGCGGAATATGAGGTGCTGCTCCTCCAGTTTCCGGGTGGCATCGTTGTGACACTGGAGGCGGCCCAGGAGGGATATGTCGCCCAAGGAGTGGGAGGGGAGTTGAAGTGGTTCGCGACAGTCCGACTGGGAGGTGTTGTCGTTTGTCACGAACCAAGCATAGGTGCTCCGCAAAGCAGTCTCCGAGCCTCCGCTTGCTCTCCCCGATGTAGAGGAGGCCTGAGTCCCCTGAACTAATTCCTCAGGATTTTAGAAGAAGCTGTTTTGATGATCGGGAATGAAGTTCCTTCTGTCGAGCATTGTCGGAGCATGTTGGAAATTCAGGAGGAAATGAGTTCTCCCTTCATCTACCACATTCCAGGGAAGGGATGGTGTTGCTCCTTGATCTTGTTGTGACTAGTCAATCAGGAATCATCTTGAAGGCTGCTTACTTCGGAGATAACAAACATCACCCATATCGCAAAGGGCAATGTCCTTTTAACACTCAGTGCCCGAGTTAAAAATGTATGACTTACATTTCTATAGCACCTGCCGTTATCTTGTTGATGTCCCAAAGTGCTCACAGCAAATGAAGCATGTTTGAAGTGCAGTCACTGTCGCAATGTTGGAAATGCAGCAGCCAGTTTGTGCACAGCAGGATCCCAGAGGCAACAATGTGATGATGATTGGATGGTCTGTTTTAGTCATGTGGGTTGAGGGATAAATATTGAAGCAAGGCAAAAGTCCCCATTTATGAGGCGAGATTGGTGTTTGGAAAGATGAGGGAGGATTTAGTTGAAATGTATAAAATTCTGAAGAGCCTTGACAAGGAGAAACTAAGAAAAATGGAGTCTTTTCAAACCATCATTTTCTGATGAAGGGTTTAGGCCCGAAACGTCAAGTTTTCCTGCTCCTATGATGCTGCTTGACCTGCTGTGTTCATCCAGCCCCATGCTTGTTATCTCGGATTCTCCAGCATCTGCAGTACCTTTTATCTCTTTTCAAACCGGGGTTCACCCAAGTGAGCCTTGTGGCTCACAGCAGTTTTATGAGGATGATCCCTGGTGTGGAGGATTGTCTTTTGAATAAAGGCTAAACAGTTTGGGACTCTACTCCCTGGAGTTTAGAAGAATGAGAGATGATCCCATTGAAACATAAAGGATTCTTAATAATAGGGTAAATGCTGAGAGGATGTTTCCCTTCATGGGAGAGCCTATGACCAGAGGATATAGTCTCAGAATAAAGGGGCACCAATTTAAGACTGAGATGAGGAGGAATTTCTTCTCCCAGAGGGTTGTGAGTCTTTGGAACTCCTTGTTCAGAAAGCAGTGGGGGCAGACCCCTTGTGTATATTTAAGGCTGAGATAGAGAGATTCTTGATCAGTTACAGGGAAAGGACAGGAAAGTGGGTGTGAGGAATGTCGGATCAACCATGATCCTATTAAATGGTGCAGCAGACTTGAGGGGCCAAATGGCCTAATCCTGTTCCTGTTTCTTATGGTCTTAGGGCTGAGGAATCTGGAACGCAAATTCACAATCTCAGGACAAGAGGTTGAGCCATTGGACTTCAGATGAGGAGAACTTTATTCTCTCAAAATGTGGAATTCTCTACTTCAGGGAGCTGTGGATGGCCCATCCTGCAATATCTTCAAAGGGAAGTCCATGGGGTTTAGGTTAGGGGAGGTTTGAAGACAGTGCAGGAAGGTGAAGTTCAAATAGATATCAGCCATGGTCTTCCTGAATGGTGAGGCAGGTTCGATAAGCTGAAAGATTGACCCCAGCTCCAATTTCTTTATCATCTGCTGTTAACAGAATGAGTGTTCACCAGAGAAAGCATCCTTTCTTTACAGTTGGAAAGGCCATTTAAGATTTAAATATATATTTAATTAAAATACAAGGATTGCAAAACTTACTGAATGCTGTCTTTTCTCTGCATGAAACAGTGTAAATCCATGGACTGTGTGATTGATTGGCTATTCTCTCAACCCATCCTGCCAACTTCGACACTGTTTTCATGTATACCCCTAGACCCCTTGGCTCCTTTACCCCCACCTCCCACACTCCACCACCTCCCCCCTCCCCAGCCACCCCACCACTTTGGAACTGTGGCCTTTGTTCTGTCTTCTCTTCACCCATTCTTCCTATCAAATAAATCTCTTCATGCTTTTCTGCATTATAAGTCCTCTGCCACATGTATGCCTACCCCTCTGCATCCTCAAGAAACCTATGAGACCATAGGAAATAGGAACAGGAGGAGGCCATTCAATGCCTCAGCCTGCTCTGCCATTTGTTGCATTCATGGCTAATCCAACATTCCTCGTGTCTACTTTCCTGCCTTTTCCCATTAGTCCCTTTGTTCCACTACTGATGAAGACTGTATCTCAGCCTTAAATTTACATCAGGACTGTCCCCCCACAGACAAGCCTATTACAATCTACCTCTCAGGTCACAATTCTTCAAAGGGTCAGCCAGACTCCTCCAGCAGTACCTTGGGAAAGCGGGGGGTGCGATGAGACCTGGGGGCCCTCATACACGAGCTGCTGAAGATCAGCATTGCCGGTGCAGCAGGTGGTGAAGAAACCAAGTGATATGTTGGCCTTCGGAGTGAGAGGATTCAAGTCCAGGAGCAGGGATATGTTGCTGCAATTATACAGGGCCTTGGTGGGACCTCACCTGGTTTCTGTGTTTCCTTACCCGAGGAAGAATGTTCTGGCAATAGAAGGAGTGCAGCAAAGGTTTACCAGACTGATTCCTGGGCTGACACACCGTATGGGGAGAGACTAGATTGGTTAGGATTATATACACCGGAGTTCAGAACGGGGATGGTATAGAAGAGTATAAAATTCTAATAAGACTAGGCATGATCAACACAGGAAGGATGTCCCTCCCTAATGTTTCAGATCTTTAATCTTTCTCTACAATGTGAAGAAAGTTTCAGCTATAACTGCCTTTGAGAAATTCCAGGGAGGGGAGGGAAAGACCAGAGCACAGCAGAGATTAAATGATGAAGCGGGTGATGGTGCAAGGCAGTAAGGAGATGGTGATGGGACAGGTAAAGAACAGAAGGTTGGCCAAGAGGTAATGTAACTGAGAATAGCAAAACCGTTACTAACTGCTGCTGTCTTGAAAGTGGGGACGGAGATTATAATCTGAAGTCATTGAAGCCATGTGGTGTCTGGCAAGGCGTAAAGAGCTGAACCAGCAGATGAGTTGCTGTTCTTAAATCTTCATTGGACTTCATCAGGATGGTGCAGGAAGCTGAGAGCTGGGAGGTCAGAGAGCAAGTGGGATGGAGAATTAAAACAATACATGACTTAAGTCCAGAATGTGGACTGATCGAGGTTGTGTTCCAATCTGCACCTGCACCCCCCACTTGGGAGGTGATTGATTGTTGTCACATGTACTGAGATATAGTGAAAAGTGTTGTTTTGCATGCTCTACAGGCAGATCATACCATACAGAGTGCATCAGGGTAGCAGAACAGAGTGCTGTATACAATTTTACAGTGGCAGAGAAGGTGCAGAGAGAGAGATCGGAATTAACATTTGAGAGGGCTGTTCAAAAGTCTGATAACGGGGGGAAGAAACTGTTCTTGAATCTATTTGTGCATACATTCTAACTTTTATATCTTCTGCCAGATGGAAGATGGTGGAAGGGAGTGTAACCGGGCTTGGAGGACTCTATCATGATGTTGGTTCCATTCCTGAGGCAGTGGGAAGTATAGATGGAGTCAATGGATGGGAGGCTGGTTTGAGTGATGGACTGGGCTGTGTTCATATCTCTCTGTAGTTTCTCGCGGTCAAGCTGTGATGCATTCAGATAGGAACCTTTTCTATGGCGCATCCATAAAAATTGGTGCAAGTCGTTGTGGACATGCTGAATTTCCTTAGCCTCCTGAGGATGTAGGGGTGTTGTTGTGCTTTCTTGATCATTTTGTCAACGTGGATGGAACAGAACAGATTGTTGGTGATTGTCACTCCCAGGATCTTGACACTCTCGACCCTCTCCACCTCAGCCCCATTGATACAGACTGGGGCGTGCTCTCCATTCCAAGTCCTGAAGCCTATGACCGGCTCCTTCGTTTTACTGACATTGATGGAGAAATTGTTGTCTTTACACCTTGTCCCTAAGCACTCAATCACTTTCCTGTGTTCTGTTGCATCGTCGTTTGAGATCCAACTTACAGTGATGGTGTCGTCAGCAAACTTGTAAATCGAGTTGGTGCAGAATTTGGTCACACAGTAGTGTTTATGGAGGGGGCTGAGTACACAGCCTTGTGGGGCACCAGTGTTGAGGATTATGGTGGAGGAAATGTTGTCCAGTATACTTACTGTCTGTGGTCTGTGGGTCAGGAAGTCCAGGATCCAGTTACAGAGGATGGAGCCGAGACCTAGGTCTCGGAGTTTAAAGATGAGTTTGTTTAGAATTATGGTGTTGACTGTAGTCAGTATGTAGGAATCTGATCTAGGTAACATTGTTATCTTAGATGTTCCAGGGATGAGTGTCGGGCCAGGGGAATGGCATCTGCCACGGACCTGTTGCACCAATGGGTAAATTGCAAAGGATCCAAACAATCAGGGAGGCTGGAGTTGATATGGGCCATGAGTAATCTCTCGAAGCACTTCATAACGATGGGAGTCACAGCCAGTGGGCGGTAACCATTGAGTCACACTGCATGATTTTTCTTTGGCAGTGGAAAATGGTGGCTTTCTTGAAGCAGTTGGGGACTTCAGATCGTAGTGAGGAGACGTTAAAGCTGTCTGCAAATACCCCCGCCAACTGGTCTGCACAGGATCTGATGGTATCGTGGACACTATTGAAAGAAGAAGCTTTGATCAAATCAGAATCTTTTCATCTCTGGTCCCAAGTTCCACAAGTAGGAACCTGTATCACTGATTTCAAAGGAAATTGCTGAAAATTGAATATCAGATCCAGTTGTTTCAATGCCAACAACTAGTTTTGCAAGTTGCAACCATAACGAGCAAATTGCTAAGGTTTCATAATGTTTTTGGAGTCAATATAATTGTCAAAAAGCTGATATTTCCTAACATTGAGATAGTATGAACTGTAGATGCTGGAGTCAGAGATGACACAGTGTGGAGATGGAGGTACATAGCAGGCCAGGCAACATCAGAGGAGCAGGAAACTTGATGTTTTGGGTCGGGCCCCTTTTGAAGAAGGGTCCCGACCCGAAACATCAACATTCCTGCCCCTCTGATGCTGCCTGGTCTGCTGTGTTCCTCCAGCTCCACACTGTGTTATCTATTTCCTGACATCTACCTGTCTCAACCGGCGCAGCAAACCTGGACTGCTGCCTAACTGGTCACAGATGGATTCAGAAGTCCACTGTCCTTTTGCAATTGGGAACAATTCACCTTCAAGTGATTATTATTACACTGTTACAAAGGTGAGAAGGAATTTTGACAACTCCAATGCTGTTCTGGCCTGATTCCACCCTCTATTTACTTTGGTTCATCCAAAGCTGTACTCTGAACTCTGCTTCAAACCATGTCCCATCTACTTGTGAGTTGTGAGGGCAAGCGATTAAATTTGGGAAGGTGCAGTAAATCAAAGTGTTGAGAAGCATCTTAAAATGAGAAATAATAAAGCAACTGTCATAGCAAGGGGTAGAAAGCACTAATCGAAAGAAAAACTCAACAAGCAAGGTTAGAAGTTATAAAAGTAATCAAAACATAAACCTAATGGCTCTGGATCTGAATGCAGGCAGCATTTGAAACAAAACCAATCAACTGATGACTCCAGTAGAAGTAAATCTGGATGCCCTTACAGAGATAGGACTGCAGGATGACATCAATTGCATCCTGAAACTTGAAGATTACATGACATTTAGGAAGGACAGGGATCTCGGAAAAGCTGGAGAGGTAGCTCTGTTAGTTAATGATAGTAATATCAGAATAGAGAGAGACCACCTAAATTCAGGAAAACAGGATGTGAAACTTCTATGGATGGGCACAAGGAACGATAAAGGCAAGATTTGACTTGTGGATGTGGTGTACAGGCCTGCTAACGGTGACCATACAGCTGCACACTGTATAAAGGACAAAAGAGTGGGAGTTTGTCAGAATTGCACAGTGATAATCAGGTGGGATTTTAATCTCCATACAGCTTGAAAAAGTAAATAGGCAAATGCGGCCTAAATAAGCAGTTTGTAGAATGATCTGAGAACAGTATCTTAGAGCAGCACATTCCAGGGTTAACAATAGTGCAGGCCTCACTGGACTTGGTGTTGTGTAATGACTTTGGATTAATTAGTCACCTTGTAGTGAAGGGACTCCTGGAGAGCAGTAATCCAGAACATGATTGAATTTTATCTTCAGTTTATGAGAGGGAAGAGTGGGTCTGAAGTAATATTCTAAACTTAAACAAGGCCAATTAAGAGGGCATGAGAGCAGAACTGGATAAAGTGGACTTAACGCTTTCGACTACCTCCAACTCAATGATGATCAGCTGCTTCGCTTTGCTGAGTTTGATGGAGAGATTGTTGTCTTTACGCTATGCCCCTAAGCACACAATCTCTTTCCTGTACTCCGTCTCGTCATTGTCTGAGATCCAACCTACAATGGTGGTGTCATTAGCAAACTTGGAGTTGGGGTGGAATGTGGCCACATAGTTGTGAGTCTATAACGAGTATAGTAGGGGGCTGAGCACACAGCCTTGTGGGGCACTGGTGTTGAGGATTATGGCAGAGGAGGTGTTGTCACCTATTCTTACTGATTGTGGTCAACAGGGGAGGAAGTCGAAGATCCAATTACAGAGGGTGAATTCACAAATTAGGTTAGAGCACAGATTAATCCAGGGGCAGTCACAGGGTCATACAGCCATACAGTCAGACTCTTCAGTCCAACCAGTCCATGCCGACCATGTTTCCCAAACTAAACGAGTCCCACCTGCCTGCTCTTGGCCCATATCCCTCCAAGCTTTCCCTATTCATGTACTTATCCAAATGTCTTTTAAACGTTGTAACTGTACCTGCATCCATCACTTCCTCTGGAAGTTCATTCCACTCATTCCATTTTCAGTGTAAATAAATTGCCCCTCATGTCATTTTTAAATCCTCCTTCTTTCACCTTAAAAATATGCCCCCTAGTTTTGAACTCCCCCACCCTAAGGAAAAGACCTTTGTCATTCATCTTATCTAGGTCCCTCATGATTTTATAAACTTCAGTAAGGTCACCCGTCATCCTCCTACGCTCCAGTGGAAAATAGTCCCAGCCTTTCCAATCTATTTTTATGTCTCAAACCTCCCATTCCTGGTAACATCCTCGCAAATCTTTTCTGAACCCTCTCCATTTTGATAATATCCTTTCCATAACAGGGTGACCAAAACTGCACACAGTATTCCCGAAGAGGCCTCACCAATGTCCTGTACAACCTCAACATGACGTCCCAACTCCTATACTCACAGGTCTAAGCAATGAAAGCAACTGTGCTAAACACCTTCTTAACCAGCCTGTCTACCTGTAATGCAAATTTCAAAGAATTTTATCGCAGAGATTTAAAAAGATATTTTAGAAAACACAAGAGATATATGATGTTGTTAAACTTGATAGGGGTCAGAAAAGATTTACAAAGATGTTTCCAGGATTGGAGTGTTTCAGCTATAGGGAGAGGCTGAATAGGTTGGGGCTATTTTTTTCTATTCATGTGTGGGATGTGGGCATCGCTGGCTGGGCCCAGCATTTATTGCCTGTCCCTAGTTGCCCCCTTGAGAAGGTGGAGGTGAGCTGCTTTCTTGAACTGCTGCAGCCCATGTGCTGTAGATTGACCCACAATGCCCTTAGGGAGGGAATGCCAGGATTTTGGCCCGGTGATACTGAGGGAACAGCAATATATCTCCAATAAGGATGGTGAGTGGCTTAGAGGGAAACTTGCAAGGGATGGTGTTCCCATGTATCTGCTGCCCTTGTCCGAGATGGAAGTGTTCATGGGTTTGGAAGGAGCTGCCTGAGGATCTTTGGTGAATTTCTGCAGTGCATCTTGTAGATAGTACACACTGCTGTGACTGAGCATCGGTGGTGGAGGGAGAAGATGGTGTTGAGCTTCTTGAGTGTTGTTGGGGCTGCCCCCATCCAAGCAAGTGGGGAGTATTCCATCACACTCCTGACTTGTGCCTTGTAGATGGTGGACAGGTTTTGGGGGAGTCAGGAGGATGAGATACTCACTGCAGCATTCCCAGCTTCTGGCCTGCTCTTGTCTCCACTGTTTATTCCCTGGAGCATCGGAGGTTGAGGGGTGACCTTATAGAAGTTTATAAAATCATGAGGGGCATGGATAGTGTGAATAGCCAAGGTCTTTTCCTTAGGGTGGGGGAGTCCAAAACTAGAGGGCATAGGTTTAAGGTGAGAGGGGAAAGATCTAAAAGGGACCTGAGAGACATTTTTTTCACACAGAGGGTGGTGTGCGTATGGGACAAGCTATTAGAGGAAGTGAACAAAGTATAGAGAAGAACAAAGAACAATACAACACAGGAACAGGCCCTTCGGCCCTCCAAATCTGCGCTGACACATTTTGCCCCTCCATACTAAAACTGTCTTCACTTACAGGATCCGTATCCCTCTATTTCCTTCCTGTTCATGTATTCATCCAGGTGTTTCTTGAATGCTGCTATTGTGTCTGCTACCACCACCTCCTGTGGCAGCACGTTCCAGGCACTCACCACCCTTTGTGTGAAAAAAACTTGACATACATATCTCTTTTTAGCATTCCCCCTCGGACCTTGAACCTGTGTCCCCTAATAATTGACCCCTCCACCCTGGGAGAAAGCTTCATATTTTCCACTCTACCGATGCCATTCACAATGTTATAAACTTCTATCAGGTCGCCCCTCAACCTCCTGTGTTCCAGTGAAAAAAAAACCCAGTCTATTCAACCTTTCATTGTAGATAAAATCCCCCATACCAGGTAACATCCTGGTAAACCTTTTCTGTACCCTCTCCAAAGCAGCCACATCCTTCTGGTAGTGCGGTGACTAGAACTGTACGCAACATTCCAAGTGTGGCCTAACTAAAGTTCTATAAAGCTGCAACATTACTTGCCTATCCTTCTGCTCATTGCCCTTTCCAATGAAGGCAAGTATACTATAGGCCTTTTTTACTGCCTTATCTACCTGTGCTGCCACCTTCAGTGAGCTGTGGACCTGCACACCCAGACCCCTCTTCATATCAATACTCCTCAGGGTTCTGCCATTCGCTGTATAATTTCCACCTGTACTTGACCTTCCAAAATACATCATGTCACACTTGTCTGGATTAAACTCCATCTGCCATTTTTCTGTCCATGTCTCCAACTGATCTATATCCTGCTGTATCCTCTGACAATCATCCTCACTATCAGCAACTCCACCAATTTTTGTATTGTCCACAAATTTACTAATTAGACCAGCTACATGTTCCTCCAAATTATTTATGTAGACCACAAAAAGCAGATGTCCCAGCACTGATCCCTGTGGAACAGCACTAGTCATAGCACTCCATTCCGAAAATCATCCTTCCTCCGCTACCTTCTGTCTCCTGTGACTAAGGCAGTTCTGTACCTATCTTGCCTGCTCACCCCGATACCATACTTCACCTTTTGGACCAGTCTGCCATGAGAGACCTTGTCAAAGGCTTAACTGAAGTCCAGTTAGACAACATCAACTGCTTTTCACGCATTGATCATCTTCATCATCTCCTCAAAAATGTGATAGAGCCTGGTACAATTACAACATTTAAAAGGCATCTGGATGGGTATATGAATAGGAAGGGTTTAGAGGGGTGGGGGCCAAATGCTGGCAAATGGGACTGGATCAGTTTAGGATATCTGATTGGTGTGGATCAGTTGAACCAAAGGACCTGTTTCCGTGCTGTATAACCCTATGACTCTATTCCAATGAACAGGAAAAATTCCAAGGGGATGATCCACCATCTGCGGTTAACAAAGGAAGTTACCAATAGTTTCAAACTTAAAGAAAAAACATATAAGACCCGTGGATGTAGGACCAGAAGTAGGCCATTTTGTTCATTGAGTCTACTCCACCATTCAATGAAATCACGGCTAATTTGATAATCCTTAACTTCCCTGTTCTGCCTGAGTAAAGAAGCACATAAAACAAGATGGTGCAGTGGTTGTGCTCTAAAGTTGTTGAGCATGGTGTTGAGTCCAGAAGGCTGTAAAAAGCAGAGTCAAAAATGGGGGGCTAATCATTCCAGCAGACCGAGGACTGAGAGGTCAGAGTGGATGCAAAGTGGAGAATTAAAATGACAAGTGACAGGATGGTCAGGATCACGCTCATGAGCTGAGCAAAGGCGTCACCCACTCTGGGTTTGGTTTCCCTTTCATAGAGGAGAACCCATTGTGAGCAGCGCTTACAGTCAACTAGGCTGAAAGATGGCCAAGTGAATTGCTGTAAGGAGTCCCTGGACAGTGGTGAGGGAGGGGGCTGAAAGGGCAGATGCTGTCGGGGGGGTGCATGAGCAGTGACTAGGGAGATTTGCAGGGTCTCAGAAAACTGTCCCTTCCCAATGACAGTTCTCTCAATGAGGCACTGAGTGCCCGTAAACGAGAAGTCCGGCTGGTACAACGGCGGTGGGAACAAGGGGAACAGAAGGGCAGCAAGTCTCTCACCAGAGAATTCATTCACCACCAACACTGTGTGCCTCCCCACACTCCCACCCCGCCCCGACAACCCCATTAAACCTGCTGGCACATGGGAAGTAAAATTTAACTTCTAATAAAAGAGAGAACGTTTCACTTTAACAATGAACCATTTCTTGTGTTCTGTTGTGTTGTTTCGTCGAGAAGTGTTTCACAGTCCATCAGTCACTCTTTGAAACACGTTTTGTGGAAAGCCACAATTAGTGAATGAATTTTCAGTGAATCGCTTGTTTCTGCACAGGAAATGGTAGATGACCCTCCCAGTAATCTGTTCTAATTTGTGTTGGCTGTGGGTGAAATGTTGATGATGAGATAAGGAGATAACCTTTGCTCTTTCTGAAGTCCCGTTACTGTGATTTTTTTCAGCCACCTGAAGAGGGCAGTAGGGTGCCCGTTTGGTATTTTATCCAAAAAGTTGTACCTCAGGCAGTGTTGCTCACCTTCAGTACTGTATTGAAGTCTTGCCCCACAATTTGTTGCTCCAGTTTCTGGACTTTGTTTGGAGCTTACAGATTGTCAAATCTCGTAGACCAGAGAAAGACCACACAACCTACTGTCCTTTTCTTGGCACATCCAATTTATTTCACAGCCCACCCTTCTCCACCATTGCGCTGCAAATTAGTCCACACTACATCTCCAATTGTTTTCCGATTGACCCTCTGAGAGCTGTATTCTGGACCCTAACAGCCCTTTGTTTACAAACAAATTCTCAATTTCCCCCATAATTATTTTGCTGGTTATTTTAAATTTGTGACCTCTGGTTGATGATCTATCAAAACTCTTTATTCTTATGAGTCCAGAACTGAGGGGAACTGTTATAAAATGAGGTGGCAGTGAAGGAACAGCTGTGATATCTTTCCAGGTCAAGATGGTGATGATTTATGAGGTTCTTGGTATTCCTGTGTGTCCTCTATGTTGGGATTCTCCTTAACCCTCTTGAGAAGATCTTTGTTGAGACTTTGTTTCCCTCTTCCCACAGCATGGACACTTATGGATCATAGTCTTAGGATAAGTGACTGATTATTTATGGTTGAGAAGAGATGGTGGTGAATCTTTGGAATTCACTACCCCAAAGGGTAATGAAAGATTACTCATTGGATAGCTTCAGGACTGAGATTTATTGAATCGTTTGGATATTCAAGGGATTCTGGAATATGGAGAAAAAACAGCAAGTTAGAGATGATCAACTTGATCTTCTTTAATAGTGGAGATTGTTTGTAGGGCTAACTCCAGCTCTGTTTCATAGATTCCCTGCTGTGAAGAAAAGAGTCTCATCTCAGAGCTTCCAACAGCAAAGAGCATCTCCTGCCTTATCCTTGGTGTCAACCCTGACAAGCCTCCTTCCTGATGACCTGCCTAAGATTGACAAACAGAATTAGTGCCATGTTCCAGCTGAGGCCAAATCAATTTCGAATTCGATTCATTGAATTAAAGTCCTACAATGCTGTGGTGCGTTCTGAGTCCTTGAGCCCAGCACATTGGCCTGGATTTGCAGTTGGGTTAGGCTGCTGCTGTAAGCCAAAATAGTGTTCTATGGATTACTCAAATGAGGAAGGTACAATTTCAGTGCTGGCGTGATGTAAGTCACCCATCCCAAACATCGTTCCGAACAACATATCTCTTTGAAAGATACTGATTGATTAGCTCGTGCTTGCAGTGTTCAACATTAGGTATGATTCTGTAATTAGATAGCATTTGTGAAACAATCCTGAGTGTATTAGGAATTGTTCTGACAACGAATTTAGGATTGTCAGCCTGGCTCACTGTGCGGTGCTCTTGCGCGCACTAGAAGCTATGCATGTGAGGTCACAGGGCTGTGTTCTTTGCAGCCAGAAAGAACAAAACCACACACTGCACCTGTTTCAACTCAGCAAATTATTGACAGCCATTTTCTAATTCATTTCTTAGGGCAATGCCTTGACTAATCAATGTCAACCCGCTTGGTTTAATTTAAACAAATTTGGCAGTGTCACTCATCATCTAATTGGTTTATTCTCCAAGATAATACCACTATAATAAGAGTCCCGTTGCTGACTAATTAGCACTCCCTCTCATTCGTTATAAAATGTTGGATTCTCTTTGTAATGGTATTCTTGCAAAGTGCCCTGGTACTTACGCGACATAAAAAGCTTCAACACAATATAGATCATAGAGTCCCTACAGTATGGAAACAGGCCCTTTCGCCCAACAAGTCCACACCAAACCTCAGACCATTCCAGCCAGACCCATCCCCCTACAACCCACATAATCTACACATCCCTGAACACTACGGGCAATTTAGCATGGCCAATCCACCCTAACCTGCACATCTTTGGACTGTGGGAGGAAATTGGAGCAAACCCACGCAGACACAGGGAGAATGTGCAAACTCCACACAGGCAGTCACCAGAGGGTGGACTTGAACCCAGTTCCTGGTGCTGTGAGACAGCAGTGCTAACCACTGAGCCACCGTGCCACCCCAAATATATCTTTTTCTGGAATACACAGTGTGTTTTGGTGATGTCGGTGGATGATTAAGTGTTGAGCAGGACACTAGAATGAACAACACTCTGTCCCCACTTTTTGGAAATAGTGCCCTAGAGCCTTTTGCCTTCACTCGGGAGGGTGAATAGATTTTATTCTACTATCATATGCAAAATGATGGCACCTCTGATAGTGCAGCTCACCTCCCCCGATCAATACAGCTCACTGTATCAGTGCAATCTATTTGAAGGAGCTTTAGTTCTCCTGCACAATGACACCACCCACAAACTGGAGGAGCAGCACCTCATATTCTGCCTTGGGAGCCTACAGCCCAATGGCCTAAACATGGTATTTACCATTTTCAAAATCTCCCCACTCCCAGCCTCATCCCATGACCAACCCTCCCTCTCATCTCCACCTCATTGACCTGACACAACCTGTCCATCTTCTCTCCAACCTATCCACTCCTCCCACCTCACTGACCAACCCCCACCACTCCCTACCTGCACTCACCTATCACCATCCCACCTGCCTTCCCCAGTCCCACACCTCCTCGCTCTATTTATTTCTGAGCTGCCTTCCCCCTCCCCTTTTCTGAGGAAGGGTCCCAACCCGAAACGTCAGTTTTCCTGCTCCTCTGATGCTGCCTGGCCTGCTGTGTTCCTCCAGCTCCACACAGTGTTATCTCTGACTCCAGCATTGGCAGTTCTTTCTATCTCATAGTTCTACTGCTTTTCCTCTTTCCCCATAACTATTCCCATAACCCACTTTGAAGCATTTATCCAATTACTTTTTGAATGTTAATATTGAATCTGTTTTCCCTGGCCTCTCAGGGAGTGTTTCCCAGGTGACTGCATTGAAATAAGGATGTCTCCTCATCTCTCACTCTGGTCGTTTTGCAATTATCACAAATCTGTGACCTCTGGTTACAGAAGGTTTCTGAGTGACAGTGTTCCCTGATTCTTGCGTTCTTATTAAGTTCCTGTCTGAAGATGATACCAAAAGTAGGTCCTTATAGAGAATATTGGTCATAAGACAGTAATTGTTTACTGTAGGAGATTGAGATATTGGCAAAGAGACTGCATCTGATCTCTGTTTTCCAGCTAAAATAAATTACAACTAATTGAAACAATGAGAACAAGATACAATGAAAATTTGACAGAAGATTTTCTTTGTATGAAGGAAACTTTTCAGTAAACGTGACCTAAGAGGAGGAACTGATCCAGAAAAGTTTACAGAAAGAAAAATGACATTGCACTGTTCAAGAATAGACATATTTAGTGTGCAATTAAGGACCAGCATCTGGCTTCCAGAGAAGTAATTTATAATCCTCAGTCCCGACTGAGTGACAGGCTCAGCTGCAGGATAATATCACAGCTGCATAGCCTCTGCACTGAAGTCCCAATGCAGAATGTGAGCATAAAGATAAGGTAAACAGTTCACTGCAGTACTGAGGGAATGTTGCATTGTCTGAGGTGCTGGCTTTCACATGAGACATTCTACCAAGGCCCAGGCACGTTTAAAAGCTCCCATGCCACAGTCCAGAAGATGAGCAGGAAAGGTATTCCTGTGTCCCAACCCAATATGTATTCTTCTATTAAAATCCAATAAACTAGTCATTATCAAGTTGCGACTTGCATGATCTTCCTGGCAGCCGTGAGATGTGCTAAACCAATGCAGGTCTTTCTTTTCTTCCCAGATAGAATTCTTAGATACCTGCATTTCCAAAGGGCACTGTGCTTCAGGCTGATAATGAGCATGGAGTCACTGCTCACCTGTTCGGAGACTTGGGCACTCATCTTGCCCAATGATCAGGTGCAATGCCTTTTCAAAACATTTTTAATGAGATGTGGGGGTCACAGGCAATGCCGACATTAATTTCCCAATCACAGAGACCAGATTTTGTTAATTGAATTGCAATGATGAGATTGAATTGTAAAGAATTAGCCGAGCCTTCTCCATCACCAATGCAGTTGTCACCCTCCAAAATAACAGGCAGCTGTTACCACAAGTTTCCGGGTAAGGTTCCCTACTGTGTTACTGTTCTCGATGGGATAATCCAAATTGCTAAGGTCCTGAGTGAGAGGGGGCGAACTGGCCCCCTTTCCTCATTCACACACCCCTGAGTAGGCTGCCGCAAGGTTAATCTATCAAGGTTCCCCCTCCCCACCCTGTCTTTCTCCCAAACCAAATGAATTTATGTTGTAAAAGGAACCAACTTGGCCCGGCTTTCTTAACAAAGGATTGAGTTCATTAGCTATTAAATACAGGAGGAAATAATAACACTACGCAAATATACACAGATTAGGAATACAAAGAGAGTCCAAAGAATAGTTAAGTTACAGAGATTAATCTCTGAGTTGCTTATGAAGAGTGGGTGGTACAATGTAATGACTGTGCTTATGTTGAAATTAGTGGATAACCAATTGATTTTGACATTCTTGGCTTTGCAGGTTGATTGAATTGTTTTGTCCTAGTTCCTTTCAAATGTGGCTTTCCAGCAGCACTTAGATTGAGAGAGTACCTTTCCCTCTTTACCTGCAGTACAAGGGTGTTCAATAGCTGTTTCAAACTGTGACCTTCACAGCTCACTAGTCTACACACCAATATGCCAGGCTGTAAACACACACAGACCAAGGGCTGTAGTCAGGTTCTAAGCCCCTTTTTTTGTATACCCTGGAAGGTTAAAATGCACACACATCTGCAGGAGATGCCTCCTTACTGAGGGGAGATGGTTATTCAGCCAGTCTTTATCTCTTACTTTCTAGTCTTTGTATTTAAGGTGTGACATTCCATGTGTAGTCATTTTAATGAGAGCAGCCTGGTAGCCATATTAGAGTATGAGTTCCGTGATTGGGGCTGTTAACCTGGGCCAATCAGGGAGCCCTGGCTGACAGATATAAACAGGAGCGTCAGAGGTTCTGTTCATGCTGAGAGCTGGTTCTGAGGGAGCTGGAGCAGTGTCAAGGACTCTCCACGTGCAAATAAAGGTTGAGTTGGTGACTGGACACTGCCGTCTGTGGAGTTATTTCAGTTGCAATGCGAGGAAAGAACACTCCTGAAGAAATTTGCATATAACAGTCATCATGGGTTGGAGTAAGCATTCCTGGCATCAGGCTGTTATTTGGGAAGCTTGGTTCATACAACTACAGGGATAGCTCCTGCGGAGTTGCCAATGGGAAGAGGACTCTGCACCAGGCTAATTCTGTTCTTCCTGGACCTGGGGAGGGAGAGTGAATAAAGAGTGACTTGGTGACTTGTCTCTGGAGTTATTTCTTCATGCTTCACACAGGACTCTGCCAGACACTCGCTGAGTTTACATCTGTCAGCCGTAGCAGTTGCATTTAAAACACAAGCATTGGCGCTAAAATATGTCCACAAATACTTTGGAGTTCATATCTGTTGTCATGACATCCCTATTACTTCACCATGGGCAGAAGTTACATGTTTTTAACAAGATCTCCAACTTGCCTTTATGCAGCCCCTCTGATGTCCTTAGTCCATCTTAAGGGAACAACACGTAGAATCCCTACAGTGTGGAAACAGGCCTTTTGGCCCAACAAGTCCACACTGAACCTCAGAGCATCCCACCCACGCCCATCCCCTTGTAACCCACCTAACCTACACATCCCTGAACACTATGGGCAATTTAACACAGCCAATCCACCTAACCTGCACATCTTTGGACTGTGGGAGGAAACCCACACAGACACAGGGAGGATGTGCAAACTCCACACAGACAGTCATTCGAGGCTGGAATCGAACCTGGGTCCCTGGTGCTGTGAGGCAGCAGTGCTAACCACTGAGCCACCGTGCTGCCCTTAACTTAACTTAACTTAACTTAACTTAACTTAACTTAACTTAACTTAACTTAACAACTTAATGTTGTTAAAACCAAAGGAAAGTGTAGTAGAGGCTGGGAATCTGAAATAGAAACAGAAGATACTGGAAGCCCTACTCAGATCTGACAACATCCATGGGGAGAGAAAGAGGATTAATAAGAGTTGAGGATCTTCCACCAGAACCAGACTGAACACATTAGAGAGTTAAGAAAGTACGGAGGCAGGGAAAGGAATCAGAGTGGGAATAAGGAACAGAAGGGAGAGTCTGAGATAGGAGAGATTGAATATCAAAAGGAGTGATGGTGCAAGGCTGAAGAAAATGTTAATGGGGCAAATGAAGGAATAAAGGCTGGGCCCAGAAAAGGTGTAAACCGAGAAAAACAAAATGTCAGAGAATGAATGATATTTGATTTGGCAAAGAAGAAATCCCTTAGTTTCTGTCCCCAGTGAATCTTTGTGTGTGGTTTGGTCTTTACTTCTTCCTCATGAAGACTGATTTAAAAAGAAACAATTTTATTCCCCTTTCCATTCAAACCAAGTAACCCATCAGCAAGTTTGAGGCAGTGAAAGGAGGCCAAACCAATGGCCACATTTACTGGTGAATGAAGCTGAAAGATTATGTTTCAACTTTGGAACCTGACAGCAGCATCAATATCTGTTTTTATTTCTCAGAGTGAAGGACTATTCCCTCGCTATTTGAGCCCCAACAGTCCACATTCTACGTTCCTTTCTTGCCCAAATTACTCTCAGTTCTTTCTTTTCTCCAGTTTAGTTCTGTCCTGTAGGCCCTGGCGTTAGTAGGGGCGGATACATGGAGCCTCCCACTGCCTTGCGAAGTAACCGCTCTGTAAATCTATAACACGGAAGCGAGCTCAATGTCTGAAAACTATCGAGGAATATAACTTATTGGAAACAGGAGAGTTCTATAATTAAACGTTGACCAATTTGTAGAAGGCTCCATGGTTTGGGATGCCTTTAGTTCATGTTCCTTTCACCTTGGGGAGAACAGCCTTAATCACTGCAGTATCATTCTGGTCAATCATTCCTTAAGCATCTGTGCTCCAGGGATGATAGAGTGCATTGTTCCTTGTTTCTCCACATTAACTGAAGTCCCGTTCAGAACATAAAAACAGAAGAAAGGTAAAGATGCGTCGTGTAATTTTTGTTCTCTGGCGGTGGTGGGCAGGGGGAAGGATGGGGACAAGTTGGCCGTCAAGAAAATCACAGCTCCTTCTTGCCACTTCACAAATTAGAAACTGAGCGAGAAGGTTCATTGGCAGCTCTCTCCATCTGCCAACAGATGAAGCCCTAAAATATTCAATTCATGGCCACTTAAAAGTCTCAACTCCCCACCTTCCCAGTCACATGCCTCCCCAGAGCATGGGAAAAGTGGCTAGTTTCACACCTGACATTTTGCAATGCGAAGGTGGTAGAGCATGGTAAAGGGTTTTTGTAAAGAAACTGTGGCTGTGTTGAGATGAAGGGTGAATGGCTTTGGAAATGATACCTGAATACACCAGGGAGGGATAAAGAAAGAACTGAGATGCAACACCACTCAAGTAGGAAGAGCCATTAGGCTGCTCAAACCTGCTCTGGAGCTTCCTTGTTGAGTATATTCAAGTCTGAGGTCCTAGATTTTTGGACACTAAAAGAGTCAAGAGATATGGGAATGGAGCTGGAAACTGGTGATGGGAAAGTCTGTCCTGGTTTTGCTGATTGTTGGAGGTAGTATGGAAAGGCTGAATAGCCTCCTCCTTCTCCAATCTCTTACATTTGCACAAACGACAATGGAATACTCCCCACTTGCCTGGATGAGTGCAGCCCCAACAACACTCAAGAAGCTTGACACCATCCAGGACAAAGCAGCCGCTTGATTGGTTCGACATCCCATAAGCCTCCACTCCCTCCACCACCGACGCTCAGTCACAGCAGTGTGTACTATCTACAGGATGCACTGCAGAAATTCACCAAAGATCCTCAGACAGCACCTTCCAAACCCACGACCACTTCCATCTAGAAGGACAAGGGCAGCAGATACATGGGAACACCACCCTCTGCAAGTTCCCCTCCAAACCACTCACCATCCTGACTTGGAAATATATCGCCATTCCTTCAGTGTTGCTGGATCAAAATCCTGGAATTCCATCCCTAAGGGCATTGTGGGTCAACCTACAGCACATGGACTGCAGCGGTTCAAGATACACAGTTGGGAATGGGCAATAAATGCTGGTCTTGTCAATGATACTAATCGAGAGAATTAATTCTTTTGGTACAAGAGATAATTATTGAAGTAGAAATAAGTTCAGGGTGATGAAGAAAGGGCAGGAGAATGGCTATAAGTCATAGTGCTCATTTGGAGAGCCAATATAAACACTACGGGCTGAATGGCCTCCTCCTATGCTGTACCAGCCTCTGATTCTTTCAGAGCAGAGGATTTCTCCAGGGTCCTGGCCAATGTTTGCCCCTCAATCGACCTCTCTACAAGCAGATTATCCGAGTGTTCTCATATTGTTTCTGTGGGATCTTGCTGTGCTCAAATTGGATGCTGCGTCTCCTTACATTACAACCGTGACTGCACTTTGAATGTATTTCATTGGCTGTAAAGTGCTTTGAGATGTCCTGAGGATGTGAAGGATGTTATATAAATGCAATTTCCCATCCCTTTTGTACTTTGTTCCTCTGAGAGCAATGCCTAACAAAGAGAGTTTGAGACCTTTGCACTCTGACAGAGTAACCCTTTGGCCGCTCCAAACAGCTCGTCGGGGCAAAGATTGGAGAAAAGGTGAGCTTATAGTCTCCAATTTAGACAAATTACTTAACAGGTGCCCTCTTGTGTTTGTTACTTGTACAACACTGATTGTGGGAAAGAAACACTTGATCAGAATCCCTTCGATAGTAAGGACAATATTAGGGAAAAATTGTAACAGTTTTCGAAAAAAGAGGTGACAATTGCTTCTTGAAGCTGGACTAATATCTATGAAAGAAAGACTTGCATTTACATAGCGCCTTATATGACCTCAGGCCATCCCAAAGGCCTTTGCAACCAAAGTGTTGCAAGGCAGCAGCCACCTTGGGAACAGCAAGATTCCACAACTAGCAATGGACCGTGACAAGATTATCGGTCTTAGCCATTTTGTTTGAGAGATAAGTATTAGCTTCAGGATGCTAGGGGGGCATGTCTTGGTCTTTACAATAATGACATGCAATCTATTGAAAGACTGGACATTAATGTTTCTCTGTAATCCTTTGGTCACCCTTCATAATTCTGAACATCTTGATTAAATCTCCCCTAGACCCTCATTGCTCTGAATAGATGAGTCCCTAGTATGAAGCCTCTCATCTCTTGGACCGTTGCAATGAATGTTCTCTCAACTTCTCCAAGGCTTTGACATTCTACCTAAAGCACAAACTTGCAGCTGGTTTTCAAAAATATCAGAGATAAAAGGTACTGCAGATGCTGGAGAATCCGAGATAACAAGCATGGGGCTGGATGAACACAGCAGGTCAAGCAGCATCATAGGAGCAGGAAAACTTGACGTTTCGGGCCTAAACCCTTCATCAGAAATGGGGG
>JAHRHZ010000218.1:37764962-37779922 GCA_024137785.1 Ginglymostoma cirratum
GGCCTAGACACTTCTTCAGCAAATGATTTTCTGAAGAAGGGTCTAGGCCTGAAACATCAGCTTTCCTGCTCCTCTGATGCTGCTTGGCCTGCTGTGTTCATCCAGCTCTACACCTTGTTATCTCAGATTCTGCAGCATCTGCAGTTCCTACTATCTCTGAAAAAGTTTTGTCAATCTTGGTTCTGATTTTTTACAACTGGCCTCCAACCAAAGCAACTTTTTGGGGGAGAGTTAGTGTATCAAGTCAATGAGCCTTCACTGGGACTGGAATGAATTGGAGATGGAATAACTTCTGAACAAGTAAGGGAACAGGAAAAAGAGGAAGGGGAGGAAAGAACAGATGGGAGGATTATGGTTAGGGGTACAATAGGATGGAAAACCTGAAAGATTAAATGCTGCAAGGATAATGTTGCAAGGTAACAGAAGAGTAACAAGTCAAGTGAAGAAAAGTAAGATGGATGCAGGGACTAGAGGAGGTGTAAAGGGCAACAGCAAACAGAAACAGGTTCTCTCTGATGTATCTTATGAAACCTTGAACAGATCATCCATTAAAACCAGATCTCAGGGGACAGAGGTGGTAGGGTTTTGTGGAGGAATGGGGTGCTAAGGTTATTGGGGGCAGGTGGGAATATGAATTTGAAGCCACAATAGATCAATCATGATCTTATCGAAATGAAGAGCAGAACTCAAGTGGCTGAATGGCCTCCTTGTGCTCCTAATTTGTATGTTTGTGTGAACCTTTATCACTCTGGTCTGCTGCTGGTTCCGATGCAGTACAGCTTTTGTGTTTGTCCCTGCTCCAGACCAGTCAGCTCTCACGGGGTCAGCTGTCCTATCAAATTGCCTGGAGCTTAGCTTCCTGAGCAGTGGAGTTGTTTAGTGCGTGGGGATGGGGAGAAAGGTTGGAATCTGGCAAGTAAACAAAAATATTTCTTTTCTAAAGGGTACTGAGGGTTCAAACAGTTTCCGACCTATCTCAGTTGCCAGAATCAATTTGACACGGAGAAACTGAGGGAGAAGTTAGTCCAGGTGTGCAGGTGTTGTAAAGAGGGGAGAGATATGGAAGGGCGCAGAGTTTCAGTGAGACCATATGAAACAATACTATCTCAGGAGAGAGAGACACAGTGCCAATGATGGAGTGGAGGACTGGGAATGAATAAAGAGGCCAGAACAGAAGAAGAATCAAGCTTTCAGAATTGTACAAGCTGGAGGAGATTACTGAGAGAGGGAGGGGCTGGAGGAGGTGACAGAGACAGGGAGGGGTGTAGGGACTAAAAGAGGTGACAGAGATAGGGAGGGGTGTAGGGACTAGAGGAGGTGACAGAGATAGGGAGGGGTGTAGGGGCTGGAGGGGGTGACAGAGATAGGGAAGGAGTCTAGGGGCTGGAGGAGTTTGAAAGCCAGGGTGAGAATTGTAAAGTTGAGGCAGAGGGTTGATGAATCGAGCTGTTTTTCCAGGGAGGCTGACAACAGCTGACTGTTTTGAGGGTAGATGTGGCACACTTCAACATCCAACTGTGGGACCATGGCCTCCTGCAGACAGACATAACATTACTTTGGTGGGAGTGGGGCGCATGTTCCTGGGGCTGTGGGAGCTGCCTGGTGGGTCTCCCTGCTGCAGGGATCAAGTGGTCTCCCTCTGCAATGAGTTCCTGGGATGGACTAAGGATGGAGTTGGGTAACTCATTTGGGAAACTGCTGCCCTAGTTTCCAGCTCCAATATCCTGCCCCAAATCCTTCAAACGTTGTGGGGGTTTCTCACCTCGATCCCAACTGGTGGTTGCTCAGCCTGAGCTCCATACCTTGTGTGAACACAGGAGTGTAGCTGTCACCTCAAGTATTTGACTGAAATAACCTCCCTTTGTCTTCAGTCAGTGCCAACCTCTGTCCTCCTTTCATTTATTGGCTACTCACGTTATATCAAACTGAAGACCATGATATCTTACAAAAACAACACAAATGAAGCTGTCAACAAACTTCATGCATTGTCAATATTTATTCATTGGAAAGATATAATTTATTTCTATTAATGTATAATCAATTGGAAGTGTAATAAACTATATCACAACATGTTTGTCATAATATTCTTACAAAATTCATTATATTTGAATGAACAGTATTTTCACCATGGAACCGGAATCTATTGTGAACTCTGTACTGTCTTCAAAGGATAGGTCTACAAATGTGGTGTTAATATTCATCCTTGGGTTAGTAAATTCACTGGTAGGAGTGTCATTTACTGAATATCCCCAGTTGGCCTTGAATGTGGTGGTGAGCCGTCTTCTTAAACCTGCCAAAATCTACTAAACATTGGAAATAGGAGCAGCCTTAGACCATTTGGCCCTTTGAGCCTTCTCTGCCATTCATTATGATCATGGCTGATCATCCAACTGAGTCCCCTGTTCTCTCCATAATCGTGGATACCTTAAAAAGCTAGAAAAGTATTGATCGCTTTCTTCAGTATATTCAGTAACTTGGTCTCCACAGCCTTCTGTGGTACACAATTCCACCGGTTCCTTGTCTATAGTCTCAGAGTAAAGAGGCACCTATTTAAGACTGAGATGAGGAGGAATTTCTTCTCTCAGACAGTTGTGAGTCTTTGGAGCTCCTCGCCACAGAGACCTGTGGGGGCGGAGTTCTTGGAGAACATAGAACGTAGAACATAAAACATTACAGCGCAGTACAGGCCCTTTGGCTCTCGATGTTGCGCCGACCTGTGAAACCAATCTGAAGCCCATCTAAACTACACTATTCCATTATCATCCATATGTTGATCCAATGACCATTTAAATGCCCTTAAATTTGGCGAGTCTACAACTGCTGCAGGCAAGGCATTCCATGCCCTGACTACTCTCTGAGTAAAGAATCTACCTCTGACATCTGTCCTATATCTATCACCCCTCAATTTAAAGCTATGTCCCCTCGTGCTAGCCGTCACCATCCAAGGAAAAAGGCTCTCACTGTCCACCCTATCTAATCCTCTGATCGTCTTGTATGTCTCTATTAAGTCACCTCTTAACCTTCTTCTCTCTAACGAAAACAGCCTCAAGTCCCTCAGCCTTTCCTCATAAGACATTCCCTCCATACCAGGCGACATCCTGTTAAATCTCCTCTGCACCCTTTCCAATGCTTCCACATCCTTCCTATAATGCGGCGACCAGAACTGTACGCAATGCTCCAAGTGCGGCCGCACCAGAGTTTTGTACAGCTGCAACATGACCTCACGGCTCCGAAACTCAATCCCTCTACCAATAAAACCTAACACACCGTACGCCTTCTTAACAACCCTATCAACCTGGGTGGCAACTTTCAGGGATCTATGCACGTGGACACCGAGATCTCTGCTCGTCCATACTACCAAGAATCTTACTGTTAGCCCAGTACTCTGTATTCCTGTTACTCCTTCCAAAGTGAATCACCTCACACTTTTCCGCATTAAACTCCATTTGCCACCTCTCAGCCCAGCTCTGCAGCTTATCTATGTCCCTCAGTAACCTGCAACATCCTTCCGCACTATCCACAACTCCACCGACTTTGGTGTCATCCACAAATTTACTAACCCATCCTTCTACGCCCTCATCCAGGTCATTTATAAAAATGACAAACAGCAGTGGCCCCAAAACAGATCCTTGTGGTACACCACTAGTAACTGAACTCCAGGATGAACATTTCCCATCAACCACCACCCTCTGTCTCCTTCCAGCTAGCCAATTTCTGATCCAAACCACCAAATCACCCTCAATCCCATGCCTCCGAATTTTCTGCAATAGCCTACCATGGGGAACCTTATCAAATGCTTTACTGAAATCCATATACACCACATCAACCACTTTATCCTCATCCACCTGTTTAGTCACCTTCTCAAAGAACTCAATACGGTTTATGAGGCACAACCTACCCTTCACAAAACCGTGTTGACTATCCCTAATCAAATTATTGTGTATATTTAAAGATGGGAGAAAGAGATTCTTGATCATTGGGGAATCATGGGTTATGGGGAAAGGGCAGCAAAGTGGATGTGAGGAATGTCAGATCAGCCATGACCCTATTGAATGGCAGAGCAGGCTAAAGGGGCTGAGTGGCCTTAGCTTCTTATTTCATATGGTCTTATGTGTTAGAGTGAGCAAATCTTTCCTTAGTTCAGTCCTAAATGGTCGACTCTGTATCCTGAGACTGTGAGCCCTAGTTCTAGACTCGCCAAACCCGGGAAACATCCTCCCTGCAATAAGTCCGTTCAGGCCTATTAGAATCTTATACATTTCAATCTGATCCTCTCACATCCTTCTAAACTCTAGGGAATACAGGACCAGTTGGGCTGGGTGCAGTCACAATGCTGCTCATGAGGCACTTCCAGGTTTCAGACCCAAAGACACTGATACATGTTCAGCATCTGATTGGACAAGGCAATCGAGTTGTTATTTCACTGAAGTGCCCGGTACCTCGTTGCCCCCTGCACCATTTTCAGTTCAACCTGCCAGGAAGTTACACTGAAGGGTGCTGGAGAAATTCAGACAACTGGTATAGCTCAATATCTCACTGAAGTGTTCAGTTATTCATCCAGGGGGTGTGGGTCTCTCCAGCTGGGCCCAACATTTATTGCCACGTATCTAGTTGCCCTTGAGAAGGTGGGGGTGAGCTGCCTTCTTGAACCACTGCAGGCCATGTGCTGTAAATAAACATACAGTGCCCTTAGGGAGGGAATTCCAGGATTGTGACCCAGTGACACTGAAGGAACGGTGACATATTTCCAAGTCAGGATGGGGAGTAGCTTGGAGGTGCCTCGTGTATCTGCAGCCCTTGTTCTTCTAGAGGGAAGTGATGGTGGGTTTGGAGGGTGCAGGAAGGAGCCTTGATGAATTTCTGCAGTGCATCTTGTGGATAGTATACACTGCTGCGACTGAGCATCGGTGTTGAAGGGAATGGATACTGATGGAATTGGCCCACTAACTATATCTGTTGAATTTGTGTCTAACTGAGGTAGCTTCCTGTAGTCGATTCTTTTCTACACTGGAAAAGAAATCATGGCTTTTGAATGAGAAAGTTCTTGTTGGATTGTTTAGTTAGTCAGACAGGCAGGATTTATTTGACCTGCTTGCAGACCAGAGAATTGCACAATTTACAAACTGAAGGTTATTTTACAAGCTGAAATTCTGAGTTCTTTAAAACATTTCAAACTTTAAAACCTAACTGTGTCATGCAGCCAAATGATGGAAACTCGGATTTCGGTGACAGTCACCATCTGATAAAACTCTGACAAATCCCTGCACATTTCACACCACCTCTGAAGAAGAGTCATCTGGACTCGAAATGTTAGCTTGCTCTCTCTCTCCATGGATGCTACCTGACCCGCTGTGACCTCCAGCATTTGACGTTTTCTGACAAATCTCTGTCTTTTCAATTCTGTACCTTGGCTTGATTTTGTCACCGAAGTGTAACAGTAGGCCATTCGGCCCAGTGAGTCTGAACTGGCTCTTTACAAGACTAATCCAGTTCGTCAACATCTCGGTCCCCATATTCCTGTGAACCTTTCCCCATCAAATATTTATTCGACTTCCTTTTAAAGGCTGCTGCAGAATTTATTCCTACTCATCCATCAGGCTTCACATTCCAAAGTCTAACCACTTGTTGCATAAAGAAGTTTTCCTTCATGTTGCAGCTGGCTCTTTTCCTAGTCATCTCAAATTGTTTTGCTCTGGTATTCAACCTTTCAACCATGAGAAACAATTTCCCTTTGTTTCATACCTGTACCTGGTATATTGTGTGCAGTTTTGGTTCCATTATCCAAGGAAGTATGTTCTGCCTATAGAGGAGTGCATCAGAGGTTCACCAGATGGATTCCTGTGAAGGCAGGACTGGTGTACAAGGACAGATTGATTCGGTTAGGACTATAGTTTAGAAGAATGAGACAAGGTCTCGTAGAATCTCTACAGTGCAGATAGAGGCCATTCAACCCATCGAGTCTGCACCAACTCTCTGAACAGCATCCCACCCAGACCTATACCATCTCTGTAACCCTGCATTTCCCATGGCTAATCCAGCTGGCCTGCGCAACCCTGGACATTAGCATGGCCACATAGACAGTGGCCCGAGGACGGAATCAAACCCAGGTCCCTGGCTCTGTGAGGCAGCAGTGCTAACTGCTGAGCCACCATGCCACCCCATAGAAACCCATAAAATTCTAGCAGGATTAGAGTGTAAACGCAGAAGGAATATTCCTGATGGTATGGGAGGTACAGAACCAGGGGCTACAGTTTAAAGATACAGGGGAGGCTGTTTAGGACTGAGATGAGGAGTAATGTCTTCACGCAGTGAGTGGGGAACCTGTGGAATTCTCTGCCACAGTGAGTGGTTGAGGCCAAAACACTGAATGCATTCAAGAGGGAGGTAGATACAGTTAGTAGGGCTAAAGGGATCAAAGGATATGGGGGAGAAAGCAGGAACAAGGGACTGAGTTGGATGACCAGCCATGATCCTTTTGAATGGGGGAGCAGGCTGAAAGGGCTGAATGGCCTACCCGTGCTCCTAGTTTCCATGTTTCTATTTATCAGAGCTGTTGGTGTACATGTTGACCATTGAAACCTGGGAAAAGCCCCTCCCAATGTGGGGTCAGCTCATACGCTGAGGATAGGATTATGTGAGCAGCCAGCTCGGGTCTGATTCGTTGCCATGTTGAAGTGTGTAAAAAACAAGGGGGAAATGTGACACTGTGACAAGGTTCATTGAACAAATTAAGTGTTCAAAGATATTTTTAACAATAATCAAAGCATTTTAAAACCTTTCAAGTTCATTGTCATTGGCTTCCAAATCAAACAGGGAGCATGACTGAAACTCCTGAGCATCTCCATGTCACAGCCCTTATTGCCTGCTTGATCCTCTGTACCAACATAAACACTGCTGGTAAGTCAACGGTGAAATCTTGAGGCTGACTATTGCTTTTCTCTGAATTGTGGTTGAATTATCCTTTACATCCACTAGAGTGGGAAGATAGGATCTCCATTTAACAGTTCTGGTCGTCCAGTTACAGGAAGGATATTATTAAGCTGGAGAGGGTTCAGAAGAGATTTACCAGGATGTTGCCAGGTATGGAAAGTTTGAGTTATAAAGAAAGGTTGAATTGGCTGGGACTATTTTCACTGGAGTGTAGGAGTTTGAGAGGCGACCTGATTGACGTTTATAAAATAATGAGAGGTATAGATGGAGTTAATGGTAGTTGTCTTTTCCCAAGAATGGGGTATTTCAAGGCTAGACAGAACATTTTTAAGGTGAGAGGAGAGAGATTTAGAAAATACGTGAGAGGCAACTTTTTTACACAGAGAGTGATTCATATGTGGAATGAATTTCCTGAGGAAGTGGTGGATGTGGGTACAGTTACAATGTTTAAAAGACATTTGGATAAGTACATGAATAGGAAAGGTTTGGAGGGATATGGGCCAGGATCAGGCAGGTGGGACTAGTCCAGTTTGGGATTATGGTCAGCATGGGTTGGTTGGACAAAAGGGTCTGTTTCCATGCTGTACGACTCTACGAGTCTATTTGGGGGTAGTTCATGTGTGGAATGAACTATCAGAGTAAGTTTAGGTACAGGCACAGTTACAACATTTAAAAGACATTTGGACAGGTACCTGAATAGGAAAGGGTTAGAGGGATATGGGCTAAATGCAGGCAAGCGGGACTAGTTTAGGTTGGGAAGCTTGGTCAGCATGGACGAGTTGGACCGAAGGGTCTGTTTCTGTGCTGTATGACTATGAGTAATGTCAATATAAGAATTCTTGGTTGAAAAGTAGAACGTCAACTCATAAACCGAGAATGTAAAAAAAGCATGTGTTCTGGGAGCAGAAAATTGGATCTCTCTTATATGCCAGGTTGACATTTTCAAACATTTCTACCGAACCTCCAAGGACAGGGACTGCAGATACATGGGAACATCACCACCCGCTCCGTAAGTTCCAAATCGCTCCCCGTCCTGTCTTGGGAATATATAACCATTCCCTCATTGTCACTGGATCAAAATCCTGGAATTCCCTCCCTAAGCGCATTGTGGGTCTACCTACAGCAGGTGGACTGCAGCAGTTCAAGAAGGCAGCTCACTCCCACCTTCCCAAGGGGCAAGTAGGGATGGGCAATATATAATGTATTGCGTACGGTGGAGCAGACTCGTGCGGTTATGGTCCCCTTCCTTGAGGAAGTATGTAATTACATTGGAAGCAGATGAGGGAAGTTTCACTGGATTAGTAGGAGTAAGTCATTCAGCCCCTCGAGCCTGCTCCGTTATTTGATACAATCATGGCTGATCTCATTTTTGTTTTAACTCCACTATCCTGCCCTCTCTCCAACCCATTATGAATTCCAAATCTGTTTTACTCCTCCTTAAGTTTATTCAGTGTCCTGGCATCCACTGCACACTGAGGGAGTGACTTCTACAGATTCTCACTATTTGGGCGGCACGGTGGCTCGGTGGTTAGCGCTGCTACCTCATAGCACCCAGGATCTGAGCTCACTGCCAGTCTTGGGAAACTGCCGTGAGCAGTTTGCACATTCTCCTTGTGTCTGTTTGAGTGTTCCTCCCACAGCCCAAAGATGTGCAGGTTAGGGTGGATTAAATAGTGTCCAGGGATGTGTGGGTTAGCCACAGTGAAAGTGGAGTTACAGGAATATGATAGGGGGTGGATCTGGATGGGATGCTCGCTGGGGGGTTGGTGTGGGCTCGATGGGTTGAATGGCCTCTTTCTGCCCTGTAGGAATTCTGTGATTCTTCAGAACGTCAATTCTCCCCGTCCTCTGTTTTAAATCTGCCACCTCCTTATCCTAAACCATAACCTCACATTCTAGATTGCCCCACAAGGGGAATTATCCTCTCTACATCTACTTTGTCAGTCCCTTTAGCATCTTGTAAGCCTGAATTAGATTTCCTCTCATTCTTCTAAACTCCTGGGAGTATAGCCCTAAAATCTTCACTCTCTCCTCATAAGACAAGCCTTCATCTCTGTAGTTAATCTAGTAAACCTTCCCTGAACTGCCTCCAATACAATAATATCCATTCTCAAGTGAGGGGACCAAAACTGCATGCAGTACTCTAAACATCATCTCACTTAGACTTTATAAATCAGATCATAGGGTGCAAATCTCGTCCTTCTTAGCAAACGTTTATAAAAATAGAAGTTCAGCCTCAGCTTAGAGAAAAAAAGGCTAGGGTGAGGTGTAATAGAGATGTTCAAATTGCAAGAGGGTTTCAATTGAATAATTCAGGGGAAAGTGTTTCCAGAGGGAGCAGATACGAGTTTAATTTAGTTACCAAAACAACCAGAGGGCATCTTGTTTGTGAGTCACTGTGATCTGAGAAGATGATGGATACAGATTCAGTAGAAACTATCAAAAGAGTATAGGATACGTCATATCGGATATAGAGACAAAAGGCTATGGATGACGTAAAGGAAAAGGGACTGGAGAATGCAACAAGGGGAAAGCTTTTACAAAGATAGACACACACATGATGGGCCAAATGGCCTCCTTTGAGATGGTCCATGTTATCACCCATCTTAGCCATGACCCTTTATGACTGAGTGAAAAATTGAAGAGCTCTAGTCGTCACGTTCTCTGTGCTGAAGACTAATAGAGTCTGCATGCCCCATTATGGGATGTTTTTGTTCAGCCAATTGCCTAATTCAGAGCTTCCAGTAACAGGCTCATGGTGACTCACCAATAATTAAGCTCCTTTCTGGCATGACATGCAGAACTGATCTAGGCTTGAGCCACAGGTCAACAGAGAGATCTTCTTTTTACTACTAGCTGTGTGTGTTCTTCGGTCTTCCCTTTGATCATTTGCTACATTACAATCTGGGTGGTTTACGGAACCGTAAAATCAGACAGCGCAGGAGGAGGCTATTTGGCCTGCCATTGTTATACTGACTCCTTGAAGGAACTGTCCAATTAGTCGCACACCCCTGCTTTTTGAGCCATGCAAACGTAACCTCTTGGGAGTGTAGATCATTGAGTCATACGGCATGGAAACAGGCCCTTCAGTCCATCTGACAGGGTCAATGACCTGGCTGTAAGAGAGTGCTGGAAGGTGATCATGGTACACACTGCTCACATTCAGTGCGCTTACAAAGCTTTCTCTTTTGACTTTTGATGATGTGAGGGAGCTCTGCTTGGCTTCAAACAATCACCTGTCTTATCCCCCGAGGGGACTTGCCTCTGTTAACAACCCCCCACTCCCATTTCCTTGTTGTGTCCCCTCTAGCCTTTGGATGATTTACACATTGTCCATCTGAACAGTGTCATGCTGCTCTGACATCTGAGGCTTCACCACAAATAGCAGCTGCCTCCTCAGGTTGTAAATGCCTACACATCTCTCCCTCCCTCAACCCCTCGATTCTTCTTTAGCTCATCCCTTCGACTGAAGATTTATCCCCATCTGAACTATTTCCTTGTTTGTTCAGCTCCTGCTGCCTACGTCTGATTCCACTTCTCTGAAGTGTTTAGGAATGTATCGCAGCATGAATTGACCTATAAAGTCACCAGACGTCATTGCTGTGATTGTGCTGGTTCTGGCAAATGGATCCACTGTGGCTTTCTCTCCTAAAGTTTAGACATACCTAACGTTTTCACTGCAGTCTCTGGGGTTTGAGGATGAAACTTCATCTGAAAGCTGATGGGAAATCTTCCAATCTCCTACCCACAGTGTGCAGACCCAGCACAAGCACATGAGGGGGAGCAAACAGAGCCCTGGGGTTTTATTGGGAATCGATTGAAATGAACATATGAAAATCAGGATTTTTCTGGGCACTCAGCTCCTGCTCATCTACTGCTGGTGGGGTTAATCTGTTCACTAGGAGTTAAATAGAAACAAAAATAGCTCTGCCTTTACATAGCATCTTTCACAATCTCAGCCACTGAAGTGCTTTTGGAAGTATAGTCACTATTGTTATGCAGGAAATGCAGCTGCCCAATCTAAGCACAGCATGATCCCACAAACTGCAAGATAATAAATGGCGAGGTCATTTGTTTTGTGTATTTGTTGGGGAGATAAATATTGGTCAAGATGCTAGGAAGAACTTCTTTACTCTTCCTCAAAATAGTGCCGTGGGATCTTTTATGCCCATCTGACAGGGTCTTTAGGACCAGGAGCTAAGGGACTTATTGCACTGGAGTTCCAGCTTGGGTTCTGGCTAAAGCCTTAGTGGGGGACTTGAACCCAAAGCCTCCTGAGTTATAGGCCGGCTTTCCTCCACTGACTCTCCATGGCCAGGAACCATGTTTGTAGATTGAACATGCTAAGGAGCATGACAACTCCATAAGAATCCAGCCATTGAGGATTTGAAAGAGAAGTTCTTCTGGAGGAGTGCGAATGCCAAAGGTCATGTGCAATCTCCTGTATTTCCCAAAAGGGGTCCAGTGGAAGAAACAGCTCCGACACATGGGAGTGACTGTCCCTAGAACCCACAAACTGGAGAAGTAGCAGTATCCAATCAGTGAGTGGATCATGTGGGGGCAGGGACCAATCAGCAGAAAGAGTAGACAGAATCCAGTGCGTCCACTCCTCCACCCTCTCAAACACCATCTGTAACCAACCTGTCCAAACCCCCAGGGGCTGTCTGCCACTCCACAACTGGTCCATTTCACCACAGCACAGCCCCCCAACCCCAGAGTGGAAGCAGGTTATCGTCACCCTCTGAGGGGATTCCAGAGAAGGTGGTAATGATGTGATCAGTCACTATATACAGCCACTGTCATAACATCATCCTCTGTGTTTCCTGTTGATGTACCTGCTGCTCCTTGCTGTGTTTTGTTTCTCATTTCTTATCTCTTTAATCATTACAAAGGAAACTTATATCTATACAGACTCGTCCGCACTTCCCATCTACGTGACAAAAAAAACATACACCTAGAGGTGTCTCTTGTCTGTTTTGAATTTATCGGAGATAAGAGGGAACTCTTTGTGTAGAATGTACAGCACAGAAACAGTTTATTCTCGGTCAGTGCTTGTGCTCAATCTCTACCTCCATCATGTACTTCCAGCTTCTCAACTTCCCTGGCTTACCATCAACAATCACTTTGTCTGCCTACTTTTCTCTGTCTTTCTATCTCTGTCTCTCTGGGCTCTTCACCAACTATACACTCACTTTCCCCCACCCCCCAACCCCTGTAATCAGGATAAATATTATCAGGCTGACAAGGGAAGTTAAGGACTGCATAAAGATAAAAGAGAAGAAGTATAACATAGCAAAGCCGGGGCACTGGGAAACTTTTAAACAGCAGCAGAAGATAACGAAAAAGGCAATACGCGGAGAAAAAATGAGGTACGAAGGCAAACCAGCCAAAAATATAAAGGAGGATAGTAAAAGCTTTTTTTAGGTATGTGAAAAGAAATAAAATGGTTAAGACTAAAATTGGGCCCTTGAAGACAGAAACGGGTGAATTTATTATGGGGAACAAGGAAATGGCAGAAGAGTTGAATAGGTACTTTGGATCTGTCTTCACTAAGGAAGACACAAACAATCTCCCAGATGTAATAGTGGCTGAGGGACCTAGGATAATGGATGAACTGAAGGGAATTTATATTAGGCAGGAAATGGTGTTGAACAGACTGTTAGGTCTGAAGGCTGATAAGTCCCTGGGACCTGATGGTCTGCGTCCCAGGGTGTTTAAGGAGGTGGCTCTAGAAATCGTGGACGCATTGGTAATCATTTTCCAATGTTCTATAGATTCAGGATCAGTTCCTGCGGATTGGAGGGTGGCTAATGTTGTCCCACTTTTCAAGAAAGGAGGGAGAGAGAAAACAGGGAACTATAGACCAGTTAGCCTGACGTCAGTGGTGGGAAAGATGCTGGAGTCAATTATAAAAGATGAAATTACGACTCATTTGGATAGCAGTAACAGGATAGGTCAGAGTCAGCATGGATTTACGAAGGGGAAATCGTGCTTGACTAATCTTCTGAAATTTTTTGAGGATGTAACTATGAAGATGGACAAGGGAGAGCCAGTGGATGTAGTGTACCTGGACTTTCAGAAAGTCTTTGATAAAGTCCCACATAGGAGGTTAGTGAGCAAAATTAGGGCACATGGTATTGGGGGCAAAATACTGACTTGGATTGAAAATTGGCTGGCTGACAGGAAGCAAAGAGTAGTGATAAACGGGTCCCTTTCAGAATGGCAGGCGGTGAACAGTGGGGTACCGCAAGGTTTGGTGCTGGGACCGCAGCTGTTTACAATATACATTAATGATATAGATGAAGGCTTTAAAAGTAATATTAGCAAATTTGCTGATGACACAAAGCTGGGTGGCAGTGTGAAATGTGAGGAGGATGTTATGAGAATACAGGGTGACTTGGACAGGCGAGGTGAGTGGGCGGATGCATGGCAGATGCAGTTTAATGTGGACAAACGTGAGGTTATCCACTTTGGTGGCAAGAACAGGAAGGCAGATTACTACCTAAATGGAGTCAAGTTAGGTAAAGGGGAAATACAACGAGATCTAGGTGTTCTTGTACATCAGTCTATGAAAGCAAGCATGCAGGTGCAGCAGGCAGTGAAGAAAGCTAATGGCATGCTGGCCTTCATAACAAGAGGAATTGCGTATAGGAGCAAAGAGGTCCTTCTGCAGCTGTACAGGGCCCTGGTGAGACCGCACCTGGAGTATTGTGTGCAGTTTTGGTCTCCAAATTTGAGGAAGGACATTCTTGCTATTGAGGGAGTGCAGCGTAGGTTCACGAGGTTAATTCCCGGAATGGCGGGACTATCATATGTTGAAAGATTGGAGCGGCTGGGCTTGTATACACTTGAGTCTAGAAGGATGAGAGGGGATCTGATTGAGACGTATAAGATTAAGGGATTGGACACTCTGGAGGCAGGGAGCATGTTTCCGCTGATGGGTGAGTCCAGAACCAGAGGACACCGTTTAAAAATAAGGGGTAGGCCATTTAGAACAGAGTTGAGGAAAAACTTCTTCACCCAGAGAGTGGTAGATACATGGAGTGCTCTGCCCCAGAAGGCAGTGGAGGCCAAGTCTCTAGATACTTTCTCGAAAGAGATGGATAGAGCTCTTATAGATAATGGAATCAAGGGTTATGGGGATAAGGCAGGAACAGGATAGTGATTGTGGATGATCAGCCATGATTATAATGAATGGTGGTGCTGGCTCGAAGGGCCGAATGGCCTATTCCTGCACCTATTGTCTATTGTCTATTGAATCTCTTCACTCGCTTCTAAGCTGCTTAAAACAGACTCAACATGTAGCAGAGTCAAGATTTCAAAATTCTCATTCTCGCCATCACTGTCACCTCCTCCAGCCCCTACACACCCTCCCTATCTCTGTAACCTCCTCCATTCCCCACACCCCCTCCCTATCTCTGTAACCTCCTCCATTCCCTACACCCCCTCCCTATCTCTGTCACCTCATCCAGCCCCTACACCCCCTCTCTATCTCTGTCACCTCATCCAGCCCCGACACCCCCTCCCTATCTCTGTAACCTCCTCCATTCCCTACACCCCCTCCCTATCTCTGTCACCTCATCCAGCCCCTACACCCCCTCTCTATATCTGTCACCTCATCCAGCCCCGACACCCCCTCCCTATCTCTGTTACCTCCTCCAGCACCTACACACCCTCCCTATCTCTATCACCTCCTCCAGCCCCTACAGCCCCTCCCTATCTCTGTAACCTCCTCCAGCCCCTACAACCCCTCCCTATCTCTGTCACCTCCTCCAGACCCTACACCTCCTCCCTATCTCTGTAACCTCATCCAGCCCCTACACCCTCTCCCTATCTCTGTCACCTCCTCCAGCACCTACACCCCCTCCCTATCTCTGTCACCTCCTCCAGCCCCTACACCTCCTCCCTATCTCTGTAACCTCCTCCAGCCCCTACACCTCCTCCATATTTCTGTCACCTCCTCCAGCCCCCAAACCCTCTCCTTATCTCTGTAACCTCCTCCAGCCCCCTACACCCCTCCCTATCTCTGT
>JAHRHZ010000218.1:37779932-37822601 GCA_024137785.1 Ginglymostoma cirratum
TCCAGCCCCCTACACCCCTCCCTATCTCTGTAACCTCCTCCAGCCCCTACACCGCTCCCTATCTCTGTCACCTCCTCCAGCCCCTACACCGCTCCCTATCTCTGTCACCTCCTCCAGCCTCTACATCCCTCCCTATCTCCAGAACCTTCTCTGGCTCCACAGCCGTCTACACTCTACACTCCATTAATTCTACCTCTTAAGCTTCTTAATGTTAAGCACTCCCCCACCGATAGATGTTCCTTCAGCGGCCTGGCCCCTAAGCCTAGGGCCGGACTTACACACTTAATTGTAGGGCCCTGCGGAGTGCTGCTGAACAGAGACCTTAGAGTGCAAGTTCAAAGTTCCTTGAAAGTGGAGTTCCAGGTAGACAGAACAGTAAAGGAGGTATGTGCCTTTATTGGTGAGTGCATTGAGTATAGGAATGGGAGGTCATATTGCAGCTCTACACGACATTGGTTAGGCCACTTTTAAAGTATTGCATGCAATTCTGGTCTCCCTGCTGTAGGAAAGATGTTGTGAAACTTGAAAGGGTTCACAAAAAGTTAACAAGGATGTTGCCAGGGTTGGAGGGTTTGAGCTACAGGGAGAGGCTGGATCGGCTGGGGCTATTTTCCCCGGAGTGTTGGAGGCTGAGGGATGACCTTATAGAAGTTTATAAGATCATGAGGGGCATAGATAAGGTGAATAGCCAAGGTCTTTTCCCAGGGGTAGGTGAGTCCAAAACTAGAGGGGCATAGTTTTAAGGTGAGAGGGGAAAGATTTAAGAGGGACCTAAGGGGCAACTTTTTCACGCAGAGGGTGGTGCATGTATCGAATGAGCTGTCAGAGGAAGTGGTGGAGGCTGGTACAATTACAACATTTAAAAGACATCTGGATGGGTATATGAATAGGAAGGGTTTAGAGTGATATGGGCCAAATGGGACTAGGTTAATTTAGGATATCTGGTCAGCAGGGATGAGTTGGATCGAAGGGTCTGTTTTTGTGCTGTGCAGATCTTTGACCTTTATGACTATGGAATTCCCTCCAGTAACTTCTCAATCCACAGAACTAACGTTTTTGTAGCCTGACCCTAATAAGTGGTTGAATGTAAAATTTGATTTGGTAGCTAATCCTGTGAAATGCTGCGATCCAGTAAAGGTGCTACATAAATATGGTCAGAAACCACACCATACCAGGCTATAGTCCAATGGGTTTATGTGGAAACAGTAGCTTTTGGAGCCTCAGTCCTCCTTCAGGTGTTAGTGAGGGAGGGACTATCAGACACAGAATTTATAAACGTCACACCACTGATGAGGATGTACTAAACAAACCTAAGATGCTGTTAAATCTTGAATCAGTTAGAAAGTTTAACTGGTTAATATGTATATGTAAATTCCCAAATTCCTTTCAAGTCATGGTCCTGAGAGAACCTTTGATCCTGTGCTTATAAATTCTGCGTCTGATACTTGGCCTCTCCACCTGAGGAAGGAGCGAGGTTTCCAAAGCCTGTGTTTTCAAATAAACCTCTTGGACTACAACCTGGTGTTGTGTGATTTCTGACCTTGTTCCCCCCCACCTCAGTCCCACACCAGCACCTCCACATGATGGCTGTAGAAATACAACGGTCGGCGGTTAGTTTGTTTCTGTTTTGCACATCGGAAATAAATCCTTTCATAGTCGGCTGTGTTTTTTTCGGTTTGAATATGTATAGTTTGATGTGATGGACATGGTTTTGAAGGGTTTGTTGATTTGATGAACAGCACCAGGTAATTCCGTGAGAACTCTTGGTTCGATTCCCACATCAGAAATTCAGCAATGTTTAAGCTTTACTATTCCCGAGTAAGAGTCACGCTGTTTGTTTAGGATCGATATTGATACACGTGAAGGAAATAAGCAATTTCCATAGTACAGACATGAAGATTATACTCAGAATGATTTACTGATGTAGCAATTTCCGGCATTAACTACCTGAATGCAAATACCTGGCAAATAAAAGTGGGCAGGGCAGGGAGGACTGCACTCAGTATTAGGGCCAGGTACCCTCCCTGTGTGTTGTGCTTCAGGAACCTTGCAGTGTCTATGTCTTTCCTCCTGCCCATGGCCACCAGCACCTGCTCACTGTGGAACCTGCTCCTTCTCCCAGGTAAGGGTTGAGAGTGGTTTGTGTGAAGGGGGCTGGCTTGTTACAGACTGGCAGGGACTGCCTGGTGTTCCCTGCAGGAGTGGGGCTCTCTCTGCCCACTCTGTGGCTGGGGGAAAGGGCTAGGCTGCTGGAGGGAGGGATGGCATTGTGAGTGAGAGCTCCCAGCCAAGTCAGCGGTTCCCTCCCAAACCGCTTTCGATTTCCCTCCCCATTTTAAAAATCCAAGTTTTAAACCAGAAACTTTAGTTTTTAAACGATGAATAACGAAAGGGTTGCCACAAGAAGGTGTTCTCTGGAAAGGGGCACCCTGTCGGTTGGGGAGGGAGGGCTCACTGGAAGGTTATGATCCATCTCCGTCTCACATTTCATTCGGGCGATCCCTGTCTGTTTACCGCAACCCTCCATCAACTTGGATATATTCGCCCCGGAGTAAAATAGACAAGACTGGGTTTCCTGAGGCCACACGTTTCATGGAATCTATATTTTAAAGTTTAAAATCCCCTCTGCTTTCCCAGAGAAATAGGGGGGAAAGTCTTTGCATTTATCTAGCGCCTTTCTGGACACCCAAGTGCTTGACAAGGAAGGACTTTTAAAGTGTTGTTGCAACTGGAGAGTTCGAAACGCAGCAACCTATTTGTGCGCAGCAAGCTCCCACAGAGTGAATGTGATCAGGGGTTGGGTTGGATTTGGTGGTGGTGGGTCAGGGATAGATGTACTGATCATCTCTCTCTCCCTGTAATAGCCCCCAGCATTTTGAATGTTCATCCCAGAGAGCAGACACATCCATGGTGTACTGACTAATTCAAAAGAAAGCATCTCCAACAGTGCACAATTCCCTCAGGATTAAACCCTGTTTACTTTCCTCTAATTCTGGCTCTTAATGTCACAGAGTCATACAGCATGGAAGCAGACCCTTCGGTCCAACCTGTCCATGCTGTCCATAATCCCAATCTAAACTAGTCCCATCTGCCTGTGTTTGGTCCATATCCCTCCAACCATTGCGTATTCAGGCATTTATCCAAATGTCTTTTAAATATTTTAACTGTACCCACATCCGCCACTTCCTCTAAAGTTCATTCCACACATGAACCACCCTCTGCATAAACAAGATTTGTCCCTCGTGTCTTTTTTAAACCTTTCTCCCCTCTCCTCAAAAGTATGCCCCCTAATCTTGAAATCGCCCACCCCAGGGAAAAGACACCTGCTATTCACCTTATCTATACCTCTCATTATTTTATAAGCCTGTATAAGGTCACCTCTCAACCTCTTACACTTCAGTGAAAAAAAAAGTCCCAGCCTCTCCTTATAATTTTGTAGCACCTCAACTTCCTTCAGCCACCTGAGCTCTTTAAGATCCGCAATTCCTTCCCTAAACATCTCCGGCTCTCACCTTCACTCTCTTTCTTTAAATTCCTGAGAATCTCTTTGTTTGACATTTGGCCACCTGTCCTAATGTTTCTTCCTGTGCCTCATATCTTTTTTTCCTTAGTCTAAAAATTCCCCTGTTCAATGACTGTGGATATTTTACGACATTAAATGAGCTATTTAAATGTGAGTTGTTGTTGTTGCATCAATAATTTACCTCATTTTGAATTTTTGCCTTTTTTTTACCCCCAGTAAACATTTTCTTACAATGTTTCAGTTCAAGTTTCCGGTGATACTAAAATGAGGGACTTAATAGTGACAGGAACGGTGAAAAGTCAAGGCTTAAATTTACCACAAAAATGATCAGCTTTACTCTCCGCACTTTGGGACATCCTGAAGTTGTGGAAGGTGCTAGTTAAATGCAATTTCATAGCTGCTTCAGTGCAAAAGCAGAATATTGCACATACTGGAAATCTCATCCACAACAAAAAGCTCCAAAAAATGTTGAAATACCAGGCAGGTAGGCAGTGTCTGCAGAGAGAAGGATGTTTTCGAGATAGGGAGAGAGCTAATGTTTCAAGTGGATGACCTTTGTCACTTCACGCTTTCAATTCATTTGAAATTATATTTTGTTTATCTTATTTCATATTTTGTAAATGGTGATAAGTGCTCGCCTTAGCTACCTTCCTTTGAGAGAGTAGTTTTGAGACTTTTTTTTACCATGAGGATTAATGTTTTTTCCATTCTCTCTTCAATATCTGTACATCACCTTGTGAAACGGTGATCAACTTTGCTTACAATGTAATAAATCTGCTTTGTCCCACGTGCTGCCAAGCCCCTCGGTGACTTCTGGTGAACCTGGCAAAATGTTCCTGAACTCTATTCATACCTGCAGCTCTTGACTGCTTTGTGTTAGCACTGCTATTGTTATGTTTACTGTTACATCCAGATCTTTATTCGGATCTCTCTGGACTCAAGATTGTTTTCTTTTAGATTTATGACGCATTTTGCACAGCAATGTGTATCTGGTGTGTGCCACTTAACCTTAAATAGAAGCCAATCAGTTACGTTGCCATTCAGTTCCATGACTCATTCATTCAGTCAATTGCAAAACCTATTTGTTCCATCCAATTGCAAAACCCCCTGATCTATATCCTCCATTTAAACCAGAGGAGCAGCTGCTCCTGTTTCAATTTAGCAACTTCCAGACTGAACACTGAGGTCAACGATGTCCGATCATAATCACCACTCTTTTATTTAACCTGCTGTTGCTATTTCCATCTCCTCGAAACCCATCTTGTTCCATTCCCAGGCCCTTCTGTCCTTCACTATAACTGATCCTGGTCTATCATAGACATTCTTTTTTGTTCACCCCATCTCCTTCTCTTGCTTCCAATTCTGGTGAAAGACTGTTGACATTGGATTAGAGTTTTCTGTTGGCTTCGAGACACTGGTGTTGGAAGTACACGGGGTTTCGTATTCTATGCGTACCAGCAGTGACCAGCAGCTAGTCTTCCCAAACCCCCATTGGCTGGTACCCTTCCCAATTTGCCCATTGACTGGTATCATCCCCAATTCTCCCACTGGCTTGTTACCTCTCCTAATTCCTCATTGGTTGGTGCCAGCATCAAACCCCCATTGGCTGATGCCCTTTGCAATCTCTTATTGGCTGGTGGCCTCCTCCAATTCCTGCCTTTACTTCATTGGTCCCAGAGATAAGTAACTTCAGTTCCATGGAGTGACAGGAGAAACTACACTTTGCTCCTTCAGGTGGAGAAGGTTAAGAGGAAATTTAATGGAGTGCTCAAAGTCATGAAGGATTTTGATAGGGACAGACTGCTTTCAGAGGGTTGGAAGCCAGAGGTCATGGTTTTAAGGTGATTGATAAAAACAACTGAGGTGAATTCTAATCAGTGTAAGTTCAGGGATAGTGTTAAACTAACTTTCAACAGGGAATAGTGAGATGGTGTGTCATGGTAATGCCATTGAGTTAGTAATCCAGAGACCCATGAATCACCACAGCATTAATCAAATCTGGACCATAACGTCAGTAACTGTGACCCTGAATCTATCATTGATTGTTGTCAAAACCCAACTGGTTCACGAATGTCCTCTAGGAAAGGGATCTGCCACTTTACCTGGTCTGTGTGAGTTTCACTTGACCATAGGGCTGCTCTCTCATTAGAGGGAGACAACTGGTGGTGGTTTAACCTGAGGGTCACCATGCCTCAGGTGATGGGAGAGATTGAGAAGGAGAGTCCTTCATGATAACCTCAGCTGGTGATGGAAATTGAACTCACGCTGTTAGCATTACACTGTTTTGCAAACCAACCATCCAGCCAACTGAGCTACACCAATCCCACTGTATGACTCCAGACCCACTGCAATGTGGTTATCTCCTAACTGCCTTCTTAAATGGCTGAGCAAGACACTCAGTTCAATGGGGAAATTAGGGATGGACAACAAACATCAGCTTTGCCAAATCCCATGAAAGAATAAAGAACAAGAAAACCCCAGGGCAGGACATTACAAGGCGAGAATGAAACTTCCAAGCCTTTGTTGACCACGCTCTGCGCAATAGTCTTGTTGCTACTTGTAAGATGTAAAGGGAAAAATGCTGCATTTTTGTTTCTGCGAGGTGTTTGTGGAATGCAGAACCACACCCATGGTGAAATATTTACAACCTTCAACAAACAACACGACAACGGACACAGATCTGAACTGAAAACAAGCAATTGAAAGTTAATGATTATAACATAGGTGGGAAAGAAGGGCTTTTGTGGCACACTGGCAGTGTCCCTACCCCTAAGCTAGGAGACCCAGGTTCAAGTCTGTCCTCCTCCTGAACAAGGCTGATTCAGGAAACATATATAAGGTTGAAAATGATAGTTCTTACAAGGGCTGTTGTTGTGCAGTGGTGGTATCCCTGCCTGAGCTATCAGACCAAGGTTCAAGTCTCACATGCTCCAGAGGTGTGTAATAACTGGTTGAGCAGAAAAGGTTGGAATTATTTTTGATAACATGTCATGGATTAAGCTGTCAATCCCAGGCATTATAGAATTTAACCCTTCGTTCTATGGACAGCCATAGAAGGCAGTAAGTGTTAGACTGATCGGGTAAGAGAGAGGAGGCTCATGTGAAGTCTAAACTCTGGCAAAACCCAGTTGGCTAGGCTGTTCCCTCACTGCAACATGAGAGCAGTTCTCATTGACAGACATTCACTCCAGATTTCAGGGTACCACTGACTGGTGAATGGCCTCATCTGGTGGAACCTTAACACTGAGTGCTGGCTAGCTCAGTAGCTACAGAGGCATAAACGCCAAATCCTGAAGCTACCCACAGCTGAGGAGCTATTTCCAGTAAAGAGTTGGTGCTGGAAGATAACCACGCACTGAACAGATACAAGCTCTGAACCTTTTCAGTCGTTTCACTGAATGCCCATTTAATTCTGACAGAACCACTGCAAAAAGCCTGTGGGATGCGAAAATTAGAATTTGGTTATGCGGGTGATGGCAGACGGAATTTTTCAAAAAGGCTGACCAATGTAAACCTGCAACTGTCCCCCAACTAAGGGAGCTCTGGGTCTCCATCTTACCTGAAATGAGGGGTGGGGTAAAGATTCACATTGCCACACAATTTTAAACATTTCAGCCTGATAGTCCCATTGCAATACTGAGGGAGCGCCGCACTGTCGGAGGGTCAGCGCTGAGGGAGCGCCGCATTGTCGGAGGGTCAGCGCTGAGGGGACAGAGATAGGGAGGGGGGTGTAGGGACTGGGGGAGGTGACAGAGATGGGGAGGGGGTGTAGGGGCTGGAGGAGACGACAGAGATAGGGGAAGCCACGGGGGGTCTGAAAAGGAAAATGAATTTCCAATCATGATTTGTTTCACTGGGAGCCGGGCTCTATGAGCATAACCATTTTGACTTCACCCTGTAGTCAGTCAGATTTAATGAAGTGCAGTTTTTGAGTGAAAGGTGAAAGGATATTTCCTGGAAGTTTAGCAAATTGAAAGGGTGAACTGGAATTGACCAACATTGAGATGCCTGACTTTCTCCTGATATGTTTCAGAAACACGAAGATCTTGTTGTCTCAAGGGCTTAATCATTTTCAGCAAATGTACACAGCCTGTTAGTATGCAAATCGTTTACATCACGTCAGCACAGAGCTGGGACTGTCACCTCCGGCAATTCTGATTGTTTAGTAACTTTCAAATCTAATGTCTGTCATGGGAGCGTGCTTTCAGCCTTGCCTCGAAATGCTGCTCCCTCAAACCTGAGAAAGGTCATGGTGGGTTCGGGCCCCGTAGAGTTTTGTTGAATTGGCAAATGAACTGGAGTAGGGGAACAAGGAGAATTATTTTAATGCAGTGTGTTACTGTAATCCGGAACTTGCTGTCTGATAGTGCAGTGGAAGGAGATTCAGTAATAACTTCCAAAAGGGAAATGGAATAATTGCTAGAAAAGGATAAAAAGGGAGGAAATGAGTGTGGGAATGTTGAGGAGATGCTTGAAAGGTTTGACACAGGCACAATGGGCTGAATGGCTACTGTCTGGGCTGTGTAATTCTAAATGAAGTGTTTTGGGTGTCAGAAAGAAATGATCTGGCATAACCTCAAAATAAGTTTACCTAGTCACCCTTGATCTTGACAAATCTTGTCTATTTTTTGTCGACAGTGTTTTGTCTGTATCACTTGTGTGATGCTGGAACAGTCATTCCAAGATGTGCCCCTGGACAGCTGACCGGTCAATGCAACTACACGGGTAAATAACTTATATTGTCACCTTCTTACAGTTTGTTCAGTATTCAATTTGTTTCCATGCAGGTCAGTTTGAGAGAAGGATCCATTGCAAACATTTGCTCTGCCCGATTGGCTGTCTCTGTCTTCAGTTCTGACAAACAGTCACTGGGACTTGAAACATTAACTCTGTTTCTCCCTCCACAGATGCTGCCAGGCCTGCTGAGTTTCCCCGACACTGTTTTTATTTCAGATTTCCAGCATCTGCAGTCCTTTGTTTGATTGTAGGGTGTGTTGTGTTTGGGATGACAGACTTGACGTGGGCCCTAGGAGCCTGCTTTAGAGCCCATAGTAGTCTTTGAGTTTGAAGAAGATCAGGGTATTCTTCCTAGTGTCCCTGCTAGTAACAATCCCTCAGTAACTCAGATCATTTAACATTACGTCTTCCAAGGTCTGGGGAGCCTGCTCTGTGCCTCTTCCTGCTGCATTTCTATTGTAATTTTGGACCAGACGAGGTGATGGCCTAGTGGAATTATCGCTGGACTGTTAACCCAGAGACCCAGGGAATGTTCTGGGGACCCAGGCAGATGATGGAATTTGAATTCAATAAAAGTCTGGAATTAATAGTCTAATGACGACCATGAAACCATTGCCAATTGTAAAGAAAATCCCATCTGGTTCACTAATGTCCTTTAGGGAAGGAAACTGCCATCCTTAACTGGTCTGGGCCACACGTGACTCCAGACCCACAGCAATGTAGTTGATACTTAACCTCCTCTTGGGCAATTAGGGATGGGCAATACATGCTGGCCAAGCCAGTGATGCCCAAATCCCATGAATGAATAAATTAAAAAGAATTTATATCCCCATCTGTCTACAGACCGGTTATATTTCTTTAAAGTGGACGAAGTATGAAATCCCCATACTTATGAAGAGGTTCATGGTTTGGAATGAGCAACACTAAATTTTACCATACAAAGTTAAAGTATTAATATCTATACACACAACTTGTGCTGTAACATCCACAACTAACCAGAGGTAACCCACTATGATTGAGCACATCAAATCGCAAATTTAGTCAAGAAAGATCCCATGGATTTCCCAGCAGCTCCCAGATGTCAGTGACATTATGTGGCACCAAACCTAATTAAAACCTTCACAAGGAACCGTGATGCTTTGTTTTTGATCTCCTGGCCTTGAAACTTCCTCAGGATCCACTCCATCAATGTCTGCTTAAATGACTGCTCATATTCTGGAATTTCACCTTCTTTTCTATGATCAGTGCTTCCTTGGATTTGGAAATTGCTCTCCAGCCCTTGCTCACAAGTCCAACACCAGTTCTTCACAGGTAATTGGTGTCACTAATGGATGACATAAAGTCCCTGGATGTTTTTCCTGAGCTTTAATGTTGCTGGGCTGCACCAATTCAGTCCCAGAACTTCCTTGGGGCATTTTCCAGAACCCGAACACACCGGAACAGTGTAGTTCAGCCCCTTTTCAACAGTGCAACAGTAGCACTGATTACTATGGAACATGCTTCTGTCTCTCCCTCTCTCCTTCACACACTGCCTTACAGTCTCTGACTTCAACTGCCTCCCTGAACTGGTTTGAATGACCTATTGAAATCCGTACAACAAGCCCATGCTTGTTTCCAGGCAATATTGAATCTAAGTACTATTTTGGAATAGTCAAATGCAGCAACGCCTCCAAACTCTCTGTTCCCTGAATATTACAATTTTTTCCTAATAGACTGCTGGCTTAAACAGGACAAAATGCATTAAAAAAAGAGGATTTTGTTACAATTTCAGACCAGCTGGGTGGAAATAAGATGTATCTTGGGGGTTTAATGATGTGTGTGTTTTGCTTTGACTTCTTCCTTATGTCCATGTTTTAAACCTCTAACGTAATTTCAAATATTAAGGATATTTTATTTTAACTTTGCTATATGGTTAAAGCTTATTCTTTATCAAACAGAGACACCAGTTCCAACTTCTCCAACCCCTGAGGTGAAGCAATCAAAGTGTCCTCTTTCCATGGAAAATTATTGTCTTAATGGAGACTGTGTGTACATTCCACACGAAAACATACACTACTGCAGGTGAGGAACTATGAAACACAATGAACAAGTCTAATTCCTCTCAGTGATTACTATGTGCAGCTGCTGTGAACACATGGGAGGGGAAAAATTCAAATCCGCAAAGTTAATACTTTAGACCTTGATGAGGCCATACCTTGAGTATTGTGTGCAGTTTTGGTCTCCTAGTCTGGGGAAGGACATTCTTGCTGTTGAGGGAGTCCTGCGAAGGTTCACCAGACTGATTCCTGGGATGGCAGGACAGGCATATGAAGAAAGACTGGATCCACTGTGCTTGTACTCACTGGAATTTAGTAGAATGAGGGAAGATTTCATAGAAACACATAAAATCCTCATGAGACTGGACAGGCTAGATGCAGGAAGAATGTTCCCAGTGGTGGGGAAGTCTAGAACAAGGGGTCACTGTCTAAGAATAAAGGGTAGACCAATCAGCACTGAGATGAGGGAAGGTTGCTTTACTCAAAGTTGTGAACCTGTGGAATTCTCTCCCACAGGAAGCTGTTGGGGTCAGTTCATTAGATATATTCAAGAGGGAACTAGACATGACCCTTGCGGCTAAAGGGATCAAGGTGTATGGGAAGAGGGCGGGAATGGGATACCAAGATTGCATGGTCAGCCATGATCATATTGAATGGGGGTGCAGGCTTGAAGGGCTGAAAGCCTACTCCTGCACCTATTTTCTATGTTTCTGTGCTAAAATGACAACCGAGAGGCAGGTCAGTCATGGACTGGCATTTTGGTGATCTTATTGCCCAATGCACCTATACCAAGTGTTTCCCAGCAACAACATTGTTTTATTCAACAAAGCTCCTTCATACTCTGCAGCATTCCCCAGAGGCAGGCAACACAAAGGGTCACCTCCAGGTGGAGTAGGGTAGGAATGTGAGTCAACTGGAACAGGGTGGACAGACACATGACAATCTTAGATTGAAATTCATAGCCTCTATTTCTTGTTTAACAGCATGCTGTCTTAGATGTGTACTGGACTGTGACATATCTACAGTTTCCAGAAAGCCTCTCCACCCACAGACAGGAATCACAATGTGCTCAGGCTATGCACTTTGAAGGTTCCTGAGTTTCACAAATCCAGCCTTCTATGAGCCAGCATTTCATACCTGGTTAAATGAGCAATATTGGAGACTGTGGGATCTGTAATTTGTGCCAATCCTGTATAAGCATGTTTAGAAAGCAGATCTCGTAAAACATAAGCGGCACTAAACCCCTGAGATACTTCTCATTTCCATCCATGTCGCCTGAAATTGGAACAAAATCCTCTTTATATGCATTAATTTGGCACTGTGTAACCCAGCCGTGTAAAAATTGTAATATTCAGGGAATAGAGAATCCAAAGAGGTTGTCACATTTGACTGTTCCAAAATACTGGTCACTTCCAATATTTCCTCGGAACTAGGGTGAGGCTTGTTGCAAAAATTTTAACTGGCCGTTCACAAAGCTCCATGGGAATGGTCCCAAGATTTCCGATTTTGCGCTTATTGTGTTAAAATACCTCTAGAGGCACAAGATGCTTATGCACATCGAAACAAGATGAGACTATTCACCCCTTTAATTAAATCCAGGATGAACCAGGAATTAATTGCACCCATCTGGGTGCAGAGGAATGGAACCCAAGGATTTCTGAGTTAGTGGTAGGTGTGAGGAGGACCTTAAAGTTAAGTCTACAATTTTTCTCCTTCAGGTGCACAAAAGGATACAGTGGTGCTAGGTGCATGCACTTCGAACTGGTCCAGCAACCAATGAGCAAACGAGATGTGGCACTGACGGTGGCTCTAACTTTCCTTGCTGTCGTGGGCCTGCTAATTGTCTCTTACTTGATCTACATGAGGTATTTATTGACTGCCCAATCTTCAAAATCTAAAGCATGGCAATCCCTTGCCTTATTTAATTGTAACAGAAAAGTTGTAGAATTACACAAGAATTGCAGCACATATGTAGGTCCTTGACAGAAGTAGTGTTTGCATGCTATATGGCCTCCTTTTCACCCTATATCCCACCCTATCAGTATACCTTTTTTCTGCATTTTACCCCACATCAATAGCTAGTTTCCCCATGAATATATCTACATTAGTCATAGACTTGTAGAAAATAGGAGCAAGAGTAGGCCATTTGGCCCTTCGAGCCTGATCTGCCTCTCCGTATGATTATGGCTCATTCTCTATCTCACTACCATGCCCTCTCTTCCTTTCCATCATCCCTTGATGCCTTTAACATCTCAAAATTTATTCACCTCAACTATTCCCTGTGAGAGCATGTCCCACATTCTGATTTATTTATTGTCGTGTGTATTCTCATCACTCTCTGGCTGAAGACATTTCCTCTAAATTCCTGGTTAGATTTCTCCTGTGACTATCTGATATGGATAGTCCCTGGTTTTATGGATGAAGATTCTAATTGTAGCTTCTGGGTTATATCTTGCGTGTAAAGCCTTGCTCACAAAGCTGGTGCACAGAGCTAATATTTTTGATGCTTGCATTTTATCCACACGTTTACTGTCTTTGAATTTCATAGCACTTAGACGGAATGGTTCTTTGACCTTTGTCCTCATTGTTCCATAGTCTATGACATCCACCATCTAGAAGGACAAGGGCAGCTGATACATGGGAACACCACCCCTGACAAAATCCCCTCCAAGCCACTCACCATCCTGACTTGAAAATATATCGCCGTTCCTCCTGTGTCGCTGGGTCAAAATCCTGGAATTCCCTCCCTAATGGCATTGTGGGTCAACCCACAGCACATGGACTGCAGTGGTTCAATAAGGTAGCTCACTACCACCTCTGGAGGGCAGTTAGGGATGAACAATAAGAGTTGACCCAGCCAGTGATGGACCTCTGCTAAGAAATTAATTAAAAATGATGATCAGAAAACTATTTAGCACTTGTTGGTATTGTATATAGGCCTCAGATTAACATTCACGTCAATTAAGATTCACATTAACAGTAGGGCTGATCCCTACATGGCCCAGGTGAACATAGGGATATTAGCACCAGGAAATGGAACATTCAGGCCTCAAACCTGCCCTACTATCCTTGTGGTTCATTGCTGATTTGTATTTCAAATCCATTTACACACTGTTGATCCTTATCTCCTGATGCCCTTCCTGAACAGTATGTACCTATGTCCAGAAACTCCAATGGTGCTTTGAGAAGAGAGCTCCAGAGTTCTGCTTTCCCTTGTGCTGAAATTGTCTTTCCTGATTTCAGTCCTGAACAGCCTAATTCTAATTTTAAAATTATGTCCCTTTTTTCTTAATTCTGTTCATCAGATGGGACCCAAATGCAACGTTCCTGGGATGGTTGGACTGATGTATGAAGGGAGATTGGATCCGGTTGGGACTATATTCGTTGGAGTTTAGAAAAATGAGGGGCACCTCATAGAAACCATTAAAATTTTAACGGGATTGAACACGGCTAACACAGGAAGGATGTTCCCGATGATCAGGGAGGCTAGAACTGGGGTCACATTCTAGGATATGAAGTAAGCCTTTTAGGATTGAGAGGAGGAGAAATGTCTTCACCCGGAGAGTGGTGGAATTCTCTGTCAGAGGAAGCGTTTGAGGCAAAAACGTTGAATGCTTTCAAGAAGGAGGTAGATACAGTTTTTAGGGCTAAAGGGATCAAAGGGTGTTGGGGGGAGAAAGTGGGAACAGGGGGCTGAGTTGGATGATCAGCCATGATCCTATTGAATGGTTCAGCAGGCTCGAAGGGCTGAACGGCCTATACCTACTCCTATTCACTATGCTTTCTTCAATTTGTCTCTCATCTGTAGTGAACATCTCCTCAACACTCTCTGCATCAAGCAGAACAATCCCAGTTTCTCGAGTCTATTCATTTAATCAAAGTCCCTCATTCCTGGAACTATTTTCAGTAAATCTCCTCCAGCCTTGACACTGAATTGCACACAGGACTGAAGGCAGGGCTGCAACCAGTAACTTATAATGATTCAGCAGAATCTCCTGCCAAACTCTTTCTATTTGACAATCGATGTGAAAAGGTTTTCACAAAGATCTCGCCTCCACCTCACTCAGTCACTGTACGCTGACATCATGATTGCTTGCAAGCACAGGTTCCTTACTGAATATGTAATATGATACAAGATCTATTTTTTAATTTTACAGGTTTAGGAAGAACAGATCTAAACATCAATCACAAAACACTAGAGCGAAAGATCCGACCAAAACTGAGTCTAAAGAGTCGTTCTTGGGGCAGGACTCATTACCTCCAAATGGAACATTTCATAACCTGCTTCACTGCTAAATACAACCAGTAACTTGAAGAATGTAACATAAACGCACTAAAAAAAAATGATGTGGGATTTTGGGCTAGCTTCAGCTGCAGAGGTGTTAGTGTCTGTATCTCCGAGACACAGTTTGGATTACTATGAAAACTAGCCCTTTGTTTTCGAAATGTTTTGTCATCCCATTTCTCATGAAGAAGTTGACTTCTTCGAGTTTTCTGGGATGATCTTGTCCATTGCCCTCCTATCTTGAAGATCTATCCACTTGAATGAAGCTGCTCATCCAAGTCTCTTGTTCTTTGTTTGAACCAAAGTGTTATTCAGTGACTGTATGAGGGTGGAGGGACATGTGCATGTGTCAACATCATTACTTCCCTTGATTACACTTACAGAATGGTTGCTTTAAGAGGAGCAAAGACACTCAGCAATACCCCCTTTTACTGGGCTGAAATTGATCTGAGGTGCTTGAACAAGCCGAAACTATCAAAAATACATCAATATTTCACTGCGCCGGTTAACTAACTTCTCCAAATGCCAGCTTCATTTTCAGTGCACAAAGATCAGAGTACTTTTATGTTTGGAATGGTTTCCTGAAGGACTTGGATTTTAACACAAAATTTACCATGAGATCACTCTCCTTTCCTTATTTTGTGACAAGTTCATTTATAGTATTTATTTGCAGCTGGATATTTATGATGTATTGAATCTTGCAAATAATAGACAAATTGCCTTGAACTCCAGCAGAGGGCAATGTTTCTTTAACTGACCTGAACCAGGGATTCAGAATTTGGAGTTTTCAGTTTGACCTGGGTGTGTGTTTATTTCTTTCAGCTGAAAGTTTCAGGATTTCACTGTGAGGCAAAAATAGACCTCAAATACAACTCCATAATCGCTCCAGATTACAGGAATAATTAATATTAACATTTAAGAAATTAAACATGATGTATGTATTTACTTTAATACAATGTTATAGAGGAAATGACTGTAGAAAACAGAAACTAACTGGACAGTTTTAAAGAGGACGTAGGAACAGGGGGATCTTTGCTCAAATCTTTGGCGCTGACAGGACAAGTTGAGGAGACTGTTAAAAGAACATGGTGGAACCTGGAAGAGCTCTCGTGGCACTGTGATAAGAGTCCCTTCTTCTGGGCCCAAATGTCTGGGTTCCAGTCACACCTGCTCCAGAGATGTGTCATAGCATTTCTGTACAGGTTGGTTAAAATAACTACAGGATCCTGGCCTCTATAAAGAGTGACATGAAGTATAAAAGCAAGTAACTTTTGCCAGAGTTTGTTAAACATTGTGTAGATCTCAATTGGGTATTGCCTAATGTCTGGACACCATGATTCAGGGAGTAATGAAGATCTTGCAGAGGGGATTTACTAGAGCAGTACCAATGCTGAGGGACCTCAATGAAGGGGGTTTCATTAGATATGTTCCGTGGTATTCAAGTATCTTCACAAATCAAACAGAAAATTGTTTCTGGTGGTGGAGGGACATCGGTTTGAAGTGATTGACCAAAGAACCAGAGGGGAGAGGTGGAGAATGTTTCTTTTGGAATTGGGCATGTACTGCCTAAAGGATAGTCGCATGCATGTTCAGTCAAAAGGGAAATGCATAAAAATTAAAAAGTTTTGGGGTGGAAAGAGCAGGAGAATGGATCTAATAGCATAACTCTTCCAAAGGGCTAGCACATTGATGTTGGCTGACTGGTTTCCCTCTGTGTTGTACCATCCTCTAATTATAAAGGTGCAGTTTTGTAATTGATGTTTCTGATGGGGAGCTCCATTTTCTCGGATCATGGGTTAATCAGCATTAGAGAGTTTGTAAATCAGCCTCTGATCCAGTGTAATTCACCCTACGATTACTGAAGCAGCCAAACATGTTTCACCTGTTTGTGATGCATTGAACTTGGAGCAACAATCCATAGTTTCCTGACTGATTTGGAGTCCAAGAGTAGAGGGGTCAGACCGGATCAGCCATAATCTTATTAAATGGCATTCTCCTAAATCATGCGTTATTGTTGGGATAAGCTGTTCACTGGATCTAACTGGAGCGAATAATCACAATTCCCGTGCCCCCGTGGCGCTATGATGTGAAATTGAGTCTGACCTATACTGGGCTGAATGACTGACTGACTGAAAAATCAACTTAAAATACAATACTGTGCAAATAATGAAGCTGTTTCGATCTAAATATTGGAATAAAGTTGCAATAATGGCAAAATAATGCAATATTTTTAAGCTGTGATCATTTTAATATCTCAGAACAGAGGATTGTGTAGGCCCTGTCTTTGAGTATGTTTAAGATATTGATAGATTTATGATTCCCACTGGTGTATAGAGTTATGGGGATGCGTTGGATAAAAGGCACTGAAGTGTTCTATCAATCATAACCATATTGATTGACAGGGTGAACCTGATGGGCTGAATGGCCTCCTCCTGCTCCTACTTTTCTGACTAATAACATTCACCTCCTTGGATCTTGTGCACTGGAGGATCATATCTAATCTCTTTAATTATTGTCGCCATAAAGAATTTTTAATCTGTGGTGCTTTAAATGTTAGTTGATTTTTGTAGATAAATTTTGGTGCTCAATTTTTTTTTATTGGTTCTCTGAGGCTACTGACAAATGGAGTCGCAGAATATTTTGAAGGCTGAGGTAGATAGACGCTTGATCAACAGGGGAGTCAGTGTTGTCATGAAGAGGTGAGAACGTAGACTGGAGGGCTCAATCCAATCAGCCTTGATCTTATTGGATTGTTGGGCAGACTCGAGGGGCTGAATGGCCTGTTCCTAGTTTGTATGTAAATATTACATTGCTGTGGGCACTGAGGGAACTAAAGGAAGAGTTGCTTGGTTATAATTCTCAGGTTAGTGTGATGTGTGAGGTAGGCTTGAAGGATCACTTCAGATCTGGCTGCCAATTGCAACACAGGATGTGCATCTTGAAGATCAGAGAGGTGGAGATATTCCGATCATATGCCTGTCATTCTCTGTAACTAGACTATTGATGGGCCAAATCAAAGTCTTTTCATCATTCTGTCACAGGTCTGTTAATTTTATGAGAAACTTGCGTAATACTTGTCCCTAAAGCAATTACCAATGTTTAATAGTGTCTCTTCATTAACTTGAATAGCTGACATTGCCATCCTGGTTCTACTGCCTTCCTTTGTCACTGTCTTATCTTCAAGTCCAGATCTTCTTGGGGATCTTTTAGTTTTCTAATTCGAGAAAATTGCAAAGTAGTCTGTTAGTGCGTGGCTTCCAGGTGGGGAGTTAAGGTGGGCTTAAAGCAAAGGAGAGAGACAGCCAAGGTTGGTGGCCTGGATCTGGAGTGTTGTGGGGAGTTGTTGGGGGTCATTCCTGCTCCACCTACCCTACAAGGAATACTCCTCTCTGCCTGCCCTGACCCTGCTATAGCTGCCAGTTATCCCCAGTACTGAGAAACCAGGCTGACCTCAGTTTTCCTGCTCCTATGATGCTGCTTGACCTGCTGTGTTCATCCAGCCCCATGCTTGTTATCTCGGATTCTCCAGCATCTGCAGTACCTTTTATCTCTGACCTCAGTTAAATACCTGCCAATCAGGTTAAACCTGATCTTTGACAGCATGCTTTAAAAAGCCAACCAGGCTCCCATCCCACAAGAGGAAGGGTCGGAATTCAAGATGTTGCTGATAACATTCAGCATTTTTCGGGAAATATAAACCCCATTCAAACTCAATCCCTCACGAGTACTAAAGTGGGACAGTTGGACTCAAAGAAAGCGAGTGGTTGTATGTTCCTGTGTAATGTTTCCATTCTGACAGCTTATATTAAGTAAAGCTATTTGTGTGGTGGGGGGAGCACAACTATGAGAACATGTGGGATCTCAATGAACTTGTGCCCAATACACACCTCCCTTGGTCACTGAGCAATTTATTAACATGTGAGAGGATGGTGAAGCTGGAAGAAACTGTAAAGTTTCTCCAGGCCTGGTCTCTCCTTTCAAAGACCATTAGCTGCTGCATGGATCTTGTGGCTTGACAGGAATACTTCCGGATTTTGTTTTAAAAAACATTAAATCATTTAACCTCCACATTGCATCATTGGTATTCCTGTCTGCAAGGTTCATTAACACTGTATAATCAAAGTGACATTCTGTGAATTCAATGGAAAAGCTTAAAATCGTGCACAACCAAAACTGTTCCGCCTAATTTATTGTAAACATCAGTAAGGTGTATGATATGAACATTAAAACTCTTCTTATTATGATTATAAAAATTGAATCAATGTATGTGCAGTTATTTTTTATTGTAATATTTCTGTATGTATTATTTGTTAAATAAATTTATTTTAAAATCTGAATGTGGTGCTGTCTAACTAATCATGGACAGTCTTTCCAGAATCACTGATTGGATACAGAACCTTCCTGGGTCAGTCTGACTCTTAGATCCAGGTTATGATGGCCAGGTTCTGAGGAAGGGTCACCGGACCCGAAACGTTAACTCTGTTTTCTCCTTCACAGATGCTGCCAGACCTGCTGAGCTTTTCCAGCAACTTCTGTTTTTGTTCCTAATTTACAGCATCTGCAGTTCTTTCGGTTTTTGTGATGATCAGGGAAGACTGAACAGACTGGACTTCTTTCTTCTAGAAAAGCGAAGGCCAAAGGGTGACCTCATCATAAGATGTTAAGAAACAGGATTAGGCCATTCAGCCCCTCAAGTCTACTCCACCATTCAACAGGATCCTGGCTGATCCAACATTCCTCACATCCACTTTCCTGCCCTTTCTCTGTAACCCTTGATTCCCTGACTGATCAAGAATGTATTCCAGGTGTTTAAAGTTTTTTTATTAATCATAGAATCCCTACTGTGTGGAAACAGGCCCTTCAGCCCAACAAGTCCACACCAACCCTCAGAGCATCCCACCCAGACCCATCCCCCTATTACCCACCTAATCCACACATCCTTAACACCTGTGGGCAATTTAGCATGGCCAATCACCTAACCTGCACATCTTTGGACTGTGGGAGGAAACCCACGCAGACACAGGGAGAATGTGCAAACTCCACACAGTCACCCAATGGTGGAATCGAACCCGGGTCCCCGACGCTGTGAGGCAGCAGTGCTAACCACTGAGCTACCATGCTGCCCTAAGTTGTGAAAAAAGTTTGATAGGGAGTTTGCAGAGGATAGGTTTCCACTTGAGAAAAGTCCAAACCTGGTAATATAAGATTATCTGAAATCAGTGCGAACATTCAGGAGAAAGGCCTTCACCCAGAGGGCAGTGAGAATGGGGAACTTGCTGTGGAGCAATTAGGGATGGGCAATAAATGCTGCCTTGCCAGTGATGCCCTCATCCTGTGAACGAATAAAGGATGTGTCTGCAGGTGGGGGCTAATGATACTCTGGATGTGGATGGTGGTGGGGTAATAGGTAAGGATAAGGGGGCCAAAGGGCCCGTTCCTGAGCTGTATATTTCTATAGATATTGTGGTAGGGAAGAGAAGGAGTGAGGGCCAAAGTGTGGGTGATGGGTCAGAGCTGGCTGAGGGCCCTGTCAACTACGGAGCTGGGGAATCCTCAGCTGAGAAACAAGGTGGACATTTTGGACGGTCACTTGTCGAAGTTGGCACCATAAGAACAGATGTAATGAGGTTGGTGGAACTGGGCGAATGGAATAGTCTTTACAGGAAACAGGGTGTGAGGATTACAGTCCATGTAAATATAGAAGTTAGTTGGTTTGTAGTGGATATTAGGGCCAGCCTATTCCTAGAAATAGAAACATAATGCCGAGGAAGGGGAGGGAGGAGTCAGGGATAGACCAGGTGAAAGTGAGAGTGGGGTGGAAATTGAAAGCGAAATTGATACTTTTCCAAATCCATAGATGTTTTTGAAATACTGGAGAATGAGTTATGGCTGGGGACCGGAGTAGGACTGGAACAAGGAATGTTCCACGTAAACCACAAAAAGACAGGCATAACTGGGGCCCATGCGGGTACCCATGGCCACCCCTCTGACCTGAAGAAAGTGAGAGGAATTAAAGGAAAAATTGTTCAGAGTAAGGACGAGTTCAGCCAGGCGGAGGAGAGTGGTGGTGGATGGAGACAATTCAGGCCTTTATTCCAGGAAGAAGCGGAGAGCCCTGAGACCCTCCTGGTGGGGGGTGGATGTATAAAGGGATTGCACGCCCATGGGAAGGAGGAGGTGGCTCGAACCTACAAACTGGAAATTCTGAAACTGGCATGAAGCTTCAGAGGAATCCCATATGTAAGTGGGAAGGGACTGGATTTGGGGAGAAAAGAAACATCGAGGTAGGAAGAGATGAGTTCTGTGGGGCAGGAACAGGCAGAAACAATGGGTCTAGGTAAGTGGAAGTGAACTGTGTGGGGTCGGGAGACTATGAGCTTGGAGGCAGAGGGGTAGGTCATCACCAGAAGAAATGAGAGTAGTGACTGTGGTCGACACAATGGCCTGATGTTCCATCGTGAGTTCATGATCCAGGGGAAGATAGGAGGAAACATCTGAGAGCCGGTGCTCAGTCTCTGCAATGTAGAGGTCAGTCCGCCAGACCAAAGCAGCATCACTAACATCCCTGTCATTAGAAATAAACTGTGGTCCTTCATTGAGTGGAGTGTGTTATATGGGGTCATATTGAGAAATAAAGCATGAATGGGGAAACATGCAGCAAATCGGGCATGCAGTTCAACCAGGCCCTGATGTCCTTCCCTGAGTACTTTAGCCTAAGTTTTAATTGCCTCATTTGTTTATCTCATTACTGACCCACTTGACTGCCTCTTATGATGCTGTAGTAACCATTTGCAATGGTTTTGACGCTCGTAAAATTTATGTAGTTATTTTCATCCAGCTCTATATTTCCCTTTAAATTGCTTTCAATGTGTTCGGCTAAATTTTGCTCTGTACGTAAGAGAGGATGTAAATCTCTCATTAACGCTGAATGATTTATGATAACCATTCAGTGAAAGAATTTCCCCTTTGGCATTAGATGTAAAGCAAAATAAACAGGGGACAGCTGGAGTCCAACAAGCCCAGACCTACAACTTGTTCTAACAATAGACCAATAACTTAGCACCATGAAAATAACTTTTCTATCACTCCAGGAAACTTTTTGAGCAGAATAATAGATACTCCCTTACAGTATTTTCTCTAACTCCTCTCTCTCTGACTGTTATTTGCGTCAAAAGGAAAATGGAAGACAATTGGACAGCAGAAGGTCATTAATCTATAAAGTTTGTTCTATCCAATAGACCAGAAAGAAATAGCAATAGTAATGACCTCTTAATTTATCGGAATTTCCTGAGGAAGGTGATTAAATGCAAGTGAAACTTCAAAGACCTTAAAAGTGAGAAGTTGCTCCAGGTGATATGGTCACATTTTCAATTATAAGTCATGCTTGATTTAGAGCTGAATTTAACCTTCAGTCTCACTTCTAGTTAAATTACTATCCAACTCTCCTCAAAATAGATTCATTATTGCAGCATTAAATCATTCGAAAGGAAGTTTTCAACCCCTTCCAGAAAAGTAGTGGAGTTGATGAATCTATATACATGTCCTCTAGCCTCACATTCACAGCTGAAAGTTAAACAATCTATCTCTCTGTTATTATCCAAGTCTTTTATCATTCTATATCTTTATTGGCTTTTCTTTATTTTCACAATTTGAGTTGTGAAAATCCACCATTAAAATGTATTGAAATTTTGGAATTCTTGTAATCATTCATTTATTTATAATTGATATTCTAATCATCAATGAGTTATAAAGTGTTTATATTTAGGACTAAGTAAAACTGAGATTTATCAGAAACCTATGAACAAATTAAAAATAAACACAAATTGTTTTGCTTTTCCACTATGTACCTCCATTACAGTGCATTTTCCATTTAAATCCCATTTACCTTTCCTTAGTCTATCTGCTTGCTTCACGAATGTTTTTGACCAATGTTAGAAAAGTGATAAGTACAGTTAAACCATATACTCTTTGCAAAATAAGTTTGACAATGAGTAAAAGAGCAGAGGAATTCAGGGGCTCAAATCCGACAATTGTCTGAAGTGGCAACATCAATTAAATAAAACCATAAAAAGGCAAATAGATCAATGAAGTTTATTTCTAGGGGTACAGAGTTAGAAAGCAGGGAAAGCACCTTATGTTAAACTTATACCAAGACTTTGTTAGACCACACTTGGAGGACAGCGAACAGAGAACATGTTAGAGAAAGAATACTGAAGGAGGTGCAAAAAAAAATTTGCTGGAATTGAGAAGTTTTAACTATCAAGAAAGATTAAGTTGGGGTTTATTTCTGCTGAAAAGAGAAAATTAAAATTTGGAAGGAGTTTGATGGCTTGGATGGTGGAGAACGTGTTTCCACCTGTCAGGATGATCCAGAAGCAGGAGCCATAAATGTAAGATATTGACTGATAAATCCAGCAGGAATTCAGGAGAAACCGTTTGACCCTGAGAGTGTCGAGTATGTGCAACAGAGTACTGCTGAGGCAAACTGCAGAGGGGCATTTAACAACAAGTTAAATAGGCATATGAAAGAAAAAGGAGCAGAAGGATATATTGATTAGGTGAGATGAATGTGAGGGGGCAGTGTAAACACTGGTATAGACCTGTTAAATTGATTGGCCGATTTCTGTGTTGTAATTGCTGTGCAATACAATTGATCATGTCACTTGATCACTTCTATAACTGTTATAACAACTGTTATATATGAGATAAACTCAATTTCCTATTAATAATCAACTGTATACATCACTAATCCCTTGACAACACCATGAGTTTATCAGTGCGTCTGCTATCTACCGTTCAGCCAAATGTCTCACCATCTAGCAGTTTTACTGGAATTTACATTTCTGTATAAATTCTACAAAAAAAAATCTGATGCATTTCGTAATTTATCGAAGTTCCTCCCAGGTGGGGTGCCACGGACAAGTGTACGCTCATGTTAAACCCTGGGATGTCACTAGGAGCTTTTGATGAGTTCCCACTAGCATACCTGGGGATACAGTGCATTTTATTAGCGCCGCACTTTGTGATCGTTAGAGAGATGACATGCAGAATATTAAAGATATTCTCCAAACTAAATGCAGCAAAATTATTAGTAGTGCACTAAAGAAGAGTTACAATATTTCCAGCAGTAGGGAACGGGTAAAGTGTCTGTTTCGGAACAGTTTTTATCATAGAACATACAACCCCAGCTTGATGTAATGGAGATTCTTTTCAATAAGTTCCAAACAAGTTTCCTATTTTTGAGGGCAAATTTATTTTGACCACGGATGTTGTATCCAGAAATTAAATTCATATTGTTGACACAAACCTCCACTCGATTCTGTTTTGAAGCATTGGTTGAGAGACAGGATGGCCGGGTACTCTGGTCTACATCCAATAGTTATGTGAAATCCTGTATGGACACCTGAACAGGCAGATGGGCTGGGATTCAGTTGAGACACCACCTTAGTTAGTGACTCCCTAAGTATGGTATTTCAGGATGTGGATAAATCCTTTCAATGTTCCTTTTCTGCTTTGATCTGGAAGAGATTCTTTGGTAACCAGGGTGAATCAATATAATAATTAGTCATATTTATGGCCTGGGCTAATGATTAATCTAAAGTTTTTTTTTAAAATGGCCTGTGCTGACACATGCCCTGGGGATATAAGTATAAGGAGACAGAATGAAGCCTTTTATCTGGTTAGGAAATCCCATCGAACTATACTACTTTGGAAATGTAGATATTATTGCAATGCGGTGATAGTGGCAGCCAATTTATACACATTAAGCTCCCCAGTGCCAGAATAATCCGATTATCTGTTCCTGTGTTATAACTCACTCAGAGATAGCAAGAACTGCAGATGCTGGAGTCAGAGACAACACAGTGTGGAGCTGGAGGAACACAGCAGGCCAAGCAGCATCAGAGGAGCAGGAAAGTTGACGTTTCGGTTCGGGACCCTTCTTCTGAATCGAAGAAGTTGACCCAAAATGTTATCTTTTCTGTTCCTCTGATGCTGCCTGGCCTGCTGTGTTCCTCCAGCTCCACACTGTGTTATCTCTGTTCCTGTGTTGTTTGTTGAGTGACAAATATTGGCCAGGAGAGATATCCCTTGCTCTTCTTCAAAATACTACCATATTTGGGACCTTCTACTTTTGTGTGAGAGGGCAGACAGGGTTTAAATCTTAATTAAAGTACATAAGCACTGAATCAGTCAGCTGTCTAGATTTTGTACTCAATTGTCTGAAATGGGTCTCGAACCTATGACTGAAGAGGTAAAATATCTTCCAGGTCGTGTTGAGATTTTCAAAGAGCTTATTCATAAAGTTGGGAGTGTGCAATTCGAAGAATGGGCTTACTTGTTCTTTCAAGCATTCAAACCTACAGTCCTTAAAAACAAAACAGAAAACCTCAACTTCCAAGTTGTACAGAAACACATGCTGAACGGTTTTGTGTTTTGGTTTGGCTGACAAAGTCACAGTCCGTATTCTACCACTTGGAGGGGTTGCTCCCCAATCTCTGGTTCCCATTTTGGGTCCTCATACTCCTCACCTTTAATGGCCTCTTGGGTGGTGAAGGGTGGGGCTAGGAGGTGAAATTCCCAATGAATCTGCCCCATCACCTACGGAGATGAGGTGTAAGAGTTAGGAAGTGCTCACCTTTGCACCTCTCTGTCAGTACGATGAGGTTTTCTGCAGCCAGGGGGCTGAAGTGAAGGGTGAACACAAGGTTTATTGTTCAATGAGCTTCTGTTTTCAGAGTGGGCAGCAGCAGTTGGATTGTCATGTTTGACCTTGCAATTGATCCTGGCTTGATGGTTTGAAGGGCAAGTTCTCAACAGTAATTGTACAAACTTTCCTCCATTGTGTTGTTTTTACTGATATCTGTCTTTAGTTCACCAAGAAGTGAGGAGGGGGCAATGTCTCCCGGTTGGGACAGTTAGGAAAGGGTCCAAATTTTCCTGTCCACTTTGGGTAACATCACAGATTTGAGTCAGGGTGAGGCTGTGTGGGGCAGGACTGACGTCACTGGGGTTTTAAGTGACAGCGTGTTTAAATGGGAGGAGGTGCTGCAGGTAAGTGGCACACCTGTGGGAGCACTGCACTCTCCTCTAGGACTCAGCAGCAGCAGCAGGAGTGAAGGGAACACCTCAGCAACTTGTCCCTGAAATCATTGAATGAAACATGAAGAAATTGCCAGTTCTGTCTCAGTTGTTGCTGGTTGTGGTAATTGCCGGTAAGAAATACGTTTTCCTTAAACTCTGTACATTAGGTTCAGAAAAATAAGATACCTATTAAACATGCATATGAAGCAAAATACATGCAGTGGATCTTTTGCAACGGAAAAATATTATAAACTTGTTTTTCTTCGCACAGAGTGAGCTGTGTTGTTATTTCACTTTAGAATTCAACAGGGCTGAACCGTTCACAGTTGTGATCATAACCTTTTTTTAAGGTTCAAATGTGTTGTAACTCTCAAAACACAATTGCTCTTAGCTTCTGCTCTGCACTAATGTTTCCGTAAAGTCTCAACCTTTCCTGATTAAAAACCAACAGTAGTTGTTGGCATTTGATTCATCTTTGAAGTGGAATCTGGCTCTTGATGTCATCATCAGGGTCAAACCAATTTGTGCCCTGGACACGTTTTCAATGTGTTAACTGTTCAAACATTAATCTTTATGTTGCAGTCAGTCTCAGAACAGTGGGAGGTTCTGCTGAAGATCAGAATGATCTGTCAGCGCCCTCTGGCACTCCAACTTCATCTCCTGCAACGACCTTCCCCAGTGACACGGAACAACTGGCCTATAGCTCCAGAGAGGATTATGAGGATTATGAAGATGATGATTACGTGGACGAATATGACGAGTTGACATCTGAAGAATTGGAAGATGGAGTGTTGCCAGTGAAAGGTTTGTACATTTCTTTATAATCTCTAACCTTCCCCTCCCCTCCATTAAGTCAGAGTTTCAGAAATTATACCTAGACTTTACTGTGTTTTGGTGTCTGAGATAAATTGTTTAATATGCCCAATGTGTATGTAATGTAATCAGTAATACAGGAAGTGAATGTTACACTCAATTCTCTCCTGAACCCTAATGGCCCCAAAATGCGTGTGTTGTAAATGAATCAGTAGCTCACCGGAATGTAGCAATTTAGAATTTCAGCTCAGGGTTCTGAATTAACCTAATGTGGTGATAGTAGGTTAGCTATCCCAGTGACCTCCATCAGTATCTTCAGTATGTGTTTAGTCTCAGTCCAATGATTTAAATGTAGTTTATAAAAGGTACCTTTTGCAAAACTGTTCAGTCCTGGAATTGAAATTGCAATCACACCAAGAGTGAATGCTATGAATTGGATTTGGTTCGATACCAGGGTGAATTTAATCGGTTACATACTGGTCCAGTCCAATTTGTGGGATGTCACTGGTTTGACTCCATTTCGAGTGTACAACCAGGTTTCCATTTCTGGATTCTTGCTCATAGGCGAGGAAATGATTTGCAGTACACTGGATTATTGGTTTTAAATTGCCTTTTGGACTTCCTTAAACATTTCAAACTTTGAACTACTTGGAAAGTAGCTTGGCACTGCAATCTGAGAAGGCAGTTCTGCATTCCTGTCTGACTCTGTAACTGCAGGTTACTTGAAGTGATGGGTTTGTAATAAAAAAACCCAGAAAATGTTGGAAATACTCCAGTGAGTTAGGCAGCAGTTGTAGAGAGAGCAATGTTGTTGAGGTACGTTTCTGATCAATAATCATCCATTAGAACTGCAGCGAATGACCTTTGACTGGTGGTGACAAAGGATCCATTACAATGGGATCGAAGGGAAGGGGTATATAAGGATCTTGTGGATTTTTACGAGGCATAATTCAGGGGGTTCTGAACATCTGACTAAAGTAGAAGCCGGGAGTTCATCAATATCGTGCAAAACTCCAAACAAATTTAATCAAATAACAACATGCTGCAGTTCCTGTCTATGTGAGATAAAACCAGCAAAAGCTGGAAGTGCTCAACCAGTCAGGCAGCCCCATTCAGAAGAGAAAACCAATTAAGGTCAATGACCTTTCAATGGATAATCTAAACTGAAGGAACTGCTAATTTAAAGCCGGCACATTTCTAAAGAGCTTTCACTTATCACTGCTAAAGACAACAATGAGAATAAAGTCAGGAATTTATTGCTTCATCTTGAACTGTTTTACTGAATCTGAGGAAGGCTCACTCGATCCGAAACGTTAACTCTGTTTTTTCCTTCACAGGTGCTGCCAGACCTGCTGAGCTTTTCCAACAACTTCTGTTTTTGTTACTAAATCTAGGCTTTGTGATAGTAATGATTCTAACAGTAGATGGCTCTTTCACTTTTAGTCACAAGGTGGAACCCTCCTATATGGTCACAGCAAATCTAACTCGTTTCATTTTTGTTTCGTTTTAGTTTTGTCATTCCTAAAAGGTGTCGTGTTCTTCAATGACATCTTACTTTTAGAGTTCCGATTCTGGTCACAAGCTGGGAATTAATCCTGAAATTACTTTTACAGTTCTGACAATTTGTCAGGTTGTATACAAGTATCTTCCCAAAGCTACTGGCAAAATGCAGTCCCATGGATGGCGAAACAGGCTCGAGGGACTGAATGGCCCACTCCTATTCTTTATCTCTAACGGCCCACGATACATCAAACCCACTCCAGAGTATTTTCAGTTTGAAGACCTAGAATTAATGTTTTCACCTCATTTCACCATTTATTCCGAGGCACCAGGAACCTGTGATCATAGGAACAGATCGCAGGAATGTGATGTTTACCAGGGCAAGGAAACCACCTGGGTGTGGGGAGATTTATTTTTCACATGTCATTCCTTTAGTGAAAGCAGAATTTTATGGACACACCCTCAAAAAACATTAATGCAAATTCTGTTATAAACAGATTATTGCTTCTCAACACCAAAGGCAGTCCAGGAATCAGAAACTGTGACTTGAGATGAACTATTTGTTTAATACAAAGAACAAAGAAGAACAAAGAAAACTTACAGCCCAGGAACAGGCCCTTCGGCCCTCCAAGCCTGTGCCGATCCAAATCCACTGTCTAAACCTATCGCCCAATTCCTAAGGATCTGTATCCCTCTGCTCCCCACCTACTCATGCATCTGTCCAGACGCACCTTAAATGAATCTACCGTGCCTGCCTCTACTACCTCTGCTGGCAACGCGTTCCAGGCACCTACCACCCTCTGTGTAAAGTACTTTCCGCATGTATCCCCCTTAAACTTTTCTCCTCTCACCTTGAACGCGTGACCCCTCGTTATTGAATTCCTCACCCTGGGAAAAAGCTTATCTCTATCAACCCTGTCTATACCCTTCATGATTTTGAAGACCTCAATCAGGTCCTCCCTCAATCTCCTTTTTTCTAATGAAAACAATCCTAACCTACTCAACCTCTAATAAAGTTAGAAACACGATACATGTGCAGACAAACACTCTTAGATGGAAATATGTTGTCTATATTGTGAGTGTGTATGTATAGACAATAATAGAAGATAATGTGTTTGTGTTCTTCGAAAAGGTTGGATAAAGGAAGACTGGTGTTGTTAAACTGGGTGGGGACATGGGTCAGAGAGGGTGAAGAATGCTTTGAAATGTCATCTGTTCATTTATACTTCCAGTCCAGCCAGTTGTCAAACCCAAGAACAGAACTGGAAAGAAAAAGGGCCCAAGACAATTTAAGAATAAGGGAAAGAGGAAGAGGACTGGAATAAAGAAGCAGAATGATCCATGCAAGACTGAATACAAAGATTACTGTATTCACGGGAAATGTATTTTCTTGAGAGAACTCAACAAGACATCATGTGTGTAAGTGAATCACTATGCAGTGGGACCTTTCCAGTTACCAGACACGTTTTATAATTTCCATCCCTCTACTAATGGGAGTGATACCTTTAGCTGACTAAGCTAAAGGATTTCCTCTCTGAACTTTTCCATATCTCTCTCTCTCTCTCTCTCCGTTTGTCTGCCTTTGTCTGTCTCTCTGTCTCTCTGTTGCTGTCTCTCTCTCTATCTCTCTCTATCTCTCTCTGTCTGTGTCTCTTTCAGTCTCTGTCTGTGCCTGTCTGTCTCTCAGTCTCTTCTCTCTGTCTTTCTCTCTCTGTTTCTCTGTCTGTCTCTTTCTCTCTCTGCCTGTCTCTCTTTCTGTCTCCGCCTCTCCTTTTCAGGATGTTTCTTAAAATTTACTTCTTTGATCAAGCTTTTGCATTCTGTCTGGATTTCTCCTTCACCATCCTTTCAAAAATGTCAATGTTTTTTGATAAATCTCTAGATCCTTGGGGCATTATATTATCTTAAATTTGGCAGCTTATAAAGGGAGGAGGATGCTGGCTATCACATCAACTGTTCCCTTTATTTGTGGATCCCTTTAACCAGCAAAATTAATTTTCAAACTTATGGTTGTAATATTTATGTTCTTGCAATCAGATAGAGGCTATTTTTCCCACTTTGAAAGAAGTTATTCAAATAGTCCCAATGGCCATATCTCTTCCTGAAACCATGCAAATTGTTCCAGGCTCTGACTCCCGTTCAATATGGTGACATTTTGTAATGTCAGTGAAGTAGCAATCCAGGACCCCAGACTGAGAGACGGCTTTGAATCCCACCATCACAGTTGGTGGAATTTGAATTCAATGAAAGAAAATCTGGGGTTAAAATCTAGTCTAATCTTGACCAGGTGTTGATTGTTGTAAAAACCCATCACTATTGCCCTTCAGGGAGGGAAATCTGCCACCCTTACCCTGTCTGACCTACATGTGACTCCAGGCACACAGCAAGTGCCTAGCAAGCCACTCAGTTCAAGAGAAATTAGACTTGGCCTAGCCTATCAAACTCTTTTTTTAAAAAAATTGTTATCATAGAATCCCTACTGTGTGGAAGCAGGCCATTCAGCCCATTGAGTCCACAGGGACTCTCTGAAGAACATCCTAGCCCAGGCCCTTCTCTATCCAGTAACCCTGTATTTCCAATGGCCAATCCACCTAACCTGCACATCTTTTGACTGTGGGAGGAAACCCACGCAGACACGGGGAGAATGCGCAAACTCCACACAGACAGTTGTCCGAGGGTGGGATCAAACTTGGGTCCCTGGTGCTGTGAGGCAGCAGTGCTAATCACTGAGCCACCGTGCCGCCCTGAAATCCTACCTTTGGGTCATGAGAAGAGAGAAACAGCATAAACTTGCATGTTCAGACTTTCCTGATAATTATACCTTCCCAGTCTATTAAAATCCCCAAATATTTTAGGTAGAGTCTCCAATGCCCCAATAGCTGTTTTTTTTTTACAGATATGGAGAATAGAACCGTACACGAGGCTCTAGATTGAGTTACAGCGTAGTTGTAAATATAATATTTTACCGCAGCTGTAGGATATTCTACTTGAAGTTTTACTTATTTTGGTCTTAACTTTTAAAATTCTATTCACATTTAGATGCCTTCCTGGATACCAAAATGAACGCTGTGGGATAAAGACATTGTACACTGGAACAACCAAGGAGCGGATTAATAGCCTCTCTGTTGTCCTGGTGGTAGCAGTGGGGATGCTACTCGTCTTTGTGGTAGCTACTGTGACTATCGTAGCAACAATGCGGTGAGTATGGCTCGAGAGGATCATCTTGGGTGTCAGAAATTGTCTGTTGGCATCTATGGTTTCCATCACTTACAATAATCATATCAGTGTCAATGCAATTACCCTACTATATGCCACAGCTGCTACGATGCCTTATTTCCGTAATCAACAAAAATATTTCTTCATTTAATGACCATTTACCCAGTGGCACCAGCATTGAGCAATATCATACTTGTTTCAGTCTCCCTGGTACAAAACGTAACCAATTTAGGCGGCACGTTGGCTCGGTGGTTAGCACTGCTGCCTCACAGCGCCAGCGACCCAGGTTCAATTCTACCCTCGGGTTACTATCTGTGTGGGGTTTGCACATTCTCCCTGTGTCCGTGTGTGTTTCCTTCAGGTGCTCTAGTTTCCTCCCACAGTCCAAAGATGTGCAGGTTAGGGTGGATTGGCCATGCTAAATTACCCATAGTGTCCAGGCATGTGTAGGCTAGATGGGTTAACCAATGTGGAGGGGGGGGGGTGTAACTCATGCAGGGTTCACAGGGGTAGGGTAGGGGAATGGGGCTGGAGCTGGGGCTGGGTGGGGTATTCTCCAGAGGGGCTGTGTGTGGACTCGACAGACCAAATGGCCTGCCTCCATGTTGTAGGGATTGTTTGAATTAGAGGGGCTTCACAAGGTTTAGGCACACAAATTAATCTTCAATGAGGCACTATTTACGTGTATTCAATCAAGCTTAACTACATGTCAACATGTGAGTGAACACAACTATTTCTTAATAATAGAGAGCATTGGAGACAATGCTGCAAGTGATAACTTTAAAACTGATGTTAATAGAATTGGTTAATGGCTACTCTCACTACATGGCTAATTATAACTAAATGCTCACTTCATACATGTAAAAGCAAAATACTGAGGATGATGGAAATCTGAAACAAGCACAGAGAATGCTGGAGAAACTCAGCAGGTCTGGCAGGAACTGTGGAGAGAGAAACAAAGTTAATGTTTCAGGTCTGGTGACTCTGCTTCAGAATAGTAAGGGCATGGAAAGGAGCTGAGACTAATAAGGTATGGCCAGGGGAGGGCGGAGTATGTAAGAGAAATGGAAGCCAGGGGTCATGGTCTGAAGTGGTGGAACTCCATACTGAGTCCTACAGGCTGTAAAATTGCTAAGTGGAAAATGAGGTGTGGTTCCTCCAAGTGGTGTAGCCTATCACTGAGTCTGTTCCTTTGACTATTAACACCTTTTGGTGCTGGCAAGGTTTCTGCATATGAATATCTGAAGGAAATAAAACTTGCCTGGTTCACTGCATTTCAGATTATATTTGGGAGAGAGGTTTGGTTGCAAACAATACAGTGACCAGTGTGTGACCAAGTGTCTACATAAATACTGATCCATGTTGTATTACACTCTACACAAACCTCGATTTCAGCCTATCAATGTACCTTCTCATTCCATTCTCTCTTGTGGGTTAAATACCTCTTTTGTATTCATCACTGCATTTATAGAAGCTAGGAGCAGGCCATTCTGCCCTTTGAGCCTGCTTCCTCATTCAGTCTGATCCTTTATCTCAATGGTACATTCCTGTTTTCTCCCCATGAGCCTTGATGCCCATAGAATCTACAACTGTCATAGAATCCCTACAGTGTGTTAGCCAGCCATTTGGCCCACACCACCCCTCTAAAGATCATCCTACCCAGACCGATCCCTGGGACCCTGCATTTCCCCATAACTAACCCACCTAGCCTGCACATCCCTGGACACAGTAGGCAATTTAGCACGGCCAATACACCCTAACCTGCACATCTTTGGGCTGTGGATGGAAACCGGAGGAAACCCACAGAGCCACGGGGAAAATGTGCAAACTCCACACAGACAGTCACCTGAAGGTGGAATCAAACCCGGGTTCCTGGTGCTGTGAGGCAGCAGCGCTAACCATTGAACCACCAAATGTATCTATCTCTTTCTTGAATATACCCTGTGACTTCTATTTTCTAATAACATCTTTCTTTTTCAGAATTCGGAGAAAAATGCAGACAGAGCATGACATATTGACTGAAGAAAAACAAAAACTGAGAACAGAGAATGGAAATGTAGTTTAAAAATGTAAGTTAAACTACTTCTGTGCTTATTTAAATGAGAAATTAGACTTTGTGAGTTTCTTAACCCTAGTTGAAAAGTGAATTATATCTGCATTTAGTTAATTTTAAATGGATTTGTCAAATCTACAAATTGACCTCTGTGGAATAGAATTTTTGAAATCAAATCACGCATTTACACTCTTGGGTTTAAACTTACTTTCAGATGTAGTCTGAAACTTCCAGACTTTCGAATGTCTTCATGATGAGTATCCTGGTTGAGAGATGTCAAGCACTTGTGATATTTTTCTTTCAAAATGTAAAACATTTCTGACTCTTTTCTCCTTGCTTTATTTTTAATGTCATTTTGAATGGAAAGTTTGGAAGTTGTCATGAGAAGGTAATTTAAAGGATCCCAGTTGGTTCCTCAAAAATGACCTGCAAAAACTGGCCAAAAAATGCATTGGAGATACTCCTGGGATGTGGGTGCAAGATGGCTGTAGGCACGTATATTCCATTCTGTGTGCTATCTGCCATCTTGGTACTGGGTTTAGCTCCTGAAATGGGTATTAGACCCCTTTGGACATGCCAGTAAAGTGTCCAAACTCCTTCAGAAATTATTCCAATACAGGGCTGTTGTTGGCCTGTTGCTTCTGAGCTCACACCATAGCTGCCCACGAACTACCTACTGGTCTGTCGCAACTGCAGGAGTCAGGATTATCTAAATTAAGTTTTCATTTTTGAAAAAAAGTAACAATTCCCTGATGATTGAGCTGGGAAGTTCTGACTGCCCCTTGTCCTCAGGTTGAAATGATGAGCATGTGTTCTCTAACCTCAATCCATCCCCTTGCAGTTTTCTGGTACCTGGCTAATTTTCACCCTCCATTGCCCGGTTGTTAGACTGAGAGGCCAGCTCTCCTGTCTGGGTGTGTCCATGATTGGAACATTCATTTCCAGGACACTGTGGTGAGCAAAACAAGCCTCAGAATAATTACAGCGGCAAGGAATTTCTTTTCTCATTGAACATTTCTGTCTCAGTTCCCAAAATATTGGAAATTAAGGGATTGGAAACATGTTTTAGAGATCACAGAATCATCCAATTGGTTAAAAATGTTTGGCTTTGGATTGGCTGTGGGAAGGTGGGACATCATGATGATTGACATGTTGAGTGGCCAATGGTTGGAGTGTGTTGACAGGGCATCAGGTCATGTGATTGATCCTCTGGGAATACATGTGATCAGAGTTGGTATCATGAGCAATGTCTTGGGCAGGCCATAAGGGAAGACCGTGGCAACTTTCCAATCAGGAGAGCAATCCTCACAGGCAGTGGAATGCCCTTTTGACTGGAAATAGCGATTTCCAAGAAAGGGAAATATTTATTTCCGGCAATGCCCAAACCTGCTGGAGTTAACTCTCCACAGGAAGGAAAACCTGGAGGAACCCAACATTCTCAAAATAATTCCACCGTAGTCAACCTCAGTGAGGCTTCTTTGTGTTCAACTGGAGATGCAAACTGAACACAAAAATGATTAAATTCAGGGGGAAATGAGATAACACAGTGTGGAGCTGGAGGAACACAGCAGGTCAGGCAGTGTCAGAGAGAACACAGTGTGGAGCTGGAGGAACACAGCAGGCCAGGCAGCATCAGAGGGAACACAGTGTAGAGCTGGAGGAACACAGCAGGCCAGGCAGCTTCAGAGATAACACAGTGTGGAGCTGGATGAACACAGCAGGACAGGCAGCATCAGAGGAGCAGGAAAGCTGACGTTTCAGGTCGGGACCCTTCTTCAGAAAATCAGCAGCCTGGCCTGCTGCGTTCCTCCAGCACCACATTGTGTTCTCTCTGACTCCAGCATCTGCAGTTCTTACTATGTCAGGGGGAAATGATCTAGTTTTGAAAGTATTGCCTGAAGCATATATTGTATTGACTCACTGATACTAATTATGGATAAACTTGTATTTGCAGGAAGGACTGCATCAGACGTTTCTAACCTGAAGAAATCGTCCAATATATCAATCTTCCACAACTATTATAAGATGTCCACCTCTCCTTCCAACTCCTGTTTAATGGCTGTTTTTGATGTATACAGTTACTTAGAGCAGAGTACACAACCCAAAACCCAATGATATAGCTAACGTATGAGATGAACTAAAGAATAACAACTTGAATTTATATAGCATCACTTGATATTATATAATGTCCTATGACCCCAGACCCTTCTATCTGGCAAAAGAAATTGGCACTGAGTCAAGGAAGGAGAGAAAGATGAAGATGCCATAGTCTTGCCAGACCATGGGACTGTTCTCTCATTACAGAGAAACACAACTGATGGTGATTTAACCTGAGGGTCACCATATCTCAGGAGAAGGGAAGAGATTGAGAGGGACAGTCCTTCATGGTAACCTCAGCCAGTGGGGGAATTGAACCTATGCCAGTGGTGTTACTCTGTATCACAAACCAACTGTCCTGCCTAGTGAGCTAATGGCTGGGAAAAGTCTTTGGAAAATATGTCATTTTCTTTTTCAAGTGTTTTCAAGGAAGCAGAGGGAGTTTGTCAGTGAGGACCAGAGCTTGATGTGTAGGTGACTGAAGGTGGGTGAAGGGAAGAGCTTTGCAGAAGGGTGCAGAGTCAGAGAAATCCAGCATTCCTGATAGTAGGGAGTGCTGCAAGTTACAGAGATACGTTAAGGAAGGCCACTGAAAGCGCCAATGACAATTTTCAATGTCAGTCTGTGTTGGATTGATCTAACAAACACAGAGGGGTCATATTCAAATAAGACTTCATGGTACAATGCTTTGGCTCAAGACTGAGCAAGAGGCAGAGTTTGGACTGGACGTACCAAAACCATTGAAGGGAATTTCAGCAGCAAACAGGCTGCTTGAGGAGTGGATAACGTTACAGATAATGTCAGTAATGGGCAATAAGCAGCTGAGAAAATTTGGTATCACCACATTGGCAAAAAGGAGTTTATTGTGTAACTGTTATCAGTTAAAGACAAGAATGTAGTCTGTGCTTTCTGCAATGCATTTGCCGTCCTTCCGTTGAATTACCATCAAATGTGAAGCACATCTGCATAAGCTCTGTCCTACCTTACCCTCAGGCAAGGATCACTCAACAGAGATCAGGATAAGGAAATCCTGGGTTCCCCAGCACCCCTGTCTCCCTTGCCTTCCATGGCCACTGAAGCCAACATTAATATCTATACAAATAAAAACCAAAAGAACTGCGGATGCTGTAAATCAGGAACAAGAACAAAGTTGCAGGAAAAGCTCAGCATCTGGCAGCATCTGTGAAGGAGAAAACAGAGTTAACGTTTCGGGTCCAGTTCTGAGGAAAGGTCACGGGACCTGAAACGTTAACTCTGTTTTCCCCTTCACAGATGCTGCCAGACCTGCTGAGCTTTTCCAGCAACTTCTCTTTTTGTTGTTTTTGTTAATATCTGTACAACTGTGTTGAAGCTTCATGCACACAGCACAGATTAGGGACAATCCTTCAGTCCCCAGCTTCACCCTGCTGACCCTTCAGCAACCCTCCTTCTCATTTCTTGGGTTGCTAAAGGTTAAGAGTGGAATTGTATCAAAGATTACTCCAGGTTTATTAATGTATCAGTATTTATTTGTTATTTAAAGTTATTTATATACTTTTTTTATGAATTCCAAGAAATGAAAATATTGTGAAACAAAATGGTCAATAAAGGAGACTTTGAAGAAATTGCTGTCTTTTAATTAATGGAGGATCACTGCTTTTCTTAAAAGCTTTGTAACACCAGAGAGTTCTCTCTCTTCTTTAACATTGTTCATGCTTCAGGTAGAATCTAATGTCTATTTAAAGAACACGTTGCAAAACAGAAACTTAAACTTCAATATGAAACTGAAATCCAGTGGAAACTTTTCTAAAGAGCTTTGAAATTTCTGTGTCTCTCTTGCTGCTCAGAATGACATTACTGAAAGTGAACCTTTCCCCTTGTCACTCATGAAACATTGAAATAATCCCTTTCTCCCCCAACGATAGTCATACTTACTGTCAGGCCAAAATCACTCAAATAAATACCGTGGCAGGAAATGCTGTAGATACCGGAAATCTGAAAGAAAAACAGAAAGTGTTAGGAGGAAAATCTCAATGGGTCTGGAAGCACTTGCAATGAGTGAAATTGACTTAATGGTTCGAGTCCAATATGATTCTTCCGTGGAACTCAAAGAATTCAAAGTCACGCTATAGCACGAGTGATATAAGTGGGTTAGCTGATTAAACAGCCCTTTACTGTGAGGTTAGATTTCTCTTTCTCACTGTTGGCACAGATTTCACCTCCTCTCAGTCTGTGTTGACAACTTTTGAAGGATCCATCAAGGTACTTCTTCCTGCCTCCCTCTGAAGCGAGCTCCTCCGCTCCTCTTCTCTCGTCGACCTCTCCATTTAATATGTACTTCTGAATGCTTCCCTGTCCTGGTCATCATCTCCCCCCACCCCCCACCCCCCTCATCTCTGACAGACCCAGTGGGTCACAAAATCACTGCATCACTGTCCAGAACTTCATCTTATTTATACCAATCCTTTAATAGCAGCTGAAGGTGAAAATTCCCATACAACTAGTTGGACCTCAACAGAGCACTGACAATAACAATGTAAGACAGGTAGAATGAAGTGTTCTTCCAACTTGTCAAACCTCATTCCCAATAAATGAGTGAAGGAACAGGAGAAGGTTATTCACCAAGTTGCTATAGTGCAGAATGAGGCCATTCAGACCATCAAGTCTGCATCGGGTCTCTCAGCATTTTGCCTTGCTGTTAATGATCTACCTTTTCCCTGTAAACCTGCACATTGTTTCCATTCAAATAATCAACAACGCCCAGTTTGGGTTCCACCAGGGCCATTCAGTACGTCCTGACCCCATTACAGCCTTGGTTCAAACATGGACAAAAATGCTGAATTCCAGAGGGTGAGGTGAGAGTGACAACCCTTGACAGCAAGGCTGCATTTGACCAAGTGTGGCATCAAAGAGCCCTGGCAAAATTGCAGTCAATAAGAATAAGAGGGAATTGTCTCTGATAGCACATAGATTGTAATTGTTGGAGGTCAGTCATCTCAGCTCCCGATCATCTCAACAGGGGTCCCTCAGGGCAGTGTCCTAGGCCCAACCATCTTCAGCTGCTTCATCAATGACCTTCTCTCCATCATAAGGTCAGAAGTGGGGATGTTCACCGATGATTTCACAATGTTCAGCACCATTTGCAACTCCTTAAACATCCAGGCTTGTGCTGACAATGGTGTCACACAAATGCCAGGCAATGACCATCTTCACTATTGTCCCTTTACTTTCAATGGTGTTACTATCACTGAAACCCCCACTATCAACGTCCTGGGGGTTACCATCAACCAGAAACTGAAATGGACTAACCTTTTATATGCTGTTACTACAAGAGCAGGTCAGAGCCTGTTGACTATTGACAAGGTACAAGTCAGGTGTGTGATGGAATACTCGCCACTTGCCTGGATGGGTGCAGCCCCAACAACACACAAGAAGCTTGACACCATCCAGGACAAAGAAGCCGCTTGATTGGCACCACATCCACAAACATCCACTCCCTCCACCACCGACGCTCAGTAGCAGCAGTGTGTACTATCTACAAGACGCACTGCAGAAATTCACCAAAGATTCTCAGACTGCACCTTCCAAACCCACGACCACTTCCATCTAGAAGGATAAGGGCATCAAATATGTGGGAACACCACCCACTGCAAGTGCCCCTCCAAGCCACTCACCATCCCAACTGGGAAATAGATCATCGTTCCTTCAGTGTCGCTGAAATCCTGAAACTTCGAAAGGGCATTGAGGGCTCCCGACAGCACATGGACTGCAGTTGTTCCAGGAAACAGCTCACCATCCCTTGAACCAATTTTTTGCATCCCAAATGTAACAGTAAAGCAAGGTGTTAATGGAAAGAAAGATCTTGTAACAGTCTCTAGCACGAGGTACAAAGTATTTGACAAATTAATGGTACAAAAGGTAGACAAGTTACCTGGAGGTGACAGCTGCAGTCTGAGGGGTTTAAAGAAACTGGCTGCAGAGATAAGAGAAGGCGTTAGTCAAATTATTCAGAATTCACCTGATCCCAGGAGGGACCAGCGATTTGAAAAGCTGCTGATGTGACTTCCCTGTACGAGCAAGGATAGAGACAGAAAGCAGGAAACTATGACCAGTTGGTCTAACAGCTGTCTTTGGAAAAATGCTAGAATCCTTTTTAAGGAAGAAATAGCAGGAAATTTGTATAGCTTAACATAATCAAACACAGTCATCATGGTTTTGTGAAAGCAAAGTCATGTTTGACAAATATGCTGGACTTGATGAGGATATAACAAGTAGAGTTGATAAAGAGGAACTGGTAGATAAAATGTATTTGGATTTCAAAAAGGCATTCAGTAAGATACTGTGTAAAAGGTTAATGCATAGATTATAGCTCACAGCATTGGGGCTAATGTATTAATGTGGATAAGGGATTGGTTAACACATAGATGGTAGAGTGTCAGAATTTGGGTGAAATAACTCCGCAGAGGGTAGTATCATGTGATCAATTTCCCCCTTTATTTGCACACGGAGAGTCTTTGACTCTGATCCAGCTCCCTCAGAGCCAGCTCAGAGTGAGCAGAACCTCTGACACTGCTGTTTATATCTGTCAGCCAGGGCTCCCTGATAGGACCAGCTTAACAGCCCCAATCAGGGAACGCATATTGTGTGAGGTCCACTTGGCTAACCTCGTTACAATCACTACAATTGGGATTTTAGCAGGTTAGAAACATGTAACTGGTGGTGTGCCACATGGATCATGGAGTCAAAGAATCATAGAGTTGTACAGCATGGAAATAGACCCTTTGGTCTAATTCAGTCCGAGGGTCTTAATTAGTTACTATTTACATTAATGACTTGGAGAAAGGCACAGAGTGCAATGTGTCCAAATTTATTAATGATACAAAATAGGTGGGATGAGGACATAAAAATCTATACAGGGACATAGATAGGTTGAAGGAGTGAGCAAAATCTTGGCAGATGGAGTTTAATGTGGGAAAATATGAGTTCATGTACTTTGGTAGGAAGAATCAAAAGGCAGACTATTATTTAAATCGGGTGAGATTCCAAAAAAAATGTAGTGTAGAGAGATTTGGCTGTTCCTGTGCATGAAACATAAAAAGTTATCAAATTGGATTTTGCCCTTTATTGTTAAGGGGTTTGGAGCTTAAAAACAGGGAATTCTTGTTACAACAGTACAGGGTGTTGGTGAGGCCACACTTGGAGCATTGTGTACAGTTTTGGTCCCTGTCTTTGAGAAAGAACGTCCTGGCATTGGAAGCTATTCAAAAAAGATTTACGAGGCTGAAACAAAAACAAAAATTGCTGGAAAAGCTCAGCAGGCCTAGTAGCATCCACGGAGAGAAAGCAGAGTTGGCATTTTGGGTCCTTTCTGAAGAACTCTGCTTTCTCTCCATGAGAGAAAGATGCTGTCAGACCTGCTGAGTTTTCCTGCAATCTCTGTCTTTATTTCTGAATTTCAGCATCTCCAGTTCTTTGCATTTTTTCATTAGGCTGATTCCTGGGATGAAGGAGTTCATTTGTCAAGAGCAGATAAACAGGTTATGTTTATACCTGTAATGTTTAGAAGACTGAAGGATGATCTTATTGAAACATATGAAGTTCTAAAGGGGCTTGACAGGGTAGATATTAAGAAGATGTTTCCACTAATGAGGCAATCTCAGACTCAGGGGCATAGTTACAGAATAAGAGACTCATTTAAAACTGTGATGTGAAGGAATTTCTTCTCCCAGAGGGTAGTGAATGTCTGGAATTCTCTACTGCAGAGACCTGTGAAAGTAGACCACAGAAAGCACCTGTAAATAAAGTAGATAGATTTTGGGAATATTGGGGATCTGAGAACAATGAGGAGCTGGTATGAAAGTAGATAAAGGTCTGGGGTAGATCAGCCAGATCTTGTAAAATGGTGGGATAGGCTTTAGGTACTGAATGGCCTATTCCCTCTCCTATTTCTTACGTTCATTTGTGCCATAATAAGGTGTGGCGAGGCTTGTGCTTAGCAGATGCCAGTCTCTGTTAACGAAGGTCGCAGCCCACGTTACCCTGAGATAGTGTTGACTGTTGAGCAAGAAAGATACAATACCCAGGAGAAGAATTGGCCCCAGGTCACTGCTTGGGCTTTCAAATCAGGAATCATCATTGTCTGATGTTTCACTGGGTCCCTGAGAAATCAGCAATTTGTATGCAAATGGTCAGAAATCACACGATACCGGGATATTGTCCAACAAGTTGATTTGAAATCACAAGCTTTTGGAGTCTTGTTCCTTCCTCAGGTGTCAGTGCTGCTTCACCTGACACCTGATGAAGAAGCAGTGTTCCGAAAGCTTGTGTTTTCAAATCAACTTGTTGGACTATAACCCGGTGAGGTGTGATTTCTGACCCTCGTCCACCCCAGTCCAACGCCGGCACTTCCACATCATGTACGCAAATGGGGTGAGATTAGGTTGCAATGCAATGAACTACTACTGCTCACTGGTAGGAATCTCATCCAAACTATTAAAACCTCGTGTGAATAATCAAACCTTTTCTTTCCTTGATGTTTTCATTCTTGACATGTTTTCCCAATGGTCTCTTCATTTCCAATATCGTACACAGGCTGAGAAACCCCAGCCCTGTATTTCCCCACCTTTCTCGTTCACACAACACCAGAGACGGGGGGGATGGGTGGAAGGGGTCGTCCCCAGCATTAGGGAACAGGTTTTAACTCAGTTCTGAGGAAGGGTCACCAGACTTGAATTGTTAACACTGATTTTTTTCTTCACAGATGCTACCAGACCTGCTGAGCTTTTCCAGCAACTTCTGTTTGTGTTCCTGATTTACAGCGTCCGCAGTTCTTTCAGTTTCTTTTTGAGGAAACAGCTTGTTGTTTTCCCTTGTAAATGATGGTTCTATTTGTTAAGTTATGGTGGAAGATGAGGATGTTCTGTAGCAGTGAGCATCCTGTAATTTGTTAGAACAGTGTGTCCTGGTGTTGATGGGTGGGGTGTCTTTTAGAGCCAGGTGTGGGTTATACTGATGACAAATTTTAACACACACTGTCTCACCTCAGCCAGGAGCTGTTAAATCAATCAATCAATCAGTAAGACAGGGCAAGATGTGACTCAAACGATGGAATAATCCACAGACCACTGACGTGTATGTTTTAGATTAGGTTTTGTTTTTAAAGGAATTAAAGGGGATTAGCAAAGAAAGCAACAGAGGGACGTTTGTGACCTTCAAAAGGGAATTAGATTATTTAAAGCTATTTAAAAGATAGATTATTCAAAATGGAGCAAATTGCAGGGATACGGGGAAAACGCAGCAGAGTGGGTCATTGTATGATCAAGGATAACAAGCATGGGGCTGGATGAAC
>JAHRHZ010000218.1:37841002-37855875 GCA_024137785.1 Ginglymostoma cirratum
AGATAAAAGGTACTGCAGATGCTGGAGAATCCAAGATAACAAGCATGGGGCTGGATGAACACAGCAGGTCAAGCAGCATCATAGGAGCAGGAAAACTTGACGTTTCAGGCCTAAACCCTTCATCAGAAATGGGGGAGGGGAAGAGGGTTCTGAAATAAATAGGGAGAGAGGGGGAGGCGGATAGAAGATGGATAGAGGAGAGGATAGGTGGAGAGGAGGCAGACAAGTCGAAGAGGCAGGGATGGAGCCAGTAAAGGTGAGTGTAGGTAGGGGGGTAGGGAGGAGATAGGTCAGTCCAGGGAGGACGGACAGGTCAAGGGGGCGGAATGATGTTAGTAGATAGGAGATGGGGGTGTGGCTTGAGGTGAGAGGAAAAACAGGTTAGGGAGGTGGAGATGAGCTGGGCTGGTTTTGGGATCCGGTTGGGGGGAGGGGAGATTTTGAAGCTTGCACCTCCCCCTCTCTCCCTATTTATTTCAGAACCCTCTTCCCCTCCCCCATTTCTGATGAAGGGTTTAGGCCCGAAATGTCAAGTTTTCCTGCCCCTATGATGCTGCTTGGCCTGCTGTGTTCATCCAGCCCCACGGCTTGTTATACTAGAGCAGAGCTGTTTTTCATTTAAAGCTATGTCATAATTTTGGTGTCTGAGAAATACATTTAAACATAAGAATATAACTCATAGAATATGCTTCTACATTAACAAATACGATTAAGTCAGATACTGTACATTAAATCACCAAATTAACACAATCACAAATTGGGCCATTCAGCCCCTTTGAGCCTGCTCAGTCACTCAGTAAGATCTCAGTTGATCTGATTGTGCTCCCAACTCCCTATTCCCACCTTCTCTCAATAACCTTTGACTCCTGTGTCAGTCAACTATCTATTTACCTCAGCCTTAAAAATATTCAATGACCCTGTCTCCACTACTATTTGCGGGACAGCGTTTCAAACACTCATGACCTTCTGAGAGAGAAAAAAAATTCTCTTTTTGAAGTTTGAAATGGAAATACCCTTGTTGTTAAATTGTGCCCCTTCATTCTAGTATTTACTACAAGGGAAAACATCCTCTCGCTATCCATCCTCCAAGTCCCCTCAGGATCCAAAATAAAAATCGAAATTGCTGTAAAATGCAATAGGTCTGGCATCAAGTTGAATGTGATTCTCAGTTACGTTATATCACTGCTACCCAGGGGTGCTTTCATTATGAAGTAATTAATTAACACTATCCTATTAACACATCACCAGATAGGTTAGAGTTTGTTCTCTGTTTAACTCTAGAACATGCTGCACTAAATAACTTTCGTTAAAAACACCCTATAAACTGATCGTCCAGGCTACCTTTACCAATCTGATTTTTCCAGACTATATGCAATAACATCACCCATGATTATTGCCGTAACTTTTTTATAAGCCTGATTATTTCTTCCTGTATACCTCACCTGCCTTGCTGTTTTGAGGACCTGTAAGCCACTCCCACAAGTGATCTCTTACCTTGACTATTTCACATCTCTACCCAAACTGATTCTATGTCCAGACCTCCAGAACTAAAGTCACTTCTCTCTCTCTATTGTACCAACGTCTGCTTAGTGAACAACAGTAACCCTCCACCTATGGCCCATGACAAGTATTGGGCCTCAATATTGAATCCTGAGGCCCTTGGGAGGGGTGTCCATTGTGTTTGACTTGGGGGCCCTGGGCCTGGAGTAGTACGAGGGCCTGTGATTTCAGACACTGCCCCTGTCAACCTTTCCAAGTTTCTTGTCTTTCTGAAATGTCACGTACCCTTCGATATTCAGAGGTCCATTATAAAGTGGGATCATGTCTAATGAAAAGAAAGAGTTGCATTTCTATAGCAACGTTCATGTGGACCAGGCTTTCCAGTGAATGAAGCACTCTTTGAATTTGTAATGTAAGAGGCACAGTGTTAATTTGCTTGCAGAAAGACCTAACAGTGACTTTGGCATCCTGTGTTGCCCTGCTATAAATCATTGTGGTTGTTTGAAAACTTGGGAACGACCATATAATATTTTCTTTTCTGTGATGTTGATTAGAATAAGCATTGGCCAGGACACCAGAGAGGACCCTCTGCTCTCCGTTTAGATACTGCCATGAAATCAGTTGAGCCCATGCACACCCCTCATCTGAAAAACTGCCACCCCTCCCCCCCAACACAGTGCGACACCACTAAAGCTGGAGTTGGACTTGAGCCTAGGACTTTGTAAGGCAGGGGCAAACTGAGCCAACGCACAATTCCCTGAATAAAATCGGGGAGAACTTGTAGGTGAAAAGATCAGGAAAGGGTAAACAGGCTGGGGCTCTGTCTTGGAAAAAGCAAAGGCTGAGGGGTAATCTGTTGGAGGTCTATCGCACTCTGAAGGGGTTTGACAGGGTAAATAGAGAAGATGTTTCCACTTGTGGAGGAGACTGGAACCAAAGGTTGCAAACCTAAGACATTCATTCAAATTGTAGCCCTATTGGGCAGCCTGGTTGGATTATCACTGTAAACTCTGTCGTTAGGTTCAATTTTCTGTCCAGATGTGTGATCAGATTTCTGATGATGACATTGGAATGCGCAGAGCAAACTATTGAAACCACAAACTGACTATGAAAGAAATGCTGATATCGATAGCTTTGTGTCAACAGACGTTGATTAATGATAATCAACATTACAGTGCCCAAGGGGGCTGGTGCTGAACGTGAGTCAGCTCATAGTCATTGTCTGACCTTTCCCTAAACAGGCAAGTAAATAGTTACCTCTGCTGGGTGTGAGAGCAGTGAAAGTGCCTCAGATTTTACAACTTAACAGGCAATTTCACTTATCTGTCAAACTTATCAATGAACTGCTGATTACACAGAGGAACATAGGAACAGGAGAAGGCCATTCAGCCCTTCAAACCTGCCACTGTCCAGGATTTACTGAATCAGAGGGAGGATTAAGTATTGGTGTGAGACACAGAGAGAGAGAAAGAGAGAGAGGGAGAGTTTTACATCTCACAAAGACCATAAGATTATAAGTTACAGGAGCAGAATTAGGTCATTCAGCCCATTGAGTCTACGCCATCATTCCATCATGGCTGATATGTTTCTCAACTCCATTATCCTGCCCTCTCCCTGTAATCCTTCACCCTCTTAGTAATCAAGAACCTATCTATTGCTGTCTTAAAGACAGTCAATGACTTGGCCTCCATAGCACTCTGCAGCAATCAGTTCCATAGATTCACCACCCTCTGGCTGAAAAAATTCCTCCTCATCTCCGTTCTAAAGGGTTGTGCCTTTGTTCTGAGGCTGTGCCCTCAGGCCTCAGACTCTCCTACTAGTGTAAAAATCTTCTCCATGTCCACTCTATTCAGGCCTCTCAATATTTTCTAAGTTTCAATCAGATTCCCCCCTCATCATTCTGAACTCCGTCGAGTACAGATCCAGAGTCCTCAACCACTCCTCATCCTTGGACAACCTCCTCTGGACTCCCTCCAATGCCATTCCTTAGCTACAGGGCCTAAAACTGCTCACAACATTCCAAATGCGGTCTGACCAGAGCCTTACACAGCCTCAGCAGTACATCCCTGCTCTTGTATTCTAGCCCTCTCAAAATGAATGCTAACATTGCATTTGCCTCCCAACTGCCATTTGAACCTGCATGTTAACCTTCTGAGAAACCTGAACTAGGACTTCCAAGTCCCTTTGTGTTTCAGATTTCCAAAGCCTTTTCCCAGTTTAGAAAATAGTCTGTATACCTATTCTTCCTACCAAAGTGCATAACCTCACACTTTCCCACGTTGTACTCCATCTGCAACTTCTTTGCCCACTCTCCCAGCCTGTCCAAGTCCTTCTGCAGCCTCCCCTCTTCCTCAACACTCCCTGTCCCTCCATCTATCTTTGTGCCATCTGCAAACTCAACAACAATGCCCTCAGTTCCTTCGTTGAGGTCATCAGTGTATGATATGAATAGATGTGGTCTCATCATTGATCCTACTAATCACCGTCTGCCATCCTGTAAAAGACCACTTTAAGACCACTCTCTGTTTTCTGCCAGTCAGCCAATCCTCTATCGATGCCAGTACCTTGCCCGTAATGCCATGGGCTCTTATTTTATTGAGCAGTCTCCTGTTCGGCACACCCTCCCCCCCAGCCCATTACTGTCAGCAAAATGCAGTCACATACATGAAGCCACAATGAGAATTCTTCACATTGCCTTCTCCGGCAAGAATTGCAGAAAACTAGCACTAAAATGAAAGGCAAATGGAATTTTGGCATCAATTGCTGAAGGAATAGATTGTAAAAGTAGGGAAGTGTTGCTGCAACTGTACAAGACATTAGAGTCTGCACCCTGGAGTAGAGTCGGAGAGTCAAAGATATACAGAATGTGAACAGAGTCTTCGGTCTAACTCATCCACACCAACCAGAAATCCTAAATAAATCTAGTCCCATTTTCCAGCATTTGGCCCATATCCCTCTAAACCCTTCCTATTCATAAATCCATCCAAATGCCTTTTAAATGTTGTAATTGTACCAGCCTCCGCCACTTCCTCTGGCAGCTCATTCCATACACACAACACCCTCTGCATGAAAAAGTTGCCCCTTAGGTCCCTTTTATATCTAAACCCTCTAGTTTTGGACTCCTGAACCCCGGGGAAAAGACCTTGTCTATTCACCCTGTGCATGCCCCTCATGATTTTATAAACCTTTATAAGGTCACCCCTCAGCCTCTGGACATTCTAGGGAAAATAGCCCCAGGCTATTCAGCCTGTCCCTGTAGCTCAAACCCTCCAACCCTGGCAACATCCTTGTAAATCTTTTCTGAACCCTTTCAAGTTTCACGACATCCTTCCTATAGTAGGGAGACCAGAATTTCATACAGTATATGAATAGAGACAGAACCAATGTCCTGTACAGCTGCAACATGACCTTCCAACTCCTATACTCAATGCACTGACCAATAAAGACAAGCGTACCACATGCCTTCTTCACCGCCCTGTCTACCTGAGACTCCACTTTCAAGGAACTATGAACCTGCACTCCAAGATTTGTTTGTTCAGCAACACTCCCCAGGAGATTATCATTAAGTGTATAAGCCCTGTCCTGATTTGCCTTTCCAAAATGCAGCACCTTACATTTATCTAAATTAAACTCCATCTGCCACCTCTCAGCCTATTGGCCCATCTGTTCAAGATCCCAGTGTACTCTGAAGTAACCTTCTTTGCTATCCGTTACACCTTCAATTTTGGTGTCATCTGCAAACGTACTAAGTACAGTGTACAGTGTTGGTCTTACCTACGGAGGAAGGGAGTTGTGCTGAAGGCAGTTCAGAGGAGGTTCACTGGATGTACCTTATGAAGAGAGATTGAGAAGTTTAGGCCTATGCTGTCTGGAGTTTAGAAGATTGAGAAGAGATCTAACTGAGGTACTAAAGGGGATTGATAAAGTCAATGCAAGTCCTCACATTGGGCAATCTAGAATGAGAGGTCATAGCTTTAGGTTAAGGAGTGACAGGTTTAAAACAGAGATGTGGAGAAATTAAAACAGCAATTGCCGGAGAAACGCAAGGGGTCAGGCAGCATGTGATGAAGAGTCATCAGACTTGAAACAGTAACCATGTTTTCTCCCCACAGACAGTGCTAGACCCGCTGAGTTTTCACAGAAATTTCTGTTTTTGTTTCAGATTTCCAGCATCCACAGTTCTTTGTTTTATTAAATGAGTTGAAATTACTTCTCTCATCAATCTATGAAATTCACTCTGCCAGGGTATGGTAGATGCTGGGAAATTGAGTAAGTTTCAGGAAGAGATAAAGGGATTTTAAATTACTAACGGGTTGAAGGATTATGGAGAGAGGGCAGGAACATGGAGTTGAGGCTGAGATGAGATCAGCCATGATCGTATCGAATGGCAAAGCAAGTTCGAGGGCTCAATGACCTCCTGTTGTTCCTAACTGTTTTGCTCTTATGATCTTATACTCTCCTCACTTTCTCTAAAGGATGGTGCTGAATATGGGTCAAAGCTCCAGGTAAAACTGAGTCTGCAATATTCAGTGTGTTAGTGGGGAACTCACTTTCTGGACAAATGATCTCAACTTATCGCAGGGAGTTCAACAGCAGGATGTAAGAGATTGAATTACAAGAGGTAAGAAAAAAATTACAAAACGATTTTACAGCACTAGTCAGACAGGTGTAAAGTGATTTCGGAATTGCATATTGTGTTATATCATGTTAGAACGGAACTAAGATGACGCTGTTACACTGTCCTAAGTCATAAACAGAACAAAGTCTACCTCTTTCCTTTTGGCACTTTTTCAGATCCGTGGTTTTGGTCATTATTACTCGAGTGAAGCCTACAGGATGTACATTATCTTTTACATTTCTTTTGGAATGTACATTTAAGGTTGTGACAGAGAACTAGAGTTCTCCAAATCTACACCCTCATCCTGGTGACTGAACCTATGCCCAGCCTGGCTCAGCTTCCCCAGTCTGTCACCTGTTCCAGTCAAATTCTCCTTTTCTACCAACCCATCCTACTTGGATTTTCTCTACCATTGGCGAACATGTCTTTAGCCACTCAAGCCTCAAGTTCTAAATTTCCCTCCCTCAACATATCTTCCTCACCCTTCCCGTGCTTAAAACCCAACCTATTGGCCAAGCATTTGATTATTAAATGTCTTCTCACGTGGTTTCTGTGAAGCCCCTTGGGGATGATTTTTACCATTAAAGGTGCTATATTGTTAAAGATGTCAGTAATTGTTGTAGAATGAATGTACATTTCGCACTTCTTTTAAAAGATATCATAAATAATTCTTCAAGATTATAGTAGAAAGTAAAGACTTCAGTGATACTATGACACACAAGATGGGATTTAATGTTTGGGACCACAGCTGCCCTGTATCATTGATGTCAACATACCAGTTTCCCATAAACTGATTGCTGAGCTGGAACTGAAATTGATCACTTACCCATCACTTAAAACATTCAACTGAGCTCGTTAACAAGTCAATTGTCTCACGTGTTACATTACCCAATGCAGTTGTTGTTGGCAGGTGACAGTGTAGTGTCTAACTTCTGAGGAAAGGGAGAATATCCTTTGGGATGATGTTAACCTCCTCACATTGGGAGGTAACTGGCCCCAAGGTGATATTCCCATTCCTTTCTGCCTCCTCATCTGGTCTTCAAAACCCAATCCCACCCCAACCAACTGCCTCCTGAAGGTGCCTATTCCCAACCCACCCTTAGCTGAGTTGTGAATCCATTGTTTCCTTTAGCATGAATCCATTGCCTGCTGGTGTCCACCAATCAGATCTGCCCTTTGCAGTAGGTAGCAGAATGCTCTTGCTGGGGAAGCAACATCACCTTGTTGATGGGTTAATGACTGAACTTTGTAACGGGGAGGGGAGCAACAGGTCCTGGTCTTGGAAAATTCATCCCCAGAATAGATTCCTCTGAAATATTTCCTTGTGTGAAAACTCCATCAAAGATATTGTGTACTGCTGTAGTATATCTCACCATCCAAGAGTCAGTTCCATTCTATGTCCCTACACTCTCCAGTATCAGTAATCTCAGCCTAAGCTCCACTTCGCCTCCAATCTTCTTTTTCAAACTCCTTCCAATATGTTTGTTGAGCCATTTTCTGCATAAAATGAGAATTTTCCAGATAATTAATAAAAACATTCAACAGAGCTCTCTGAGGATGTAAGAAGCAGCATAGATAAAGGGAAACCAGTCAATGCAATGCACTTGCATTTCCAAAAAGCCTTTGTTAAGGTGCCACAGAAAAGGCACAAGTTCAGAGCTTTTGTTGCTAGAGGTGCTATATCACCATGAATGGAGGATTGGCTCACCAATAGAAAACAGAGCCAGAATAAATACATCAATTTTAAACTGTAACTCATGAAGTGCCACAAGGATCATTGCTGAGGCCTCAATTACTTATGATCTGTATCAATAATTAGATGAAGGGACGAGTTATATAATAGACAGTTTTACTAACGATAAAAACACAGATAAGGAAGCAAATTATGTTGAGGATATAAAGATTCTGCAAAGGAATATTGAAAGATCAAATAATTTGGAGAAAAATTGATAGAATATATGTTGACTGGTTTGGCAAGAAGAACAGAAAAGCAGGATGTTATTGAAATGAGAGGGATTGTAGAACGCTACGGTACAGGGGGGAACTGGGTGTCCTTTGTACAAAAATCACAAAATGGTACCATGCAGCAAATGACTAGGAAGCCAAATGAAATGCTTGCAGTTTGGGATATCTGGCCAGCGTGGACGTGTTAGACCGAATGGTCTGTTTCCGTGCTGTACAGCTCTATAATTCTATAAAAGTAGAGTAACCTCCCTAAAAGAATTGTAAATGGAATTGGTGAGAATGCACTTGGAGTACTGGGTACATTTTTGGACACATTAATTAAGAAGGAAAGCACTTACTTTGGAGGAATTCCTCAGGGAGGAATTTGTTGTCTGAGAAAAGACTGAGCAGGTTTGGCCTGTATCCAGCGGAGTAATGAAGAATGAGAGATGACCTTATTGAAATGGATAGATACGGAGACAATGTCGCCATCAGGGGGGAATGTAGAACTGGTGGTCAGAGTTTCAGAGGTATCCTACTTAAAATGAAAATGAGGAGGAAGTTTGTAAAAGGGCTACCAATCTTTGGCACTCTCATCTGGAGGCTGGGTCTATGAACTTATTCATCATTGAGTTAGACAGATTTTTGATTAACAAAGGAGCTGAGGGTTACAGAACAGGCAGCAAAATGGAGTCCTAATCGCAGTCTAATCAGCCATGGTCTTATTCACTGGTGCTTCAGACTTGATAGGCTGAATGGTCAGCTCCTATTTCTCATGATCTTATCCTATTATTGACACCCAGTTCATCACCTTAGACATTCATTCCTTCTGCCACCCGGACCCCGGCAAAAGCAGCAGCACCTATAATGTGCACTGCATCACTCTCTGAACCCATGACCCCAACCAACAAGAAGGACAAAGTCAGCCACAGTGAGGTAACATCACATCCCTGCAAGCCACACTCCATCCTGACTTGGAACCACATCACCTTTTGTCTAATGTTGCTGGCTGAAAATCCTGGAACTCCCTCGCTAACAGCACTGTGGGTGTCTCTCTACACGATAGACTCCAAAAAGGCGACTCACCACCACCTTCTCAGGGATAGCACAGCAGTGTGCAATTAGTAATAACCGCTCCTACATTTTAGAACAAACACAGTTAAAAAAAAAGTAATAGACTGTTACAGATGAACACTTGACTGATTTGGAAATTCAGGGGCAGTGAGATAAACTGGGAATTGCAGATCTTTGAAATTGCTATTGATTGAAACAGCTTCTAAATTTACTCTTTAACTCTATTTCATTACATCACGGATTTCCATCATTCCACAGCAGACAGCTATTTCTTTAATGGCCTGGTCCATAAGTTCCCTTTCTAATCCTCCCCACCACCCTCTCCTCCTTAAGGCGCACCTTAAAAGTTTCAGTCATTCTAAACTACATGTTACAAAGACTTTAATAATGAGTCATTAATTCAAGTTAAAACAAGCATTTCTCCCTCTTTGTAATAAGAGGTAAAAAATATAAAATTCAACTGATGCATATGTTTCATTTATTTATCTATGCAAACTAAGAAGGTAATGGAAAGTGGGAAGCATGAATTATCAATATTTGAATGGTCTCAATTATCTTAATCCCTTATTTTAAATCATTCTGTATCCAATTTTAAGAAGTTTTGTTTATTGCCACTAGCATTACTCAGAAATATAGGATGTTAAACAAATGAATTCTTCATTCAGAAGTGGTTAGACAAGTAGCTGCAATATTTAACCACCTCATTACTATGTGCCACCTGCTGTAATGTAATCACTGTTACATTCCAGCCATTCCCTTAATCCTCCATAAAACCCAAAGTGCTAACTTTCCAGCAGATAACTAGTTACAAACAATTATTAAGACATCATTCAGTCACAATGAAACATAAAATCAGACTCAGGGAAATGATTCCCCCTTCATGGAAGTGGAAAGGGGAGAGATATAAAAACAGCCTACTGATTTGCCATTGCCATTTCAAAATAAACTACAACATAAACTCTGCCTTCTCTCCACAGATGCTGCCAGACCTACTGAGTTTCCCTAGCAATTTCAGTTTTGGTTTCAGATTTCTAGCATCCCACAGTTCTTTGTTTTATTTGATGTAAATCAAAACCTGCCCACTTTCACAAACATACAAAATAGAAGTTGTATAGGCCATTCAGCCCATTGAATCCGCTCTGCTGTTCAATAAGATCATGGCTGATCTGCTCGTGTTTTAAATTCCACTTTCCAAATTACCCCTATAACTCTCGATTCTCCTGGTCTAACTGAAACCAATTCATTTCCTCTTAAAAATATTTAATAACTCTGCCGCCACCTCCTTCGGAGACAGAGAGTTTCAAAGTCACACAACCCTCAAGGAAAATAATCTCTTTATGACTGTCCTAGATGGGTGCCCCTTAATTTTAAAACCATGCTGTTCTGGGCTCACCCACAAAGGAAAACATCCTTTCAACATCCACCTTCTTAAGACCATTCAGGATCTTACACACTTCAATCATGTCACTCCTCACTCCCTAAACTCCAGTGAAAACCAATCCAGTCTGTCCAATCCTTTTCCTCATCAGACAACTTGCTTATTCCAGGTAACAATAAATCTCCTCTGAACTGCCTCCAGCACAGTTACATCCTTCACTAATTTAGGAGTTCAAAACGACAATATTCCAGATGTGGTCCCATCAGTGCCGATATAACTGAAGCTTTAATAACTTTTATATTTAATTTTTCTTGTAGTAAAGGACCGCATTCCACTAGCTCCTCGATTACTCGCTGTAACTGCAGACCAGGTCTTTGAAATTCATCCACTGGGTCACCCAGATCACTCTGCACCTCAGAATGTCACAGGTGTTCTCTGTTTCTGTAATATTCTGTTTTTTTCACTCCTCTTGACAAAGTAAACAACTTCACATTTTACCACTTTATATTCTATTGGATTGTCAGGTTGTTGCCCACTCACAACCCATCTATGTCCATCTGCAAACCTCCTGTCTTCTTCACAACATACTTTCCTTCCAATCTTTGTGACATGAGTGAAGTTAGCCACTATGTCTTCACTTCCCACAACTTGATGTAAAAGGTTCAGACTCTAACTCAGACCCGTTTGGGACCCCACTCACCACACCCTGTCAGCCAGGCAAAGAACATTTAGACTTGTACTGATTGGAACGAGGTCAGCAGGACGATCTCACAGAATATGAGTTCCCTGATTGGGGCTGTTAATCTGGTCCAATCAGGAGGCCCTGATAAGCAGGAGTGTCAGAGGTTCTGCTCACTCTGAGAGCTGGGTCTGAGGGAGCTGGATCAGTGTTATGTACCATGCACGCATAAATAAAGGGTGACCTGGTGATGGGATACTTATCTCTGTGGAGTTATTTCAGTGGTGACGAAAGTAGGATTAATGATGTGACCACGCAAAAGCCTCTACTAACTGAAGCCCAGCTGGACTTCAAATGGCACCTCAACAGGCCTTATCATTGGAAAATGCAGCAAGTGGAGCTTGTGAGGTACAGGGTATGCCATGGAAGTGGGCACCTTGCCAAGCTGACTGAGCCTGGGGAACACCACTTGAGTGAAGGCAATTACATCATCTCCCTCAGGATATATCCTGAACAGAGGGACTCTGGGTCAAGCCACAGCAAAACCCTAAAATAAAGACAAGCCTCAGCCAAGCCGCTGCGTTCCTCCAGTTCCACACAGTTTTGAAATTTGTTATAGTAATGGATCACAAACCCCTGCTAGGGCTACTTATATAAGACAGGGCCATGCTATCCATAGGTTCAGGTCAAATTCAGCAGCGAGCTCTTAACATGAGTGTGTACAATTACAAATTGGAACACCATCTGCGAGGCCAAGTAGTTTCTGATGAAGGGTTTAGGCCCGAAACGTCAAGTTTTCCTGCTCCTATGATGCTGCTTGACCTGCTGTGTTCATCCAGCCCCACGCTTGTTATCTAGCAAATGTGGATGCCTTGATCTGCCTCCCACTGACAGATACAGGTGATACCGCCACTGGAAGGGTCTGTTCTGGTTTTAAACTTTCTGGAAACCTTTCTGGTCATCGCTGACAATATCAGACTGTGGGCACAAAAATGCCCCGTCCTGGCAAAAGTGAAACAGCTGGTGGTGTTGGTGGCGAGCAACAGGGTCATCACAACCAGAACTGAAACCTTTCTGGCCCCTGCGAGACCAGATCACCAAAGCGGACAACATTATTATTGGGCGCAAGAGTGATTATCCCGAGTAAAGTTCACATACTGGCTAAACTCCACCAGGACCATCCAGGGGTCTCCAAAATGAGAATGTTGGTGAAAGGTTATGTCTGCTGGCCAGGGCTGGATGCTGGCAAAGCCATGTTGGTGGGGAAGTGCCCAGAGTGCCAACAAGGACAGGAAAAAGATTTTAAAAAAGACTTGAAGGGCATTTGTTTTTAGAGTGGTTCATATGTGGAATGAACTGCAAGAGAAAGTGACGGATGCAGGTGTAGTTCCAGTGTTTAAAAGACCTTTTGGATAAGTACATAAGTAAGGAATGTTTGGAGGGAAATAGGCCAAGTGCAGGCATGCGAGACGAGTTTAGTTTGGCATTATGGTCGGCATGGACCGGTTGGACCAAAGGGTCTGTTTCTGTGCTGTTTGATTCTATGTCTGTGTCTAAGGATGAAAACTGCCACCAACAGCTCCCCTACATTTGTGGGAATGGCCTAGTAAATGTTGGACTCTGTTAAATGCTGACTATGCAGGTCCTTTCATGGGCTCAATGTTCTTAGCCTTTGAGGGCATCCACTCAAAGTGGCTGGATGTGCACAGAGATCATTCAACAAACACGGGGATGATGGTTGAAAAGCTGCGAGCATGTTTTGCAATACACTTGCCCCTGGAGGTGTTGGTCACAGAAAACAGGCCGTCATTTAGCAGCAGGAAATTCGGATATTTCCTGAAGCCAAACAGCATTCAGCATGTAAAGACAGCTCCATACCACCCAAAGGTCTGGCAGAAAGAGCTGCCCAAACTTTGGAGGCAGGCTTGAAGAAATATCCTACAGCTTCACTCAATACCAAACTGTCCCGATTCCTATTCAATTGTAGGACCACCCCATACCCAACTACAGGGACAGCTCCAGCAGAGTTACTAATGGGGAGAAGACTGGACACCAGGTTAAACCTGATCTTCCCGGATCTGGGGGAAGCAGGGAGGTGGGGAAGGGGTGGGGGATGTTGGAGGTGAGGGAAGAGGGTGAAATGGCATCAAGAACACCAATGCCGGACACAAGATTCCTCTAAGTGAGAGAGACAGTTTACTTCAGGGTTTGAAGTTTGTTGCCGTAACCTCGATAATGGCCCTGTAAAGGTATATGGTCAATGCAGGGCCAGGTCCTGTGACATACAAAGTTCGTGTAGGACAGGCCAAGGCCTGAACAAGCACAACCCCGGCCCCTCGGAACGTCCAGCAAAGGTTGTCACATCCTGTGAGTTCTCCCCATCCGCCTCACGTTGAAGAAACCTCTGAGGGCAAGATGGACAAGGCAGATGTCACAGCCTCGAGGCTGTTGCCGCCGGAAGAAGACAATAAATTTCTTCTGAGGTGCTCCGGGCTCAAAGACAAGCTACAGCCTGGTACCTGACACCAGTATCTGAGGCAGAGCTGGAGGAACCAGACCTGGCACATAAATACCCCGGGAGAAGTTACAGGAAAAGGAACAGGCCTATGTCCCAGGACTTAGAGGGGGAGGGATGTAATGGTCAGCTGGGTGGACCTCATAGAACATGAGTTCCCTGATTAGGACTGTTAATCTGGTCCAATCAGGGAGACCTGGCTGACAGATATAAACAGGAGTGTCAGAGGTTCTGTTCACTCTGAGCTGGCTCTGAGGGAGCTGGATCAGTGCCAAGGGCTTTCCACGTGTAAATAAAGGGTGACTTGGTGACGGGGTACCAGCATCTGTGGAGTTATTTCAACATGTTATCTGGAGATCTTTGACCAGATCGGTTTTATTGGGCTACTTACAGAACAACCCCAGGAATAAAGGAGTGCTGGTGTAAACATTGACGTTACTCTCACCGCTCAAATACCAAGACAGTGAATATATATTCTGGTTGCTATGGCTTTGGTGATAAAAAGAAATCACAAAACATGATATGGTCTTGAATGTGCGCCCTGCCCACTTGGGTGTTAATCAATGGCCCTGTCCCGAATGGTGACCCATTCGGGATGTGGGCACTGTGACTGTGGGGCGTATCAGTCAGGGTGGGGAGTGAACTGGGCCTCCTGCCTCACAAAGTTATCACCAAGGGTTAATAACCTCACCTTCGAGTCAGAAAGGGAACTGTTTGGAGTGCACTCCAGGGATTAAATAACAAAACTGCAGACAGACATGCTCAATACAGTACTGAGCGAGGCCTGCACTGCTGAAGTGCTGTCTTTCGGATGAGATATTTTACATTTTCTGTGACCACTCATTTGAAGAGAAACGGGTAAGTTCACCCTCCTAACCAGGAAATAAAATCGCCAACACAGATGATTTCATTGTGGCATTGCTGTGTGTGAGAGCTTATAGTGTGTTAATGCTTCCTGCATTACAACTGTGTGTGTATGTTTGTGCTCAAGTTGTGTGTGTGTGTGCGTGTATGTATGGTTGTGCGTGTGTGTGTGTGTATCCATGTGGATGGGGAGGAGGTGAGCTTGTGTGTGTGTGTGGGATGTGTCTCTTTGTGTGTGTGTGTGCGCGTGAGAGTGTGTGAGAGTGTGTGTGTGTGTGTGGATGAGGGGGAGGTGTGTCTG
>JAHRHZ010000218.1:37860923-37914201 GCA_024137785.1 Ginglymostoma cirratum
GTTCTCTCTGATGCTGCCTGTCCTGCTGTGTTCCTCCAGCTCCACACGGAGTTTAACTATATCCATCAGCACGGTTTATTTGGACAGCAGCTATTGGCACTAGTCCTGTTGCTCCTATTTACATCTCTGCCAGCACTGTCTTGCATTTCGCTGCTTGTCCTGTTTCCCTCTCCTTTCACCGTCATCCCTCTGCTCATTTAATCTCTCCTATTTTCCACCCCATCACAGACCGTCCCTTCTGTTCCTCCCTCTCCTACCACCTTTCCCTGTCTCCGTAACTGCTCAAAACCAGTCCCTTCTCTGACTTACTCCAGTTCTAGTGAGAGGTCAGTGAGCTCGGTGTCTCTCTCCGCAGATACTCTCTGACCTTGTTGGGCGATTCTAATGTTTCTCTCAGATTTCCGACATCTGCAGTGTTGTGTGTGTGCTATCAGAACAATGTGTGACCGCACTGCTGGGACCACACTGCTCATGCTGCCAAATCATTAGTTCGGCTCATTAGGATTACTAGTTCTAGGATATAACCTCAGTCCTACCTCCCCAAGTGGTAGCCCTACATCCAATTCCCAAACATGATGGTAAGCATTCATTCCCAAGGGTTTTAATGCATGACCCTCATCTGCGTGCTCTTCACCTGTTATATTCCCTCTCTCCTTCTCTCCCAACTCTAATGGTTCACCCAATACTCTCAACATGGTGGTCAGGGAGGGCAATTCTGGCTGAGGTCTCATTACTCAAACTGAGATCTTACTCTGATTCCTAGATGAGCAATATTGTGAATGGGCAAGATCCCGTCTTCCCCAAATCCGAGGTTGTGACTTGGTTTCCAACAATGCAATTCACCCAAACCCCCTCTTTGTATCTCATCAACATGATTATTCTGAAATGAAGACAGGCAGCCACCTTCCAGAGTCTCAAACAAGGGAGATGGGGTGGTCTTAAAAAAATAAACCAACTGGTTTAGACATGTCATGACACACTACAGGGCTCCTGGGATTTGAACCCAGATCTTCCAGTTTAAAAGTAGGGGCACTACCACCACCTCACAAGAACACTTTCATCACTTCCGGAAGGTACCAGGTAGATTCAGGATGAAAAGTGTAATTAACACCAACAAACTGAATGGGCAGGATTCCGAAGGATTTCTAAACCATTGTAAAATCAGAAAGGGTTACGCTAAATAGACTTCACAGCTTTTATACTTTACTAGTCAAGAGAATACCATTGCCCTCTTCTGGAGGGAGTTCCTAGTAACAGATTCTCCCCAAATTTATAATATGGATATTATGTTGTTCAGACAGTGGAAAACAATTATTCGAGGTATTTCATCCAACACCCTTAAAGAAAACACAATGCTAGGTGTTGGATTTCTGTTTTTAGGAGTGTCTCATCCTTAAAGAGTTAGTCATTCATCAGCTTCTCCGTCCCTCAGACACTGAACAACATCTGGGAACCCCCTAAACCACTCCACCCCCCTCTCTCTCTCTCTCTCTCTGTATCACCCCATTTAAAATGCATCTTAGCACCTAACGCTGTCACATACCCTAATATAGATTGATAACTGGATTCCTGCACAGAAGGAGGCCATTTGGCCCTTCATGTTGGTACCATCTCTCTGCAAGACCATCTTAGCTAGCCTCACTCCCTGCCTTTTCCCTGAGCCCCCACCAAAGAATTCTCCTCAGATATGTACCAGGTTTTCTTTTGAGTGTTTGTGTGGAACCTAATTGCAGCATGCTTGTCGGTGGTGTGTTCGTGGTGGGGTTAGTAACTTGGTTATTCTGTTGAGAGCATTTACCATTGCTCATTCCTCCAGGCCAATCCTTTCATCCAGTCCAGGCTGAAATGCAAAGTCCAGCGCGGTATTGGCAGTGCAGTACTGCAGGAGCTTTAACACTGGCATGACTGCCACCTTTCAGAAAGATGTTAAACCATTTCGGGGGCAGGAGGTATCCTTTCTGCCTTCTCAGGTTGGTATGAAAGATTTGTTTCATCTTGCTATTTTATCCTACATCTTATGTCCCTTTGGATTCCAACCATCCTTCCAGGGGCGATAGTTTCTTTGAAGAAAGCTGACAATACGGGTACACAAACACCAATGAGCCAGCAAGAGACAATGACCAGTTCTCACTGGTCTCAGTACACACGGACAAAGGACATGAATTCGACTGGGACAACACATCCACAATAGCATGAGCCAAACAGAGACATGCCAGGGAATTCCTGGAGGCCTGGGATTCCTGAAACTGCATCAACAAACACTGTGAACTGGACCCAAAGTACAAACCACTGAAAAACAGAACAGGAAGTGATGCCAACCACCCCAGCAAACCGAGGCACATAAATAACAAGCAAGACAGAACACCAAAGCTTCACCGGAGGTGCGCTGACGATGTTACCCTAGCAGGATGACAAAATGTCTGCAATCAAACACTCCAGGTCGGCGAGCAAGTCTACAACCACAGTTTCTTCTTATTGACTCTTTGAAACCCCTCACAATTTTGAACACGTCAGTTTAATCTCTCTTAACCATTTCTGCTCTGAGGAGACTAATCATAGCTTCTCCCTTTAACATTTGGTCCTCATCCCTGATATGGTTGCAGTAAATTTCCGTCAAACTGTTTCCAAGGCCTAGACGTCTTTCCTGTAAGATGTGGTGCCCACAATTAGAAATAAAACCCAAGTGGAGGCCTAACCAATGTGCTCATCTGGAACTGTCATGCGGCAGTTTTGTCTCTGAACCCATTTCCCACCTCTAACCAATTCATCACGGCCCTCAGATACGGCAAAATATCCAGCCCAAGTTTAACCCGAATAGAATATGATGTTTTAGTTGCCTGAATGGCACTTATGTACATACTTTCCACTGTATTTTATATTGAATACACATGACAATAAAGGACATTCATTAGTGATGGGCAGCTTCATATTGAGGAGTTTGTTTGAAGGTTGTTGGGAGTGCTGCTCACAGCCAAGGGTTCCTGGTCTGATAAAGACTCAATCCATCAGAATTCTACCATCTTTCCCCACTCCCTGTAGATTTCAACTTTCCCTACCTCTGTTACTTCCTCCAATTCAGGCATCTTGAATATTCCTGATTTCAACTGGTCCAAAATTAGAAGCCGTGCCTTCAGCTCCTCGGCCCCACAACCAGGAATTCTCTTCCTCAACCTTTCTACCTCACAATCTCCTTCTCCATGTTAATCCAATCTTTTTGACCAACTCCTTTCTGACTAGCCCCTTGCATGGCTCAGGGTCAAATTGTATCTGATATAAACTAGTCTGGAACATTTTTATAAAATTAAAGCTGCAATGTGTAATTTATATTGTTAGATCATAGTCCTTATTCAAAAACCTTCATGTGAAACACTTACGCAAGAATGTGAGTTTATTTATTGATTGGAATACTTTCCATGTTTATGACAGTGAGCTCTTATTGAGCCAACAATGCCACATGGCAACATGAGCGAGAGATACAAAGTCCAAGATGCATCATAAATGGGAAGGTAGGAAAAGATGGGCAATGCTATTCTATTTGAAAGGGGTGGGTTCAGCTCAGTCGGCCGGCTTGCCATGCAGACCTGATATACCCAGCATACGTTCAATTCTCATACCAGCTGACGTTACCATAAAGGACTCTCCTTCTCAGCATCTCTCCTAGCCTGAGATGAGGTGACCCCCAGGTTAAACCACCAGCAGTCCTTCCTCTCTAATAAGAGAGCAGCCCCATAGTCTGGTAAGACTATAGCAACTTTACAGTTTAACCATGGCTGAAGGATATTGTCTTATTGCTTTATTACTTGTGAAACCATTGGCAAGGCTAGTATTTACTGTACGCTCCTAGTAACCCGTGAGATCCTGTCATTTGTGTGGTCTCAGTACACCAACAGTGCTGCCAGGAAGGGAATTCCAGTAACAGTGAAGGCACAGCAATCTCATTTTGAATCAGGATGGTGTGTAGATTGAGGTGATCCTGTTCCCTTTCACAAGGTCAAAAATCACATAACACCAGGTTATAGTCCAATAGGTTTATTTGAAAACACAAGCTTTTGGAGCATTGCTCCTTCCTCAGGTGTAGTTTTTACAAGGCCTGGGTTTGGAACATGGTAGAGGTCACTGATTTTGAAAGTGCTGTCTTAGGATTCTTGGTGAGTTGATGCAGTGCATCTTGGGGACAATACATACTGCTGCTACTGTGCATTGATAGCAGAAGGAGTGAATATTTAAATTGGTAGATATGGTGCCAATAAAGTGAGGCTGTTTTGTTCTGAATGGAAACAAAATCAGAAGTTGCTGGAAAAGCTCGGCAGGTCTGGCAGCATCTGTGGAGAGAAAGCAGAGCTAATGTTTTGGGTCCAGAGACCTTCTACAGGACACCTGTTGAGTTTTTCCAGCAATTTCTGATTTTGTTTCTGATTTCTGGCATCTGCAGTTCTTTAGTTTTTTTTGTTCTGAATGGTGTTGAGCTTCTTGAGCATTGTTGGAGCTGCACACATCCAGGCAAATGGGGAGTGTTCCATCACACTCCTGACTGTAAATGGCAGAGAAAGTTTGAAGAGTCAGGAGGTGAATTACTTGCCACAGAATTCCCAGTGATGGAATACTGTGAACAATTCTGGTTTCCACAATATAAGCATGTATACATACGGGCTGGAGAGATTGTAAAAAAGTGTAAGGATGGTCCCATATCTGAGAGAGGATATATTTGGAAAGACCAATGGCCAGGGATTCTCTTCTTTAAAACAACAGAAAGTTTAGGGATACCCTGATCAGAACATTTAAATTTATGATGGATTTTGATTAGTTTTTCATAAAGAAGAGAATTCATCTCATGGGAGAGTCTGAAACTTGAGGTCTTAAATTTAAGATGGTCTCAAATAAATCAAATATGGACTTAAGTGATTCAAGCACTTAACTGTTTGAGCTACTCATTCATGCAAACTGTCTGATTAAATGTTGATTAAAAAAGAGAAAAACACACAAGGGGCTGGTATGCAACACAATTAGAACATTCCAGGGAGTCTTCACTCACTTGATCAGTTCTTCATGGAAAGTTCAATGGAAAGATTCTTGGTAGTGTGGATGTGCAGAGGGATCTTGGTGTCCAGGTACATAGATCCCTGAAAGTTGCCACCCAGGTTGATAGTGCTGTTAAGAAGGCGTACGGTGTGTTAGGTTTCATTGGTAGAGGGATTGAGTTCCGGAGCCGAGATGTCATGCTGCAACTGTACAAAACGCTAGTGCGGCCTCACTTGGAATATTGCGTCCAGTTCTGGTCGCCCCATTACAGGAAGGATGTGGAAGCATTGGAAAAGGTGCAGAGGAGAGTTACCAGGATGTTGCCTGGTCTGGAGCAAAGGTCTTATGAGGAAAGACTGAGGGTCTTGGGTCTGTTCTCATTGGAGAGAAGAAGGCTAAGAGGGGATTTAATAGAGGCATACAAGATGATCAGAGGATTAGATAGGGTAGACAGTGAGAGTCTTTTTCCTAGGATGATGATGTCGGCTAGTACGAGGGGGCATAGCTGCAAATTGAGGGGTGATAGATTTAAGACAGATGTCAGAGGCAGGTTCTTCACTCAGAGAGTGGTAAGGGCGTGGAATGCCCTGCCTGCCCATGTAGTTAACTCAGCCACATTAGGGGCATTTAAACAGTCCTTGGATAAGCATATGGATGATGATGGGATAGTGTAGGGGGATGGGCTTAGACTAGTTCACAGGGCGGCGCAACATCGAGGGCTGAAGGGCCTGTTCTGTGCCGTATTGTTCTGTGTTCTATGTTCTATGTTCATGTCTGTCCTTTATTAACCAGCACCATCTCAGTGACTGGTACAGACCATTCCACCATTGCTAGGCAACACACACAGACTGTTTAAGGCTTGGCTTCCCACCTAACTTAACCACATTAAAATTGTCAGGGAGATGCTGTACAAGCAGGACCATGTCACAACAATTCCTTGTGTTATAAACTACAGCTATTGACAGAGAAACATTGCATCCGGCTGCAAGTGAGAGACATGAGAGAGAAAAATAACGAAGGTGCGTTCAGACTTCACAGAAGAGATCCTCAGTTAGCCCACATGTCACCTCCCTGTGCCAGCAAGTGAGAAAACAGTAGCACCATTCAATAAACACTGCCAATGAAGCACACCTTATACATTCAGCTGGCAGAAACAACATTCAGCTTTTATTCGCAAGATCCTGCCTTACGACATTCTTCAGTAAGACTGAATTCCAGTTTAAATACCAGATTATCATATTGTCCTGATACACCAAGAACAATTTATAAACAATGGATTGCTTTATGAATTGCAGTCACAGACAGAGGAGCATTTACGTTCTCAGTCGATAGTCTACTTCACATACCGTTGGGGTTTGTACAGACAGTGTAGCAGTAAACAGTAATAATACAAAGACTGATGGTCATGAAGCAGGAGAGGGTGATGTGGGGGTTGAGGAGAGCCTTCCATGGAGTTGAAACACTGAACCGAGTGTCTCGCTCGGCTATTTCAGAGGGCAGTTAAGAATCAACCCCATTGCTGTGGGTCTGGAGCCACATGTAGGTTAGACTGGATAAGGATGATAGATTTCCCCCTCTGAAGGACATTACTGAACCCAATGGGGTTTTTACAACAATTGACAACAGTTACATGGTCACCATTTAGAATAACGTTTCATTCCAGATTCTTTTCCAGAGTTTCCAAATTGAAATGTTACCAGCCGTCACGGTGGGATTCAGATGTATGTCCTCAGAACATTAGCCTGGCGTTCTGGATTACTAACCCAGTAACATTAGCATACAGCACCACCTCCCCAAAACTTGAAAATATATCACCAGTCCCCTACAGTCACTGGGCCAAATGCTCACAGGGACCCTCGAAGGAGATATCGTCTCACTTCTCCCACTCTCACCCAGTTTCCCAGCCAACCACATTGTGACTTGAAAAATGTAATATTCAGGTCAATTGCCCACAAATGAATTATTTAAAAATGGAAGGCGGACTGCCAATTTCTGTCTTGGCCTGACTGCTGTCTCACAGAAAACCATTTCTATGACGTTTTATGGTGATTTTCCAACGTCATCACGCTGGATTTTACTGCACAGGACAGCTGCAGTTCCATTTTCCACCTGTAAAGTCTCAGCCCATAGTGAGCCTTATCTCCAATGAACCTTTGGTTGGAAAGAATTCTGGTTCAGTTTTGAGGTGAGAACCAGAAAGAAGCTGGCATATTGTGCCTGTGTATTTACAATATTTGTTGATCCGTTTGGAATCTTGTCTCGCCACAAAAATGCCACAGATACATTTCCCAGATAAAAAGCTGGCGCTAATTTATACGCTTCCTCAGAAGTCTATTTTAGTTCTATTTAATCAGGTTTTAATGGCTTCACTGGGATGACGCAGAAGAGTGTAATTCACACGAGAGTGAATGACAGGTGAAATTACTTTAATTGTTACTTGATTGAATGTGGTATAACAAGGTGATCCCAGTCTGGACCTTCTCGGAATCAGACAGCATCAAAGCCACAATAAAGAATGGTCCCATTATGTACTTCTGCACCGTTCCAAACTCTATGCAACCAGAAGAAACTTAAGTCACTTTACAACGCGTTTCTGTAAACCTGGATATGCCATATGTAAAAAGTAATGAGCTGCTCGTGTATGGAATGAGCTGCCAGAGGAAGTGGTGGAGGCTGGTACAATTACAACATTTAAAAGGCATTTGGATGGGTATAAGAATAGGAAGGGTTGAGAGGGATGCGGGCCAAATGCTGGCAAATAGGACTAGCTTTTTTGATTCATTCACAGGATAAGGACGTCGCTGGCTAGACACATTTATTGCCCATCCCTAATTGCCCAGAGGGCAGTTAAGAGCCAAACACATTGCTATGGGTCTGGAGTCACATGTAGACCAGACCAGGTAAGGATGGCAGTTTCCTTCCCTGAAGGACATTAGTGAACCAGATGGGTTTTTCCAACAATTGACAATGGATTCACAGTCATCATTCGACTCTTAATTCCAGATATTTATTGAATTCAAATTCCACCATCTGACGTGGCAGGATTCAAACCCAGGTCCCCAGAACAAATTGTCTCTGTCCCTAGATTAACAGTCCAGCGATAATACCACTAGGCCATTGCCTCCCCTTAAATTAGATTTATTTAGGATGTTTGGTCAGCATGGATGAGTTGGACCAAAGGGTCTGTTTCCATGCTGTACAGCGCTATGACTCTATAAACCTAATGGAATTCTGGCCTTTTTGTCTGCACCACTGGAGTACAAGAATGCAGAAGTTATACAAAACCCTGGTAGTCCCCACTTGGAGTTCTGTGAGCAGATCTGGGGCCCACACCTTAGGAAGGATAGATTGACAATGGAGACAGCACAATGTAGGTTTGAAAGAATGATACCCAAACTTCAGGGTTTAAGTTCTGAGGAGAGATGATACAAATTTGGCCTGTTTTCTCTAGAACTTTGAAAGTTAAGGAATGATCTGATCAACATCTTCAAGATAATAACAGGAAATGTCAGGGTCGATAAAGATAAACTATTCTCACTGGTTGAGGATTCTAAAACGAGGGGCCATAGTGTGAGAATCAGGGCTAGACTGGTCAGGAGAGATGTTAGGGAGCACTTTTACACACAGAGGGTGGGAGAGATTTAGAACTCTCTTCCACAAGTGGCAATGGATGCTGGATCAGTTGTTCATTTCAAATCTGTGATTAGATACATTTTTGTTTACAGCACTTCAGTGCGGTACTGGGGGAACGCTGCTCTGTTAGAAATGCTGTCTTTCAAACTGGACACATTCAAATGAAGTGTTAAGGTCACGAACAAATGAAATTTTAAATTAGATTACAGAGCCAGTGAAGGGTGGTGATGGGAGCAGTAGTTGAAGTGAAGATACAGATCAGACATAGTCTATAAAGAAAGGCTAGTGTTATCTTCCATCTCACAGTCGGTCTGCAGTGTACCTCAAAGAGATGTGTTCATGATATTATCAGTGTATCATGGCATGTAACCTGATGATATAAAGGTCTCAGACTCCATCTTAGTGGGGGGCTGCCTGAAGCCTGACAAACTAGTGGAAGCATGCTAATGTTTAGAACCGAATATATCAGCCCAGACACTAAAGAGTCTGTGACATTAATATGTGTTTACATCCGGAGGTGTAATAAATACCGACTGAATCTTTCAGTACCACATAACTCACACCGATTTCTTATTTTGTGGGAGCTAACATAAACATTGCCACATCAAAAACAAACGCCCTGCTGGAGGCAAGAACACTTTACAGCAAGATTAGTTACTCTCCCTATTGTAATTTAAGACAGTTTAGGGAAAACAAAGTTACCTCAGTCAAGAAGTTTAATTAATGTGGCTTCCAAACCAAAAGAGGTTGGTTAGAAATCTCCAGATTACTAGAATCTGAGAAAGTCTAAGCTCTCAGTTTGTGAGGATCAATTGAAGAAGACTCCACTGTTTGCAGGAAGGTAACTGCGGTGAATCAGTTATGGAGATTTGATATGGAAAGGTGATTTCTCTGGATTTGAGTCCCTGTTACTGATAGTAACATAGAAACATGGAACATAGGAGCAAGAGTAGACCATTCAGCCCTTTGAGTCTGTTCTGCCATTCATTACTATGATGACTGATCATCCAACTCAGTATTTGTTCCTTCTTTCTCCCCAATCTCTTTGACCCTTTGAGGCCTAAGAGTGATATTAAACTCCTTCCTGAAAACATTCAATATTTTGGCCTCAATCATGATTGTGAATTTTAAGACCTTTATTAGTTCCATATTTGGAAAGCAATTTTTAGAATTTATTTCTTTTGGGTAAAAAACTTCCGTTATTCAACAAACTGTGTAGCTTCTTATGAGCAGCATTTTATAAAAAATCTATCAAGCTAGATTTCCCCCTGGGATCTGAGCTGTCTGCAGAACCACCAGCTGGGATCGTAACAGTTGTAATGTTGATGGAAGTACAAGAACCAATTTGGGCTCAGCAAAATCCCACAAAGTGAAAAAGATTAGATATCCTAATACAGAGATGTTCATTGAGAGATAAACATTGATCTGGCAGCGCTCCCTACTTCTCTTTAAAACTGTGCACAAAATGGTCTATTATTTAATGACTTATCTGAAAGTTGGCTCCACTGACAAGGGTAGCATTCCCTCGGCACAATACGGAAATATCAGCCTCGGCAATGGGCTCAAATCTCTGGAGGAGCAGTTGAACTTCTGATTCTGAGGTAAAAGAAATGCCACCTGAACCGCAAACATTTTTGATTAATTGTGTGGTGGAACAAGCCCGAAGGGCTGATTGGCTTTCTCCAATTCTTCCACACCGAATTCCAAGGATTCTGCACCATTTCCTGTCCTTCTCACTGGAATGGTCAATGAGCGCGACCTGAAACAGAACAGGACATCATCGGCTCTGTTGTCTCGTGACATTTAATAATTCTTCTGAGAAAAGGCTATTGCCAACAACACTCGTATTTGTCTAATGCCTTTAATGAGATAAATGTTCCCCAAGGCACTATACAGTTGCTATTAAACAAAACTTGACATCAGCCAATGCTAGGATAGTCTTTATCAAACATTGAGTATAGGAGTTGGAAGGCCGTGTTGCGGCTGTACAGAACATTGTTTCGGTCACTTTTGGAATACTGCGTTCAAATTCTGGTCTCCCTGCTATAGGAAGGATGTTGTGAAACTTGAAAGGGTTCAGAAATAATTTACAAGGATGTTGCTGGGGTTGGAGGGCATGAGCTATCGGGAGAGGCTGAATAACCTGGGGCTATTTTTCCTGGAGCATCAGAGGCTAAGGGGTGACCTTATAGAGGTTTATAAAATCATGAGGGGCATGGACAGGGTGAATAGACAAGGTCTTTTCCCTAGCTAGGGGAATCCGAAACTAGAGGGCATAGGTTTAAGGTGAGAGGGGAAAGATTTAAATTGGGACCTGAGCAGTAATTTATTTTCATGCAGAGGGTGGTGTGTGTACATAATGTGCTGCCAGAGGAAGTGGTGGAGGCTGGTACAATTACAACATTTAAAAGGCTATCTGGTTGGGTGCAGGAATGGGAAGGGTTTAGAGGAATATGGGCCAAATGCTGGCAAATGGGACTCGTGCAGATTGGGATGTCTGGTTGGTGTGGACGAGTTGGACCAAAGGGTCTGTTTCTGTGCTGTATGACTCAATGACTCTTGTGAGTCTTAAGTCAGTTTTCAAAGGAGAGAGAAGTGGAGTGTTTTAGTGGGGGAATTCCAGAGTTTAGATCCAGACAGGTGAAGACCAGGCCACCAACAAACAAATCAAATTTGAGAATTCTTTCTACCAAGCACCTATGAGAGTTACAACCTAGGGAGGCCAGTAGTATCAAGAGGGAAAGAAAGAAACATGTTGAAAGAGATCGACAACACCTTGTCTGGATTGTGCGCCTGATTTGGTCATGCAACTTTCACCAAGCAAGTCTAAACAAACCTAACGCTCACCCTGATGGTATCTTCTGTTGCAAATCAAAACATTTGTGCGTTGGCCTAGTTACTGATAACAGCTTCGACTGAAACCAGAACAGAGAACAATTCAAGTTCTTTTTGAACCCAGTGACACCATAATTTGTTACTGATGTGAGCCGACAATAATCTCCTCATCCAAACATAACTCCAAACCTGTTTGAAAAAAGAATGAAAGGGCTAAGTACAAGGCGAGGCCATTCAACCTGTTGCCCTTGCTAGCTCTTAGAAAGCGATCTAATTGGTCCCATTTTCCCCAGAGCAAAGCAAATGTCTCCTTTACAAGTATTTATTCAATTCCCTTTCAAAAGTTATTTTTAACTGTTCTGCCACTGCCCTTTCAGACAGCACATTCCAGATCACAGCAACTTGCCAGCAAAACGATTTCTCAACTCTCCTCTGGCACCTTTGCCAATTATTTTAAATAGGCGCCCTCTGGTCACTGTTTCTCCAGCTAGTGGAAAAAATTTAACATTACATTTCCTTTGAAGCCACTCATAATTTTGAACACCTCTGTTAAATCTCCCTTTGACTCTGTGTGCTCTGAGAAGGACATTCCTAGATTCTCCAGTCTCTCCACGTCTGCCATCCCATCCTGGCGAATCACCTCAGTACCATGTCAAATGCCTGGACATCCTGCCTGAAGTGTGAAACCCAGTTACGGACAAATCAGAAATGCACGTGCCTTTAAGGCTCAAGCAGCTCAGCTCTGGAGTCCATTGAGAACAAATGATGCTCATTGGACATTTGTGTCAAAGACGCTCCCGTGTTGGGCACTTGTGGCACAGTGGTAGTGTCCATAACTCTGAGCCGGGAGGCCAGGTTCAAGTCCCATCTTCCCCACAGGAGTACAATAACATTTCTGATCAGATTGATTAAAAACTTCTAAGAGACACCAGTGCTTTCATTGCCGAGAATGGGTTTTGCTTGTAAACATTGAATTGACCACACAGGTGCATTTACTGCTGGTGGCTCTTTTCTTCAAACTGTAGGCTCAGTTGGAGAGCTGAGAGGGAGAGGCATGGTGTAGGAAGAACCCAGAACATTCAGTTAGTCCTGAGCACCCAGAGACTACAAGACCCAGCTTTGCTTAGTGCCTGGATGCCATTGGATGGGATAATTGATGGGGAGATAATGACCTAATGGTATTATCACTAGACAGTTAACCCAGGGCTGAGGTAATGTTCTTGGATTGAATTCCTGCCTTGCCTCTTGATAGTTTGAATTCAATAAAAATCTGGAATTAAGAGTCTACTGATGACCATGAAACCATTGTTAATTGTCAAAAAAACTCATCTGGCTCCATAATGCCCTTTAGGGAGGGAAACTGCCGTCCTCACCTGGTCTGGCCTACATGTGACTCCAGACCCACAGCAATGTGGTTGACTCTTAACTGAAGGAAGTTTGGGATGGGCAATAAATGCTGGCCTGGCCACATCCTGTGAGTGAATAAAAAAATCTCGGAGATTCTGTGTCAGGCTGGCTGGCTGTCTGGTTATAGTCAGGAACAGAAACCTACAGTCTCGAGGATTCACCTGAATCGATCCCAATGCTGCCACGTTTCAGTGGAAAACTGGATGAGTGCATGAGGGGAATGAACGTTACGGTGTTGAAGTGAAAATGAAGAGGGGTTTGAGAGGAAACCCATGCCAAGCAGAATGGCTGAATTACCTCCCCTGTGCTCTAGACTTGATGCAATAAACTCTTTCAAGAAGATCAGATTAGACAAACATTGTAAAAGGCGAGGGAATATATATTTGATTGCTCTTGTGGTCATTACCAGAAGGGTTAGCTTTGTTTCTCACTTGACAGATGCTGCATGATCTGTTGAGGATTTCCAGCACTTTCTGTTTTTATTTCAGGTTTGCAGCACCTGCTTTTGTCTATTTCAGGTCAGTGTTTGAGGAAGGACAGGTCAATTAGAACCTCGCACTAAACTCATTGATAGCTGATGTGCTGGATAAAAGCCTCCCGGCTTGAAGGTGTAGCCCAGTGAGGATTCCCAGCCTCGAAGTGAAGCCCAGTGCAAATTCCCTGCGTTAGAAAGACTGTACCACGGAGCTTTTACCTTTATTTCTTTACTTTTTGCATTTATACCAAAGATTTTGTACCTAGGTATCTTGTACGAAGCTTTATAAGGACTGTAATGCTGATCTATCAACTTCATTTTTCCAGTTTTCTAGTTTATACCAATCTTATTCAAGATTTTGTACCTGGGTACCATTGTATTAAGATGGTACTGGAGAATGGTGACTTTGTAAACTTTTCACCGCACTCCGGTATCCCTGTGTTTGAGTACACATGATAATAAAACCCAACTCTAATACTAAATGCTGTCCTGAAAGAATCGCTGAGCCCCAGATTGGATTTCACGGATGAAAATGAAATAACTGAAGTACTCGTTGGGTTTTCTGAATATTCCTCGCCACCCACAGCTCTTGCGTAGCCTGATGCTGGGCTTCTCCTCCGGAGCAGATGTTGGGATTGAAAGCATGACGTATGTTTCAGAGAGGGATCCTTTCATGAACAGACTGCTGCAGGGAAGAGGGATTGTTTGCCACAAAACACACGGGTTACTCCTCATCCACCCACACACCAGGTACATAGACTGGCAGTCTCAGTGAAATACCCTGAGGTCAGAGACAACTAACAACTCCCAGTGTTTTCCTTCTGCCTAAAGATCCGCCCCAAACAAATACTGTAGCCCAGAGAGACTGACACTGGGGTGAAACGTCTGGTTTGAAAGGGTACAGTGAGTTCAGATTGAGCTGCTGGGGAGAGACTGTTGTCACTGGCTGAAGGGTCAGTCCCACTAGGACAGAGATCCATGTGAGCTCAGGAATCCAGAGGAAGGTAAAGAGAATGTTGTTTTATGCAGAGAGCTGTTGTCATCTGAAACACATTGCCTGAAAGGACAGTGGAAACAGGTACAATACAGCCATCGCCAAGGGGGCAAAATATATAGAAAAAGGAAAGGTTTACAGGGCTTTGGAGGGAGGACAGGGAATGGGACTAAATCAGAATACTCTTTCAAAGAGCCAGCACAGCCATGATGGGCTGTATAGCCTAAGGACATTGTGGGTCAACCCACAGCAAATGGACTGCAGAGATTCAAGAAGGCAGCTCACCCCCGCCTTCTCAAGGGGGCACCTATGGACGGGCAATAAATGCTGGCCTGGCCAGCGATGTTCACTTCCAACAAGAGAATAAAAAGCCTTTATTAAAATCATTAGAAGACAATGTACTTGTATCCTGAACCTGGGGGCATGAGCACATTGAAATATTTGCCTGAATTAATTTGGCCGTGGAGAGGTACTTGTCCCCTCCTAACCATCTCAGCCATAACGTGCTGGGTGAAGTGGCTCATTGGGACCTTCTCAACATACTGGTGATTGAGGCTTTTAATTGATCAACTCATGATTGCCTTAGGGCCTCAAGCCAGCGCCTCCCTGATGACCTTCCTCCTCCAGCTACTTTCCCACTGGGGAAACAGAATCAAGCAGCGAATCGGGCTGGGGGAGCATGGTTGCCACATTGGGATTGGGCGGATGGGGAGGGGGGGGAGGGGGTGAAGGGGGTGGCTGCTGAACGCTACACTTCCCTGCCCTTCCACGATCCCCACAACACCACCCCCAAATACTTCATACCAATCTGTGTGTTTACCTCCCTTGGTACAAATAATCGAATATTTCTCGAGACCTGAACTTGCAAATGCTGATGTTCAGATGAACTGGTTTGTACCCGTACAAAGGACACGGAAAAGTTACGAGCGGGTGCATCAGGAGATTAGGAAGCCTAAAGGCATGTCAGCCTTTATTGCGAAGGGTTTGGATTCCTTGCTCTAAACGTACAAGCTCAGAAAATTCTCTGCACTTCAGAAGACTGAGAGGAGACCTCGCTGAAACCTCAGAGATTCAGAGGGGAGATGGTTTGGCAGTATAGATACTGAAAGGGTGTTTACTGCTGGCTGTGCTGTCCAGAACACAGAGAACAGTGTCAGGGGCCGATCTGTTAGGATTGAGGGGAGGAGAAATTTCTCTGGAATTCTCCTCTACAGAGGGTTATGACTGCTCCACCAATGTATATATGTAAGTCTGGGGAGAGATAGCTGCTTGATCTCTCAGGGATCAGGGAGTGGGTGGGAAATTAGAATTGAGCCAAAAATCAGTCGTGATCATGTTGAATGGTGGAGCAGGCTTGTCGGGCTGAATGGTCTCCCCAAGCTCCTCTTTCTTATGTTGCTGACATGACCTGCCTGCTTTTATCGTCTTTACCACTGATAAAGGCAAATGTCCCATATGTCTCCTTAACCACCCTGTCCTTTAGGGATCTGTGAACAAGCACCCCAAATCCCTCTGTCCCTGCGAGCTTCCTCGTATCCTATCATTCATTGGGTACTTTCTTGTCTCGTTGCTTCTTCCACGATGCATCACCTCTCACTTTGCAGAGTTAAATTCCATCTGTCACTCTTCCACCCATCTGACCGACCCGCCTGTATCTTCCTGTAACCTCACACCTTCTTCCTCACTGTTAACCACACGCCTGCTAATTTTTAATTCACCTGTAAACTTACTTATCATCCAACCCCCACCCCCCTTCAACATTCCCATCTATATCATTTATATATATTACAAACAATAAGGGGCCCAGCACTGATCCCTGTGGAATTCCACTGCATACCAGTCTCCGGTCACACACCTTCTACCACCATCCTCTGTCTCCTACCACCAAAAGTCAATTTTAGATCAACTTGCCAGGTTGCCCTGGATCTCGTGTGTTTTTATCTTTTTTATCAGTCTCCCATTGGGAGGCGATGGTCTAGTCGTATTATCGCTGGACTGTTAATCCAGAGACCCAGATAACATCCTAGGGACCTGGGTTCGAATCCCGCCACAGCAGATGGTGGAATTTGAATTCAATAAATATCTGGAATTAAGAATCTCGTGATGACTGTGAATCCATTGTTGATCGTTGGGAAAAACCCACCTGGTTCACTAATGTCCTTCAGGGAAGGAAATCTGCCATCCTTACCTGGCCTATGTGTGACTCCAGATCGACAGCAATGTGGTTGGCTCTTAACTGCCCTGATGATATGGTCATCATTAGATTCTTAATTCCAGATATCTTTGAAATCAAATTCCACCATGTGCCGTGGCAGGATTCAAACCTGGATCCCCCAGAGCATTACCTGGGAGTCTCTGGATTATCAGTCCAGTGGTAATACCACTAGGCCATCGCCTCCCCCATACTTGAGTCAATGTCCTCCAGCTCCATGCACCAACTGCCCCCGAGGTCTCTAATGGGCCCTGCTCGTTCATTGGTTAACCTCTTCCTCTTGATGTACTGGTACAGTACCTTGGGATTCTCTCTAATTTTACCAGCCAGTGTTTTCTCATGCCTCTGCTTTGTTCAGCTCATTGCTTTCTTAACCTCCCCCCTGCACTTTCTATTGGCACTTTCTAAAGGCACTGTTGGCTTGCTCCCTTTGCACCTGCTAAAATCAAGGATCTTTTCTATTCATTCATGGGATGTGGGTGTCACTGCCTGGGCCCAGCATTTATAGTCCATCCCTAGTTGCCCCTTGAGAAGGTGGGGGTGAGCTGCCTTGTTGAGCCACTGCAGTCCATGTGCTGTAGGTTGACCCACAATGTCCTTAGGGAGGGAATTGCAGGATTGTGACCCAGCGACACCGAAGGAACGGCGATATATTTCCAAGTCAGGATGGTGAGTGGCTTGGACGGGAGCTTGCAGGTCGTGGTGTTCCCGTGTATCTGCTGCCCTTGTCCTTCTAGATGGAAGTGGTCGTGGGTTTGGGAGGTGCTGTCTGAGGAGATTGAGTAAGTCCGTGCACCCAATAATGATAAATTGGTGTAAGATGTAGGCCAGGATCCGAGAGGTTGGGGTTTTTCTTTTGTTCTAACAAGGCAGAGTCAGTGTGCTGTTGTCAGGGAATGAGGTTTGGTAGTTGGCGGGCCACAGACTCCTCTCAGACACTCATGTCAGAGGCTGAACATCTTTGATGAAGGTAAATAAGTTGTTATGTATCTGCTAAAAGAACTCTGATCTCATCAAAGAAATGGAGCTAGTGGCGTGAGGAAGTCCCAAAGACACACCTTGGAAGCAGCTGTTGGCTGTTTGTGAAATCACATTGGATTATACACTAGTCTGTAGGACCTGTTAACAGCTAAAAATTTAGTACTTTTGAAGTGACGTCATTGAGTATATGTTTTACCCTAGTGCTCTTTCCTGTTAATGCTGTTAAATTTTACTGTTTCTGTCAAAACATTGTGGGTGGGTAGCACTTCAGAGTTTCGATGTGGAAATTTTGACATTTAACTGTTTTAACTGGATTAAAAGAAATCCTGGACAGATTACCCAGCCACGTGGAAGTTCTCCAAATTCCAAGAATGGTCTAACTGAGATATTGAGGAAATGAAATAAAATTTCTGTAATGAGGCAATGTTTATCTCAAGTTCAGTTCTGCTCTGTGAAAGCAGTCTTAATGGTCCTCAACCTACTAAAGGGAATCTCTCAAAATCAAAGGCACTGATTGGCAAAATTGAGAGTGATTGCTGGATACTGGTCCAGGAAATGAATTATAGAATCCCTACAGTGTGGAGGCAGGCCATTCAGCCCATCAGGTTCACACTGACCCTCCAAAGAGCATTCACCTAAACCCACACCCCTACTCTATAAATCTGCATTTACCATGGCTATCCCACCGAGCCTGCACACCTTTGGACTGTGGGAGGAAATCAGAGCACCCAGAGGAAACCGACGCAGACACGGGGAGAACATCCAAACTCCGCATAGACAGTTGCCCAAGGCTGGAATCAAACCCAGGCTCCTGGCACTGAGCGTAGTGCCATTCCAAACATCAGCCAAGACAAGAGTTGTCCAATTGTCTGCCACAATACCATTTCCAATTTTGTGACTGAAATTTTCAGGAAGAAATCAATCGTATTTTTTCATAGTTGAGTTCTATGTGTCTTGTCAAGTTTGCATTCTGCAACTGTAGCCTGCTGTTAGTAAAAACCTTTAACACCTTCCATCTCAGTGCCCTGGGGTAATATTTCTGATCACGATCTCACAGCAAACACCTTTTGGACAAGGGATAACAAGCATGGGGCTGGATGAACACAGCAGGTCAAGCAGCATCATAGGAGCAGGAAAACTTGACGTTTCGGGCCTAAACCCTTCATCAGAAATGGGGGAGGGGAAGAGGGTTCTGAAATAAATAGGGAGAGAGGGGGAGGCGGATAGAGGATGGATAGAGGAGAGGATAGGTGGAGAGGAGGCAGACAGGTCGAAGAGGCGGGGATGGAGCCAGTAAAGGTGAGTGTAGATGGGGGGGTAGGGAGGAGATAGGTCAGTCCAGGGAGGACGGACAGGTCAAGGGGGCGGGATGATGTTAGTAGATAGGAGATGGGGGTGTGGCTTGAGGTGGGAGGAGGGGATAGGTGAGAGGAAAAACAGGTTAGGGAGGTGGAGATGAGCTGGGCTGGTTTTGGGATGCGGTTGGGGGAGGGGAGATTTTGAAGCTTGTGAAATCCACATTGATGCCATTGGGCTGCAGGGTTCCCAGGCTGAATATGATTTGCTGTTCCTGCAGCCTTCGGGTGGCATCACTGTGGCATTGCAGGAGGCAAAGGATGGACATATCGTCTGAGGAATGGGAGGGGGAGTTGAAATGGTTCGCGACTGGGAGGTGCAGTTGTTTGTTGCGAACTGAGCGCAGGTGTTCTGCAAAGCGGTCCCCAAGTCTCCGCTTGGTTTCCCCGATGTAGAGGAAGCCACAACGGGTACAGCGGATGCAGTATACCACATTGGCAGATGTGCAGGTGAACATCTGCCTGATGTGGAAAGTCTTCTTGGGGCCTGAGATTGGGGTGAGGGAGGAGGTGTGGGGGCAGGTGTAGCACTTCCTGCGGTTGCAGGGAAAAGTGCCGGGTGTGGTGGGGCTGGAGGGGAGTGTGGAGCGGACAAGGGAGTCGCAGAGGGAGTGGTGCCTCCGGAAGGCAGATAAGGGTGGGGAGGGAAAAATGTCTTTGGTGGTGGGGTCTGATTGCAGATGGCGGAAGTGTCGGAGGATGATGCGTTGGATCCGGAGGTTGGTGGGGTGGTATGTGAGGACGAGGGGGATTCTTTTTTGGTTATTATTGCGGGGACGGGGCGTGAGGGAAGGATTTGGAAGCACAGGAGGATCCTAGCAAGTGCCACATGACAAAGCCAATCCATTGAATGATAGGCTTTGATCTGGACAGCGAGAGTGGTCTTTGCTAAGCAGGTTCAGGACAAATCAGATCCGCTGTGCAGCCCATGTCAATTACCAAGGCCTCAGTACAAACTGTTTAGGTACGTGACCAATGTTGCACATCAGTGAGGAGTACCCCCTCCACAGACTGAATGGCAGGCTAACAACATTGAACTCAACAAACGGTCACTTGGTTCCAGCAATTTGCGTTCACTAAGTAATAAAAAATAGTAAACGACAGCTTGCCCTGCCAGGTAAACAGAGAATGACACAATAAGGGCAGAGAAAAGTAGGAGGTGGCAGAGAGAACACTGAGTGATGGGAAAATATAGCTCATAGAGGGAGCAGTGGGTGGAATGGACGGGAATGGACATGTGGAACAAGGAGATGACAGCATTTAGACAGAAAGGAAGGTCAAGTTTTGAGTGGGGCTGGAAGAATCAGCAGTGGATATTGGTTTAATAACCTAGAGGCCTCATTCAGGGACATGGGTTCAAATCCCAGAGCAGGAAGAACAGAACTTCAATGAATGGAACAGCCCTGTAATATGATATCGGTAGGAGTAATAATTACCATGTAGCCACCAGATTAACATATAAACCAAACAGCTCACTAGGGGAATCTACAGTCCTTACCAGGTCTGGTCTACATCTGATTCCAGGCCGTAGTAATGTGGTTGACTCTTATCTCCCGGCTAATGTAGTATAAGATGGTGGCCATCATTTTCTACATCACAACTGAGACTCCCCGAGCAGGTTCTCTCCTCCCAGTTTCGAAACAGCAGGAGAGCTCCAGGTGGGCAGTGGAATCACTTCAGTGAAACCCTCAAGGCCTCACTGGCAAAGTGCAGCATTCCCACAGACACCTGGCCCCAGTCTGTCCAAAGTGGAGGAGGAACATCTGGGTAGCTGGAGGTTGAAGGGTCAGGGAGATGGGACGTTTGGAGATTGTGACCTCCTTCCAATGTCTCAACTTTGTTCCTGCTCATTCCTGACAAAGACTCTCCATGTGTTCAGTCCCTTTATGGGTGAACCTTCTCCACTTTGAGCAATCACATGCAAAGCTTTCCAATGCATCAGCTGTTTGATGTTTGATGCATTTATTGCCCATCTCTAGTTGCCCCTTGAGAAGGTGGGGGTGAGCTGCCATCATGAACCACTGCAGCCCATGTGCTTAAATGTGCTGGTAGACCCATGTTCTGGTAGACCCACAATGCCCTTAGGGAGGGAATTCCAGGATTTTGACCCAGCGACAGTGAAGGAAAGTGATATATTTCCAAGTCAGGATGGTGAGTGGCTTGGAGGGGAACTTGCAGGGGGTGGTGTTTCCATGCAACTGCGCCCTTGTCCTTCTAGAAAGAAGTGATCATGGGTTTGGAAGGTGCTGCCAGAGGATCTTTGGTGAATTTATGCAGTGCATCTTGTAGATAGTACACACTGATATGACGTTGGATCTTATTTTGACTAACACTTGTATTTTTCAGGATATTATGTAGCAGTGAATGTAAGGTGCTCAGTTGTTCAGCCCATTAGGCACGGAGAAAAATAGAGGTTTGGAAACAAAGAGAATCGAGGAATGGGGAATTAGGGATGTGAGTGGATCTCAGTCATCATCTTATTGAGTGATGGGACAGGTTCATTGGGCTGATTGACCTACTGTAACTCTTATTTCTTTATGGTTTTGTGTTCTATTATCCAAAATATTTTGTGTTATGAGAATGGTTTCAGAAATCAATTTGATGCACTACAACTGATAATAGGGACTAATAATCTGATCAAAGATGCAGAAATAACCAAAAAGGCACTCTTTTTTGTGTGGGGACTTGATGTGGTGTTGTGTGCACAGAAGCTTTGGAGAAAATGAAGAAATTTGCAGTTATGTAGCGTCTTTCCCAAACTTAGGCTGTCTCAATGAACTTTACAGCCAATGAGAACAAGGTGTGGGGCTGGATGAACACAGCAGGCCAAGCAGCATCATAGGAGCAGGAAAACTTGACGTTTCGGGCCTAGACCTGATGAAGGGTCTAGGCCTGAAATTTCAAGGTTTCCTGCTCCGATAATGTCCTTGGCCTGCTGTGTTCATCCAGATCTACACCTTGTTATCTCGGATTCTCAGCATCTGCAGTTCTTATTATCTCATTTACAGCCAATGAAGCATTTTTTGAAGTGTGCTCACTGTTGCAATTGTGGGAAAAATGGTAGCCAATGTTTACACAGCAAGATCCCACAATCAGCAATGTGATAACAGACCAGATGATATATAGGGGTAACTATTGGCTTCAGATCATGGAAAGATCTTCTCACATCTTTGAAATGGTGACAGGGGAGCTTTCACAGCCAGCTGAGAGCTCCAACACCTTTATCTGAAGGACAGTTCCACCAACTCCTCCTCAGTCTTGTTGTAAGATCCTTACATCAAGGCACTTTTGGCCCATTGAAGCAAGTGCTATCAACTGAGTGAGGCCTGATACCTGGAACAGTAGGTGAGGATTCTCACTCAAGGAAGGGAACAGTGCTAACAGTGACAAAGTCTGGCAGTGCGAGTACACTAGTGAAAGGCATCGTTAGACATTGCCACAAGCATGTTACAATCAGTTAATGGCTTAATTGGGAAGGAAGACAGGTTTCACCCATACGATATTATCTGCAATATATCAGAACAGCTTAGCTGTCGACTCAAAGATAGATAGGAAAACTAAAGATTGGAGAGTCCTGTTTTTATGGAGGTGGCCTTCTGCAATCATGGCCCCATGGACAGACATGGGATTCATTCCAAGTTGCCAATGAATGGCATTTGGATTTTAGTGATATGTCATTGTGACTCAAGACATTTCTGCGGGAAATGTTCCCTTGAGATTTCTTCACTACGTGAGTTAAAATTAAGCCGAAAACCGGTCCAACCAGCACAGAATGTTCCCTTTCTAATTACTTTTCAGAAATAATCTAGACTTCAGATTTCACAAGTACATCTCATTCAATGCAATCAGCCTGTTTAATGAATTTTATTAACGCCAATTAGAGGGGTGAGCAACTTTGTTACGAAATGCAGCAAATAACATGCCACCCTTATTCTGATAAAAGATCATTGGCCTGTTCACTTTGTTTTTCTACCCACAGGATCTGCCATACCTACCGAGTATTCCATTTCAATTGAAATTATCAACAATGTTTTGCTTTCAGTACTTCAGATGTTAGATAGCCTCGGAATAAACTGGAGCATCTTGAAGGAGTGGCGGGAGGTAAAGAGGTTTAGGGAATCAATCCCAGAGGATACGGTCCAGGCAGTTTGCTGGCCAATTTTTAAAGTCAGGGTCATAGAAGAGCCCAGAGTTAGATATCAGCAGGGTTCTGGGAGGATTGTAGAGCTGTTGGAAATAACTAGAAGGACAAGTCTCAACAAGGGTGAGACTTTAAAGTCAAGGAGAACAGGGGTGATGAGATGTTACATGTTAATACACAGATAGCAGAGTTTGATCGTCTCAAGGATGTAGGAGGCCAGTCAGAAGAAACATAAGCCCATAAGACATCAGAGCAGGAATAGACCATTCAGCCAATCAAGTCTGCTCCATCATTCAATGAGATCATGTCTGATTTGATACCCCTCAACGTCACTTTCCTGCCTCTTCCCCACTTCCCTTGAATCCCTTCTGGATTTATAATCTGTGTTGAAGAAATGGTATAATCAATAGTGATAACAAAGGCATATCTGAGGGTTCGAATAGCAGATGACCTGAAACAAGGCCTGAAGGTGGAAATCAGAGATCTCAGTGAAGCCACAGGTAGATGATCAGCTCATCTCAGACCTAAAATACAAGGCTTAGAAACAGTTTGTTTCAGCGTCAGACAGTTGCCAGTGAAAGGGATGGATCCAAGTGTCGGGGAACTGAGGTTGGAGCAGGAACTGAAGACAAAAAAATTTGATTTTGCCAGTGCTTAGTTAGAGAAAATCTCTGCTTATCCACCCCAGGTTTGGTAACTTAGTGAGAGTGGAGGTGTTGAGAATGGAGACAGTAACGCAGAGCTGGCTGTCATCGGCAAGGTGTAAAAATTAGCACTGTGTTACCACAGATGTCATTTTTTTCAAAATAATTACCTCATTCATAAATTTTGTAAAATTATATTACACAATATTTTGACTTGAATATTACAGAATTTGTAATAACATTTAATGTGTTCCCATACAGCAGATTCCACTCAATATTATGGAACCCTTAACTTTTACAAAACACAATCCATGTCAGAGGCACAGCACAAAGGGTGAAATAAGAACAAAGAACAAAGAAAATTACAGTCCAGGAACAGGCCATTTGGCCCTCCAAGCCTGCACCGACATGCTGCCCATCGCAACTCATACCCCCTACCCTTCCGGGGACTGTGTCTCTCTATTCCATCCTATTCACGTATAAAGAACAAAGAAAATTACAGTACAGGAACAGGAATTACAGTACAGGAACGGGAATTACAGTACAGGAACGGGAATTACAGTACAGGAACAGGAACAGGAATTACAGTACAGGAACGGGATTTACAGTACAGGAACGGGAATTACAGTACAGGAACAAATATTTCAAATTGGAAATTATGGACAATGCAATAGATGTACTTTTTCCTCACCACATTCCACTCTGAAATGCCTCAACATATTTTCAACTCTCTTGATTTACATTGTACTTTCTTTGTAAGGCACACAGGCCAGGGAGTTTCTGCAGTTTCCTGCTCCTTGGTGCAGTCTGGTGAAAGGCCTCACACAGCAACACTTCTCCATTCTGTTTGTGAAACGGCCGCTCCAAGATTTAATTCATCCCTCGACATATAACCCCAGACCTTGAAATTAAAGCATCGGAGGTGGTCCAGAGGTTTACAAGATTGGTGCGTGGAATGAATGGAAATATAGGAACAGGAGTAGGCCGTTCAGCCCCTGAGTCTGTTTCACCATTCAGTGGGATCATGGCTGATCTGTGACCTAACTTCACATATCTACTTTGTCCTATATCCCTTAATACCTCTACTCAACAAAAATGTATCTCTCTCACATTTAAAATGAACAACTGTTCCAGCATCCACTGTTTGTGGAACAGAGTTCCAAACCTCTCCCACCCTCTGTGTGTAGAAGTGCTTCCTAACATCTCTCCTGAACGGTCTGGCCTTAATTCTCAGTCTATGCCCCACCAGTTCTAGAATCTCCAACTGGTGAAAATGGTTTATCTTTACTCTATCTTTTCCTATAAATATCATGAAGACTTTGATCTGATCACCCCTTAATGGACCTCTCATATATCAGAGTTGGTCTTTCTCTGCACCCTCTCTGTAGCTGTGATACTCTATTCTGCATTATGTTCTATTACCCTGACGCACTTATGCTAAGTATGATTTGTCTGATTAGCACACAAAACAAAACTTTTCACTGTATCTCGGTACCTGTGGCAATAATAAACCATATCAAATCAAATATCCACTGTATTTAACTTCATACCGTGAACTGCGTTTTGACTTGGAGGAGGGACATACCCAATCGGAGGTAATCCAGATTTGTTCTGAAACACAAATAGGTGGGAGTGCAGGTCATGGTGAGGAGATAAGAAACCTCTTACAGGATATAGATACGTTGAGCAAGTGGCAAAACTTAAAATCTGGAGTTTAATGTAGGCAAGTGAGAGGTCACACACTTTGGCAGGAGTAAGGTAGACTGTTATTGAAGTGGAGAAGGCTTCAAAAAATTACAGTGCCTCAGAAATAGAAATTGCTGCTGAAACTCATCAGGGCTGGTAGGATCTGTGGGAGGAAGCAGATTTAACGTTTCGAGTCTAGTGACTCTTTATCAGAACTGAAAGCAGCTAGAAAAAGGTGATATTTATTCTGAAGGTTAGGTTAGGTGGAGCAGACGTGGAACCCAGAAAGACCGCCATATAAAAGTGGTAGGCAAATGAGGGCATTATTGATAGGCCAGGACAGAAGAGAAGTTGAATAAGTGATAATAAGAGCTGAATGGGTAGGCTTGGCTGAAAGCAACCGATATCATGACAGAGATAGTAAGAACAGCAGATGCTGGCGTCAGAAATAACACAGTGTGGAGCTGGAGGAATAGAGCAGGACAGGCAGCATCAGAGGAGCAGGAAAGCTGACGTTTCGGGTCGGGAACCTTCTTCAGAAAGCTACCTCTGATGTCATGACAGTACTGGGTGTGGGTGGGGTGGGGGCAGATGCACACTGGTTAAAAACATGGAAGGACAGAATCAGGCTTTAAACTCAATGCTGAGTCTTACTGGCTGCAGGATCCCCCAGTGGAAATTGAGATGCTGTTCTTTGAGCTTCTGCTGAGGCTTGCTGGGACACTGTAGGCCCACAACAGAAGTGATGGTTTGGGACCACAGGGGTGTGTTGAAGTGGCAGGCGACTAGAAGCTCAGGGTCATTTTTACAGATAGAATGTGGGCGGTCTGCAAACCAAGCGCCCAGTCTGCGGTTTGTCTCCCCAGTGTAGAGGTGAACAGTGAGTACAGTAAACTACATCGAATGAGGTATTGCTTCGCCTGGAAGGAATTTGGGTAGTGAGGAGGGAGGAAATAAACAGGCAGGTGTTACACCTGAGATAATAGGAACTGCAGATGCTGGAGAATCCAAGATAACAAGGTGTAGAGCTGGATAAACACAGCAGGCCAGGCAGCACCATAGGAGCAGGAAGGCTACACGTTCTGCAATTGCATGGGAAGGTGACAACGGGGTGTGGAGAGGTGTTGGGAAATAGAGGAGGAGTGGACAATGGTATTCCTGAAAGGACAGTCCCTGTGGGTTGCTAACAAGAGAAGGGGAGGGGAATATTTATCTGGTTGTGGCATCCCGCTGGAGGTGAGGGAAATGGCAGTTTACAATCTTTTATTTGTGGAACTTTGTGGGGGAGGGGAGTGCGGGATGTGGTAAATGAGGACCAGGGAAATCTAATTGTTGTGTGACAGGGTAGAGAAGGGGTGAGGGCAGAAGTGTGGGTGATGGGTCAGACATGGTTAAGAATCCTGTCAATCTTAGCATGCTTACCTTCATTGCTCAGACCTTTTGAGCATTGGGGTTGGGATATTAAGTTGAGATTGTGCAGGACATTGATGAGGCATCTTCTGGAGTACTGTCTCTTCTGGAGTGCTGGGAAGGATAGTAATAAGCTGGAGAAAGTTCAGGATGTTGCCGGGAGTGGTTGGTTTGAGTCATAAGGAAAGGCTGGATAGGCTGGGACTTTTTTCACTGGAACATAAGAGGTTGAGGTGTGATCATATTGAGATTTATAAAATCATGAGGGGTATAGATAAGGAGAATAGCAGCTAGGGTTGGGGATTCCAGACTAGGGGCATGTTTATAAGGTGAGAGGAGAAAGATTTAAAAAAGACATGGGGGCAATTATTTTACACAGAGAATAGTTTGTGTGTGGAATGAACATCCTGAGGAAGTGGTGGTCGTGGGTACAGTTACAATATTTAAAAGACATTTGGATAAGTACATGAATAGGAAAAGTTTGGAGGGTTATGAGCCAGGAGTAGACAGGTGGGGTTAGTTTAGTTTGGAATTATGGTCAGCATGGACTGGTTGGGCCGAAGGGTCTGTTTCCATGTTGTATGACTCTATAATTAAGAACGTACCCTCATCCAACCTCTTTTGGCCCCAAATGGACAACCTCACACTTGTTTACATTGAACTCCATTTGCTACAGTTTGATCCATTCACTTTGTAATTTTATGCTGTCATTTTTACTGTCTACACTGCTGGCTGAGTTAGTTTCCTCAAGCAAATTTGGATATATGGCTTTCTATGCCACCATCCTAGTTGTTAATGGGGAAAGGTTAAAAGCAAAAGTTTTAGACAGACAAGGAGACTAATTTTCTCTGAGGGCTTCCCAAATTTGGATTTCTCAGCAAGAGGACAAGGCGGGGTCATTGCATAGTTTTAAGGTGAAAGTAGATTCCTGCTGGGCCTCAATGGTATTGAGTGATGGAGCAGGTTTGAGGGCTGTACTCCTGTCCTTAGTTCACATGGTAAGACTGTGACAGTCTGCAACACTCAATCGGGGTAAGCTCATTCGCACTGGAAGCTCACTAAGTTTCAGGCAGACCAAAGAGCATCTTTCACTGAGTTGATGGTCCTCCATTCTCCTCGTTTATTACTTTTAAAACCATGGCCCCTCGGTCTGGGCTGACCCACAAGGGGAAACATCCTTTCCACATCCTCCTCGCCAAGACTTTTCAGGATCTTACACACTTCAATCAAATCATCCTTCACTCTTCTGAAATCCAGCAGATACAAGGCCAGTCTATCCATCCTGGTTTTAACAAACGTTATTATAAATCTCTGAGTCGCATTAGAAAAAAAACACCTTAAACACGAACAAATGTGCGTCATTACACCATCACAGACACATTTTTCTCACCATCACCAGCTTGTTATTGCATTTCACTTGACATTTCTCTAGTTTTTAACATGTGACCTTTTGTATTGTCGGCGAATACCAACCCGATTGTTTGTACTATAAAACCGACGCGTTCTCACACTTGCAACATGTCCTCAGACAATCCATGTGTAAGCTTTAAGCAGTGAAATGTCACTAAACTAGTTTCCCCTTCGCAGACTGAGAGTGCTGTGAAAGGTCAGGCTCCAAATTGTTTAAATACCAAGGAGGATTCCATCTGTGTTGTGTGGGAAAATATTTTGTAACCAGTTCTTGAAAAGTTGCATTATAACTTGACGCTGGATATAATCTCTAAAATAAAACCTAATGATCACTTAATTGACATCAGTGTCACTGTGACATTGTTTGGTACATGTGAAACGCTAGTGTTTTTAGTAGAAAGCTAATTGACGTTGGTTGATTTGGTTCTTGAAATTTAAACTGGGAATTTGAAGATTGCGAGAAAAACGTTGCTGACATTTGATCAGGAAGTCATGGGACTGTTAGAGTAAAGAGAAAAGAAATATTTTGCATTTATATGGGATAGGAAGAACTGCCGATGTTGGGGTCAGAGATAACACAGCGTGGAGTTGGAGGAACACAGCAGGCCAGCAGCATCAGAGGAGCAGGAAAGCTGACATTTCAGGTTGGGACCTGTCTTCAGAAATGGGGCTTCTTCAGAAATTTCTGAAGAAGGGTCCTGACCCAACACGTCAGCTTTCCTGCTCCTCTGAAGCTGCCTGGCCTGCTGTGTTCCTCCAACTCCACATTGTGTTAACTTTGCATTTATATAGTGCTTTTCACAACTGCTGGATGTTTCAAATGGTCTATAGGCAATGAGCCACTTTCTGGGCGCTGTTGATTTAATTGAGGAAATGCAACAGGCAATTTGCACACAGCAAGATCCCACAAATAACCTGTGATATTGGCCATATAACCCTTTTGCGGTGATGTTGATTGAGGGATAAATATTGGCCAGACACAAGGAAGACCTCTCTTGCTCCTTTTTGAACCAGTGCCACATGGACCCACAGATGAGGTTTACGGTTTATCGTTTCATCTGAAAGACAGCCCAGCAGATCTCCAGTACTGCACCAGGGGGTCAGCATCCACTGTTGTGCCTAAATCAACATTGGGAGATGAACCCAGAGCCTTATAACTCAGAATAACCCGACTTCCAACTAACCAAGTGCATTTCGATGTTAGTGGGACCAGGGTGCGGCATGGCGGAACCCAGGAGATCACTAACATCGAGGAAAAGGATAACTTAAACAGAGTACTGCAGCACAGGTGGTGGGAGAATCACTAAGATTAGCAGCACAGGTTATCAAGGCCAGAAAAAAACAAACATGGGATTCACCTGAGAGCACCAGTTCTCAAACATGGTATTCACTCTAGAGCACCAGTTCTCAAACATGGTATTCACCCGAGAACACCAGTTCTCAAACATGGTATTCACCCGAGAACACCAGTTCTCAAACATGGGATTCACTCTGGAACACCAGTTCTCAAACATGGGATTCACTCTAGAGCACCAGTTCTCAAACATGGGATTCACACTAGAACGCCAGTTCTCAAACATGGTATTCATTCTAGAACGCCAGTTCTCAAACATGGGATTCACAGTGGAATACCGGTTCTCAAACATGGGATTCACTCTAGAGCACCGGTTCTCAAACATGGGATCTATTCCAGAGCACCAGTTCTCAAACATGGGATTTACTCTAGAACACCAGTTCTCAAACATGGTATTCACCCGAGAACACCAGTTCTCAAACATGGGATTCACTCTAGAACACCAGTTCTCAAACATGGGATTCACAGATAGCAGAGTGGCTCAGTGGGAGCAAGCTGGACCCATAACATAGAGGTCAGGCGATTGAAGCTGTCTTCTGCTATTTAGATTAATAAGGTGGTGCTTGTCACTTTCAGACTAGCTTTGGGACAGCACGGTGGCTCAGTTGTTAGCACTGCTGCCTCACAGCGCCAGAAACCTGGGTTCGATTCCACTCTCGGGCGACTGTCTGTGTGGGTTTCCACTGGGTGCTTCGGTTTCCTCCCACAGTCCAAAGATGTGCAGGTTAGGGTGGATTGGCCATGCTAATTTGCCCATAGTGTCCAGAGATGCATAAATTAAGTGCATTTTAGGGGGATGGGTCTGGGTGGGATGCATTGAGGGTTGGCGTGGACTTTTGGGCCGAAGGGCCTATTTCCACACTGTAGGGATTCTATGACTCACTTTGGAACACCAGTTCTCAAAAATGGGATTCAATCTAGAGCACCGGTTCTCAAACACGGGATTCACTCTAGAGCATAGGTTCCAAAACGAGATTCACGCCACAACTTTGGTTTTCAGACTTATTTGGTTATAAGACCTCTTTTCAAGTTGATTGGTAATCCCAGAACAACATTCTAAATTATTATACCTACCACATTCCCCTTTCCCAGAATTTATTCAACTCCTTTTTGAAACTTTCTGTTGAATCCCTTCCACTGCTCTTACAGACCATGTGTTCCAGATCACAGCCACCTGCTGTGTCAGATATTACTTCCTCAAGTTGCCTTTGGCCTCTCTGTGCTCTGTAACTGCTGGTCACAGACCTGCTGCCTTTGGAAGCAATCTTTCAATGGATAATGAAAAGGGAGAATTTTGTAGCTTTTGTTTTCATAATTAATAGGTCACGGAATCCTTCACTGTAATAGGTTATTGTGAGGGGATGCAGTAAAAGGCAAGTGAATATGTGTTTGAAATTGAAGGATAAAGGCAAGGCCAGGAGGAAGGGATGTTAGAATGGATAACTTATTGCTGTTTTGTATCAGTTTGGTAAAGCGTATGTCATGGTGAGAAACGGTGAAGAGCATTGAACATGGGAACATCTTTCTTCCTCCTGAGAAAGGCCGCCCACAGCAAATGTCTGCAGAAGTCACTACTTTTGGATTATGTACAACGAACCTGTTTCTTCACATTATGCGCAGTCTCCCCAAAGCAATCACGTCCAGAGCTCTTCCCTTTCTCTGTAACATCTAAAACCATCCACTTATAAAAAATGACTAGTCATTGTTTGTGTCACTTCACTTTAATGCTTACAAAATTTTCTCAAGTTGAGAAGGCTGGAGACAGAGGTGTTAGTCATTGATCAACAAAAGAAAGCTTTGCACTGTGGCTCCATGAGAAACCATCTCATCTTTCTCCTAAAAGGTCATGGGCTCATGTCCTGGGCTGGACACATTAACAGGAGTCAGGGGAACATAGAAGTGGTGGACAGATCTTGGGCACTAAGAATGAATCTTATGTTAAACAGGGTTTGTGTCAAAGAATAAATGTTATGGGACCCTCCTATGGGGACAGGCAAGAGATTCTGCTGCAGTGAGAGTGAATCTAGGATAGTGTGTTGCTTTCTTGGTGTCATTTTAAGGATGTCTCAAAACATTTGAAGTATGATAGACACGATAGTGAAGAAGGTGTTTGGTACACTTGCCTTTATTGGTCAGTGCATTGAGTATAGGAGTTGGGAGGGTCATGTTGCAGCTGTACAGAACATTGGTTAGGCCCCTTTTGGAATACTTTGTGCAATTCTGGTCTGCTTGCTACAGGAAGGATGTTGTGAAACTTGAGAGGGTTCAGAAAAGATCTACAAGGATGTTGCTGGGGTTGGAGGGTTTGCTCCATAGGGAGAGGCTGAATAGACTGGGGCTATTTTCCCTGGAGCGTCAGAGGCTGAGGTGGGAGGGGGGGGGTGACCTTACAGAAGTTTATAAAATCATGAGGGGCATGGATAGGGTGAATGGCCAGAGTCTTTTCCCCAGGGTAGGGGAGTCCAAAGCTAGAGAGCGCATAGGTTTAAGGTGAGAGGGGAAAGATTTAAAAGGGACATAAGGGGCAGCTTTTTCACACAGAGGGTGGTGCATGTATGGAAAGAGATGCCAGAGGAAATGGAGGAGGCTGGTACAATTACAACATTTAAAAGGCATCTGGATGGGTACATGACTAGGAAGGGTTCAGAGGGATATGGGCCAAATGCTGGCAAATGGGACTAGATTAATTTAGGATATCTGGTTGGCATAGATGTGTTGGACCGAAGGGTGTGTTTCTGTGCTGTACATCTCTATGTCTCTATATTCTCAAAGGGGAGAACGAGAAGTTGAAAGTTGTTGTACACGTTGGTTAGAATGATATAGCTAGGGAAAGGGTTGAGGCTTTGCACAATGAATATCAGAAGTTAGGTAGAAAGTTAAAAAACACGAACATCAAAAGTAGTAATCCCAGGTTTACTTCCAGTGCCAAGTTCTGATGAGGGAAGGAATAAAAGGATAGTGGAGGTAAATCAATAGCTGGAGAGAAGGTGCATTGTGCGGGGATTCAGTTTCTTGGATCATTGATCACTTCTGGGGCAGAAAAGACGAATTTAAAAAGGATGGGTTTCACCTGGACTGGAAAGGGACCAATATCCTGGTGGGGAGATTTGTTAGTTCAAATTCAGGACCCTATAAACTTTTAGAGACAGCATGGGGTGGAGGCTTCCTAAGTAACATTGTCTGGGACTGCCATGGTGTTAAAGATTTGGATGGTGAAGAATTTGTTAAATGTGTTCAAGAAAATTTTCGTTTTCAAAATGAAAATGGTCCTACTAGAGAAGGAGCAAACTTTACCTGCTCTTGGGAAATAAGGCAGGACAAGTTACTGGAGTGTTAGAAGGGGAACACTTTGGGACTAGTGATCATAAAAATAGAAAAGAAGACAAGGATGGCTCTGAATCAAAGAGCAAGTTAATTAGAAAAAGCAGATAAGAGCAAGTCAGAGAAGGAAGTAATTCTGAAGAATTAAAGTGCATGAATTTCAATGCTGGGGTCTTACAGGTAAGGCTGATGAATTCAGGGCATTTATGGGAACATCGGACTGGGACATCTTAGCTATTACCGCAACTTGGCTGAGGGATGGATAGGACTGGCAGCTCAATGTTCCAGGTTTTAGATGCTGTAGGAAGGACAGAAAGGGAGGCAAGAGAGGAGGGGGAGTGGTGTTTTTGATTATGAAAAACATTACTATAGTAATTAGAGAAGATGTTTCTGAGGGATCATTTAGTGAAAATATGTGGGTTGAAATTAGAAAGATCACCTTGATGGGATTGTACTCTAGGTCCCCCAATAGGTAAAGGGAAATTGAGGAGAAAAAATGTAGAGAGATCGCAGACAGATGTAAGAATAATAGGGTTGTAATAGGAGGGGATTTTCATTTTCCAAACATTGATTGGGACTGACAGAGTGTTAAAGATTTGGATGGGGAAGAATTTGTTAAATGTGTTCAAGAAAATTTTCATCATCAATATGTAAATATTCCTACTGGAGAAGGAGCAGATTTGACCTGCTCTTGGAAAATAAGGCAGGACAAGTGACCAAAGTGTTAGAAGGGGAACACTTTGGGACTAGTGATCATAATTCAATTGGTTTTAAAACAGGTATGGAAAGGATAAGTCTTCCATAAAAGCTAAAGCTCCTTATTGGAGTAAGGAAAATTTTAATGGTATGAGACAAGAACTGTTAAAACTTGATTGGAGTAGACTCTTCACAGATAAAGGGATGACTGACAAGTGGGAGGCTTTCAAAATGAGAGTTCAGAGACATTATGTTCTTGTTAGAATGAAAGGCAAGGCTGGTAGGCTTAAGGAACAGTGGATAAATAAAGATAGTCAGGTTGAGGGAGAGAGCCTTCGCTCAGAGGCTCCTGCCACAGTAAGTCAAGGATAACGTCCACTGTCAAGCCTGGGGCTTATACACAATCAGTCAGCCACTTGGGATGGTCAAGTGTCAGGGTTCATATCATAACGGTCTGGGGAATGGGCCATGGTCAGCAGTGTGGGTCCAGTTTGACCTGTACAGGGAGTATGTGAGGGAGGGGCGTGACCTTGATGCAGGGTGATCCCTGTTGAAGGACAATGCCATTGACCCAGACAGTTAGACAGTGCAGGGAAGACCCACATTAACCCAGACAGACAGTGCAGGGTGGACCCACATTGACCCAGACAGACAGTGCAGGTTGGACCCACATTGACCCAGACAGTTAGACAGTGCAGAGTGGACCCACATTGACCCAGACAGTTAGGCAGTGCAGGGAAGACTCACATTGACGCAGACAGACAGTGCAGGGTGGACCTACATTGACCCAGACAGACAGTGCAGGGTGGACCTACATTGACACTCTCTGTTGGCTGCCAATCCCGGCCACATTATGCAGCACTGGGAATCAATCCCACTAATGGCAGTGAGGATCAGGCAAATGATTGTGATCTGGAAAGAGTAATCCTCGTTGATAAGTAACCAGCATCTCCCCAACTCCCTCAACCTGCTCGAGATGCAGCAGATTCTCAAACACTGTGCAGTGCTTAGTGTTGTTGTTCGAGCCAGACAGAACCTCATTCACACAGACAGCTGCTGGTGAACATGAGAATACATATTTACAAAGTGGGAACATCTTTCCAATGATTTGTTCCCCCATAAACCCTGTGTGCTCTCAAAGGGTCCATTTCTCCTTCTTTCTCTCGCATGATGTCTCTGTAGAGTCCTGGGCTCCACAGCTGGAGTGAGTGACACTGCCCTACACTGGGGCCCACTGACCATGGAGTTTTGTTCAGGTGACTCGGGGTGGTATTTGGGTCTACAGTGTATCTGTGTGTCCTGCCTAGAGCTAGGTGCACTCTTCACAGCTTAATGCCCCCTCAGGGGGCTGAGGGGGTCAGGCAGGGTGGAGGTATAAGGCCTGCCACCTCTGGAGAGTCCTGAGAGGAGATCTTGAGAGAGCTGTGAGCGAGGTTCCTCCTCGGTGTGGGTGGCTGCTGGCATTGCCCTGTCTCCTTGTGAGCACCGGGCACCTAAACTGAGCTCAACGGCAAATGGGAATGGGGGAGGGGGGGCACAGCTGTTAGACCCTGGTGAAGCTGGTGGAGAAGGTGATGTGGTACCCAAAGTAAGTGAGTGGGCGGTGCAGACAACAGGTGGGGTTAGTGGTGTGAGGTATTGTGGAGCATGAGAGTGAGTGAGGAAGATGCTGCAGGCAACAGTGAGACTGGCAGAGGATGAGTCTTGGCAGGAGGTAGATGCAGTAACAGAGAATGTGTGAGGGAGGAAGGTGGTTGCACTTCCTTTGGTGGAGCAGAGAAGGTCACTGCTGACCCAGGGTGGCATGGTTCAGTGCCATGGTCTCCTCAGCTGGTCCTGAGGGAAGACAATTTTCCTTCTCCGCACCCGTCTATCCTTCAGGTTCCTCTCGGTCAGTCAAACCATCAATTTGCCTCTGTCCTTTGCCATTTCCAGGAAGGGACTGTGCAGGGCAGCTTCAGACTGACATGGTGGGCAGCGAGTGTGTTTTAACTAGGGCGCCCTGTGAGGAACCCCAGGTGGTCCTGGTAGTAGTGAGAGGGGAGAGAGAGAGGGCGAGTGGGGGTACCACAGGTGCCTGGTACAGAAGTGAGTTTTGGAGGACAGTTTGAGAAAGCTCACTAGAGCTCACAGTTAGAAATCCTCATTGAGACAAACTGAAACCTTGTACTTAGCCACTTTCTGGTAAAATGCAGCCCGATGATGCTATTTTTGTTGACTTGGAGGCACATCCATCATTGGCAGCCGCTAATAAATCCAAAATCCTCGGGGTGTATGTGTGAAGATGTAAAGTTAAACAGCTCTATATCAGCCATTCATGTATATCTTAGAATCATAGAATTCCTACCGTGTGGAAGCAGGCCGTTTGGCCCGTCAAGTCTACGCCAACACCCCCGAAGAACATCCCACCCAGACCCATCCGCCCCACCCATATCACCATAACTCTGCATTTCCCATGGCTAAACCACCTAACCTGCACATCCCTGGACATTATGGGTAATTTAGCATGACCAATCCACCTGAACCTGCACATCTTTGGGCTAAAATAGACCAATTCACCTTTATTTTGAGCACATTGCTGATGAATGCTTTGAAATGCAATGGGCTTTGTCTGAGACTGTCATGTTTTAGCAGCTGAGAGAACAAAGTCAGTTTCTTTTACTATTTATTTCACTCCCAAATGATAAGACTCGCTCTTGCCATCATCCTTGAAGTGAACAAAAACAATTTATCTAGTATCCCATGACAACAAAGACGACATGCACAGTCTAACATATCAGTTATTCACTGGGAATGTGCTGGTCTGGATAAAACCAGGGTCAGTTGATTGACTCATTTGTGTAGGAGATAGGGAACCACACTTATACGGACCATAAATTCCAGATGAATCATTGGCTAAGGGGATTTGTGAAGCCAAGCTTGAGGTGAGGAATTTATGCACCACATAAAATAAACATTCATGTGTTTGATCTGAAGGTTAATCATTTAATTCTTTTTCTTTGATCCGGGTGCAAAGATCAATCTTAGCTATTTTTTAATTATTGCTGATAAATAAGTGTATTGGATCCATGAGTAAATAAACAGACACAACCATGAGGATGTTATGCTAAATCTTTGTAAAACACTGGGTTAGACTTCAACGGGAATTGTATCCAATTTTGGGGCCAGGCATTAGCAAATCCCTGGAGAGAGGACACGGAGGAAATTTACCAGAAAGGGGACCAGGAATGAGGGATCCACAGAGAGATTGGACAAACTGCACTACAAACATACAGAACCATGGCATACAAGGTCACTAGGGCCTATCAAGCCTGTCCATGCCTCCTAAAGCTTGGATCCCCCTGAACAAACACCTCATCCCTGTCATCACTAGGATGATCCCTGGAATGGAGAGACTCTCGTATGAGCAAAGATTGGGACTCTACTCACTGGAGTTTAAAAGAAGGAGAGATGATCTCATTGAAACATATCGGATTCTTAAGAGGCTTTGCAGGGTAAATGCTGAGAGGAAGTTTCCCCTCATGGGAGAGCATAGGGCCGCAGGGCATAGTCTCGGAATAAAGGGGCACCAATTTAAGACTGAAGTGAGAAGGAATTTCCTCTGTCAGGATCTTTGGAATTTCTTGCCACAGAGAGCTGTGGGGCAGAGTCTTTGTGTGTATTGAAGGCTGAGATAGAGGAATTGTTGATCAATTGGGAAACAAGGGTTATGGGGAAAGGACATGAGGAATGTTGGATCAGCCATGACCCGATTGAACGGTGCGGTAGGCTCGAGGCTCCGAATGGCCTACTCCTGTTCCTATGTTTTATGGTGTTACCACAAACCACCACATCAATTGGGAGACGTTAAAATGATGGAGAAAAAGTATTGAGACAAACTAAGGGGTAAACCACTTGTGGAAACGTCCCCACTGATCCCCTCAGGAAACCACACTATTGGCCGCTTATCTAGTTTTATACATGATCACCCAAAACATCATTTCCCTTGTGGTGTTGGGTGAGGGATAAACATTGGACCCAAGACAGCCATGAGAACTGCCCTGCTCTGTTTCGATACAAACAAACAGGGGGAGGGGTTTAACATGTCACCAATGAAGGTTGGTTGTAAATCCCACTTGGACATCTGAAATGTCATAACATTGAAGGCTTTAGGGCCTAGTGTGGAAAGTAGGACCAGTGTAGATTTAGGGCAGTTTGGTTTTTGTCAATGCAGGATCGATGGGCTGAAGTTCCTCTTCTGTGTTGTAAGATTCTGGCATGCAAAAGCACAAATAGTACATTTTTTTATATTCATTTGTGGGATGAGGGCGTTGCTGGCTAGGCAGCATTTATTGCCCATCCCTAATTGCCCAGAGGGCAGTTAAGAGTCAACCACATTGCTGTGGGTCTGGAGTCACATGTAGGCCGGACTAGGTAAGGATGGTAGTTTGTTTCTCTAAAGGATATTAGTGAATCAGAGGGGTTTTTCCAACAATTGACAATGGATTCATGGTCACCATTAGACTCTTAATTCCAGATACTTATTGAATTCAAATCCACCATGGCAAAGATTTGAACCTGGGTCCCCAGAACATTGTCTGGGCCTCTGGATTAACAGTCCAGCAGTAATACCACGAGGACATCAGCACCCCCTGCATTGACTGCAGAGAAACAGGGAAGACTCCCTCTTGAGGTATCTCAGCAGGGATTTATTATGGCTGGTTCGGAGAGATAGAGAAGGATCTCTAACTTGATCTGGGTTCCGGTCCGCGAAACTCCGCTGCCACACAAAGTGCACTCACTGAAGAATGTAAACTACTGGTGCACACCATGTTGCCATCAAAAAGCAGGCGTCCGTAAACAAGACAAAAACCAGCAACAATTTGTTTTAGAATGGAAGTAAATTCAGGTTTTGGTCTGCACTCTATGATTCTACAATTCTGTCAAATTCTGGCTGCTGAAACTATGAAATGAACGCAGAGAACTCTGGAGAAACTCAGCAGGTCTGGCAGCATCTATGGAGAGAGAAACAGAGTTAACATTTCGAGTTCAGTATGATGTTTTGTCAGGGCTGCAGAGTATTTCCAAAACTTACTGTGTTTTTAATTGAATGCTTTTCAAATTGAAAAGGTACTTAACAATTCTTCAATGGCTGCCATCATGTAGTAAATACAGCAGGCAATCCGTGCGTGGCAAGATCCCATAAACCTGCGATAATGACTGAGTAATCGGTATGTAATGATAGTGAATGAGGGATAGAAATTGGCCCAGACACCTATGGAGCCTCTGGTTCTTTTACATCTGTTTGAGGGGACATGTTTCAATGTTTCCCCTTGAAAATCAGGACCCCCATGAGTGATGAGCTCCCCAGGACTGGACTGGGCCATCAGCCTAGACTCTCGCACTCAGGTCTCTGCAGTGGGATTTACAAGCAGCCTCTTGATTGCTGGGAGACAGTGCTACACACTGAATGACAGTAACAGATGAGGAAGGAAGCTCAGTCAAACGTGAAATCAATGTCCTTTCAGAGCAAGAGCTCCCACATCTGGGACTTCCCCACCTTAATGGATGCATCCTCAAATATATATGAGCCAGCCGATAAATTGTTTTACACACCCCTACACAGACAAAAGCTCCATCGAGTACCTTGCCAATGTTGGGCAATAAGTACCAGGCTCACCAACAACGCCCAGAACCTGAGAATGAATAGATAAAAGAAATATATTCTTTATGGATTCTGATGAATACTTGTCTCTGACCTTGAGAAAAGGGATACTCCCTGGCAATTACTCTCATCTTGATAAGAACAGGTAACAAACAGGGAGACAACAACAAACTGTTGTCACAGTTTCTATTACAAGAAACAGAAACTCGTAATACGGAGAGAGCTTTAAAATCGGGAATCCCCAATTGCCCTTGAATGAGGTGTCTTGCTCAGCCATTTCAGAGGGTAGTTGAGTCAACCACATTGCTATGGGTCTGGAGTTATGTATAGACCAGCCAGGGTGAGAGGGAACTGTTTTAAAAGCCAGTGTTCTGAAGAATGGCTGTAATGCATCGAAAGCAAGTAATCTGAACTCATTCAGGCATTGTGTAAACAATTACTCAAAGGCGTCTTGTACTCCAGCAGCAGTGTGCTTACCCCTGAACCGAAAGGCCCAGGTTCGAATCCTGCCTGCTCCAGGGGTGTACATTAACATCTCTGAACAGGCTGATTAGGAAAAACTGTTTGAAGAAGCAGTAATTGGGGTATGAGTTCCAGAGAATTTGGAGCTAAGGTGGTGCGCAGATGCAACTTTTGCTTGTAACACCAAGTTGATTGGTCAATGGACTAGTGACCAGTTCTCAACGACAGAGGCCTTTTTTGCTTGCCAACAGTTGTGTGATTGGTTCTCGGGTAACTGAACAGCTTAGAGTTTGCAACAGGTTACAGAGAAGTGTTCAGTTCACTCCCTGCCTGGGAGCAGTCTCTCGGGATAACAAGCATGGGGCTGGATGAACACAGCAGGTCAAGCAGCATCATAGGAGCAGGAAAACTTGACGTTTCGGGCCTAAACCCTTCATCAGAAATGGGGGAGGGGAAGAGGGTTCTGAAATAAATAGGGAGAGAGGGGGAGGCGGATAGAGGAGAGGATAGGTGGAGAGGAGGCAGACAAGTCGAAGAGGCGGGGATGAAGCCAGTAAACGTGAGTGTAGGTAGGGGGGTAGGGAGGAGATAGGTCAGTCCAGGGAGGACGGACAGGTCAAGGGGGCGGGATGATGTTAGTAGATAGGAGATGGGGGTGTGGCTTGGGGTGAGAGGAAAAACAGGTTAGGGAGGTGGAGATGAGCTGGGCTGGTTTTGGGATGCGGTTGGGGGAGGGGAGATTTTGAAGCTTGTGAAATCCACATTGATACCATTGGGCTGCAGGGTTCCCAGGCTGAATATGATTTGCTGTTCCTGCAGCCTTCGGGTGGCATCACTGTGGCATTGCAGGAGGCCAAGGATGTCTGCAGCTGAAAACTCACAGTATACCTGAAGAAAATCAGTTTGTTTCCTACAACAGTTGTTGTAAGCTGACTTTTACTGATATATCAGAGACCTTTTCAGAGAATGGTCACCTAGTGTCTCTCATCGACCAGTTGAAGCATCCAGAGAAAGCTTACTAAGACAACATACTGACCGGCAGAAGGATCACAAAGCTCACCTTGCCAACAGAACCTGGGAAAAAGGTGATTGAATTTCTTTCCGGTTTTCCCCTCTGTCCATAACCTATTTAGCCCTATCTGTTTGCCCATGTGTAAGAGAGAGTTTACGATGGGATTAGAATTTTATTTCGTATTATATGCCAATAGTTTATAACTGTTTACCTGTAGCTAAAGTCGAATTTCATGTAATAAATAGGGACTCTCGTTCAGTACAGAAACCTCGTCCAAGCTTTCTGTCAGTCTGGGTCTGAAACTCTGGTCAATTGAGGAAATTTCTGTACTTAAAATGTTTAATTTCTGTGATGTCTCCAGGAATTCGATTTCTGGTGAGTTACCTCAGGGAGGTGTGACAGTGTTAGTGAACCAGGTGGGTTTCTGTGACAATCAGTATTAGTTGGTCACCATCACTATCTTCTAACTCCAGAGTTATTAATTGGATGTTAGGTTCCATGCATTGCCGCGGTGAGATTTGAACTCATGTTTCCAGAGTATTAGCCTCTAGATTACTGATCCAGTGATTGTTTCTCCTACATTGACTTCAAAAAAAACGGATGGTAGGATGTAAAATAGATAGAACAGTTCAACCAATGTCTTTGTGACAAATCCAAATAACATACAGAGCTTACAAATAGAGAGCAGACCACTCAGCCCATCCAATCCATGTTGATCCAACACCAAGTCTGACTTACAAGAAACCAGCAGGTTTCCCAAATTCTTTCAGCCCCCTTCTTTCAACAGCTGTTGAACTTGTCCTTACACTATAGCATGGACTGGGAATGTCCTTAATGCTTTAATACAAAACAAGAAGCTGCGGATGTGGAAATCTGGAACAAAAACAGAAATGGTTGGCGAAACTCAGCAGGTTGGGCAGCATCTGTGGACAGAGAAACAAAGTTAGCATTTTCAGTCCAGTGACTCGAGCGAATTCTGATGAAGAGTCACCAGACTTGGAACATTAAGTCTGTTTTCCTTTCCCACAGGTGCTGCCAGACCTGTTGAGTTTCATCAACAATTTCTGTTTTTGTTCCTTAAAGCTTTACTCTTTCTGCAATCATTTGCCTTGTCCGTGGGTGTGGGATCTCTCAGTTGATTCTGAGTGTAATTGATTGATGTGAATCAGATTCTGGATTCAGTCCCACAGCCCTGAATGGCTGGAAGGGGGTGGCAACCAGAAATTGTAACCGAAAAGAAATTAAACACGATGTTATTCATTTTAGTTTGAGACAATGATGGCGACAGGGAAAGTGTTCAAATCGTTCCACACTTCCCAGTGATTTCTGAAAGAGGGGAGATGGTGGTTTTAGTAATTTTTATCACCAGACTATTAATCCAGAGACCCAGATTGTGTTCTGGGATCTGGCTTGGAACCCCACCATTGCAGGTGGTGGAATTTGTCTTCGATAACATTCTGGAGTTGAGTGTAATAATGAGCATGTGTTGACTGTCAGACAAAAATCCCAATCCAATTCTCTGATGTCCTATGGGGAAGGAAACCGCCATTCTTACCTGGCCTAGTGTACACGTGACTCCAGACCCAGAGTAATGTGGTTGATGCTCAACTGCCCTCTGCTACAGCCAGCAATTCCCTTGACAGCAATGCCTACTTCATAAAATAAAAGTTTGGATTTGTGATATCTAATGCTGATTTCTAACTTTGCCATGTGACCAGAGAATTCCTTTAAACTCAAGAATTTAACCTGCCACATTTTCATTTAGCAACTATCAAAGGGTCATTCACTACGCCAGAGTGTGGTGGATGATGGGACATTGGGTAAATTGAAGGCAAAATTGGGAAAATTTTTAACTAGTAACAGGTTGAAGGGTTATGGAGAGCTGGCATGGAAGTGGAGTAAAGGCCAAGATGAGATCAGCCAGGATCGTGTCAATTAGTGGAGCAGGCTCGATGGGCCTACTCCTTCCTCTAGTTCTTATGTTGTTGTCATCTTTGCAAATAGGAACTAAAACTGACAGGCCATCCCAACATTCTGATTTGGTTTGATTTGATTTATTGTAGTCACGTGTACCTAAGTAGAGTGAAAATCTTTGTTTAAAAATAACTAGCAGGCAATTGAGATTATCAACCAGCCTGCTGACTCCGATGCTATATTGCCCACACCGAACAATTGAAGGTGTACCCCGATGGACTGGACCTATGGAAGGTCTGGGAAAGGTAAAAGACAGGAGAGATGGAGTGACAGAAGAGTTTGTCCTCCAGGGCCAAAGACACTGATGATGAAGAAAACAAAAAAAGGTTTGCCAGAAGTAGGTGCTATAATCTGGCAACATAAACATGTGTAAAACGTTAAAATCTTTTGTCCTTGGCTCAATCAACACCATCCCCCGGCTCAAAACCTCCTCCATTTTAGACTTTTCCCAGCTCTGATAAATGGTCATCCATCTCAAAGATTGGCTTGGTTTTTCTCACCACAGCCACTACCAAACCATCCCAATGGCATCAATGTGGATTTCACACGCTTCAAAATCTCCCCTCCCCCAACCGCATCCCAAAACCAGCCCAGCTCATCCCCACCTCCCCAACCTGTTTTTCCTCTCACCTCAAGCCACACCCCCATCTCCTATCTACTAACATCATCCCGCCCCCTTGACCTGTCCGTCCTCCCTGGACTGACCTATCTCCTCCCTACCCCCCCTACCTACACTCACCTTTCCTGGCTCCATCCCCGCCTCTTTGACTTGTCTGCCTTCTCTCCACCCATCCTCTCCTCTATCCATCCTCTATCCGCCTCCCCCTCTCTCCCTATTTATTTCAGAATCCTCTTCCCCTCCCCCATTTCTGATGAAGGGTTTAGGCCCGAAACGTCAAGTTTTCCTGCTCCTATGATGCTGCTTGACCCGCTGTGTTCATCCAGCCCCATGCTTGTTATCTCGGATTCTCCACCTTTTTCTGTTTCTCTTGTAGCTGTCAATGCAAAGCGTCTGATTTTGTGAGTTAAGGATAGTCTGACCTTGGAGGAAGCAAAAAAAAAGGTTTACAAGAGCAGACTTCAGGGGTTAAATAATGAGGAGAGATTATACAAATTAGGCCTGTATTCTCTGGAATCTGACAGGTTAAGGGATGATCTGATCAGTCTTCCAGGTATTTACAGAAAAGACAGGTAGATAAAGATAAACTATTTCGACTAGTTGGTGATTCTAGAACTAGGGTCACAGTCTGAGAATCAGGGCCAGACCGTTCTGGAGAGATATTAGGAAGCACTTCTACACACAAAGGGTATTAGAGGTTTGGAACTCTCTTCCGTAAATAGCAATTTATACTTGATTAGTTTTAAATCGGAGATAGATAAATTTTTGTTAAGCAAAGGGATATGCAGTTAAGCCACAGATCAGCCATGATCTCATTAGATGGTGGAGCAGGCTTGAAGGGCTAAATAGCCAACTCCTGTTCCTATTTGGTCAGTGTTTTGGTTTGTTAGGGCCTATGTGAACCTCTGTCGCTACTTTTACTGGTTTGTGTGTTTGTACTTCCGAACCATTCCTGTTTTACTGAGGTCTCAGTGAGCGTGGGAACTGAGAATTTGTGGAATCTCCCTGAAGCACTAGTCAGACAAGGGAGTGGAATTATGGGGCAGGTGCGGGTGTGGGAATTGTTCATTGCGTTGGACAGCATTGCTTGGAGAATTGGTACCTTGTGTGAATGAAGCTAATAGATAAGGATCAACGAAATATCAGTCAAACATCACCTCTTCCACAATACTCCCTACAGCAAATTTAAAAGCAATTACCATATGAGAACAAAGGACAAGGCAGAATAGAGATCTCATTCAGAGATAAAAGGTACTGCAGATGCTGGAGAATCCGAGATAACAAGCATGGGGCTGGATGAACACAGCAGGTCAAGCAGCATCATAGGAGCAGGAAAACTTGACGTTTCGGGCCTGAACCCTTCATCAGAAATGGGGGAGGGGAAGAGGGTTCTGAAATAAATAGGGAGAGAGGGGGAGGCGGATAGAGGATGGATAGAGGAGAGGATAGGTGGAGAGGAGGCAGACAAGTCGAAGAGGCGGGGATGGAGCCAGTAAAGGTGAGTGTAGGTAGGGGGGGTAGGGAGGAGATAGGTCAGTCCAGGGAGGACGGACAGGTCAAGGGGGCGGGATGATGTGAGTAGATAGGAGATGGGGGTGTGGCTTGAGGTGAGAGGAAAAACAGGTTAGGGAGGTGGAGATGAGCTGGGCTGGTTTTGGGATGCGGGTGGGGGAGGGGAGATTTTGAAGCTTGTGAAATCCACATTGATGCCATTGGGCTGCAGGGTTCCCAGGCTGAATATGATTTGCTGTTCCTGCAGCCTTCGGGTGGCATCACTGTGGCATTGTAGGAGGCCAAGGATGGACATGTCATCTGAGGAATGGGAGGGGGAGTTGAAATGGTTCGTGACTGGGAGGTGCAGTTGTTTGTTGCGAACTGAGCGCAGGTGTTCTGCAAAGCGGTCCCCAAGCCTCCGCTTGGTTTCCCCGATTATCTCATTCAGAACATTTAAGCATTTTTAAGAACAGTGCACAGGAGCAAGTTCATCTGTGTAGATTGGAGGAACTATTTGCTTCGGTGGAAGGGTGAATCGAGAACAAGGGAGTAACTGGGAGGGGCCGGCCAGAGGCGATGGCCTAGCGGCTTTATTACTAGACTATTAAATCAGAGACCCAGGAAAGTTCTGGGGTTTCAGGTTCAAATCTCTCCATGTGAATCTGAATTCAACAAAAAAAATCTGGAATTAAGAGTTACATGATGACCATAAATCCATTGCTGATTGTCAGAAAACCATCTTGTTCACTAATGCCCTTTAGGGAAGGAAACTGTTATCCTTATCCAGTTTGCCCTACATGTGACTCCAGACCCACAGCAATGTGGTTGACTCTTAAACTGCCCTCTGGGCAATTAGGGATAGGCGATAAATGTTGGCCTGGCCAGCGATGCTGTCATCCTGTGAATGGATCAAAATAAAAGCATTTGAGTCAAGGCGTCCAATAGTGATGTCAGGAAACATTTTGTCACACAGACGTTTAAATCTGAAACTCTCTCTCTTCCCCCAAAAGGAATACTGTCGAGGCTGTGGGGTGGGGGGCGGGAGTGGGGGGTTCATCTAGAACGTTTGAAATTGAGGTTATTAGAGTTTTGTTAGTTCAAGGTTGCCAGGAATTAGGATCCAATGCAGGTAAGTGGAACTAAATAAGAGACCGATCATCATCTAATTCAATGATAGAAAAGGCTTAATGGGCTGAATGGCCTCTCCCTATTCAAAGAGTTTTTGGCTGAGTGACCACTGTGTTGGAAGTAAACAGTCTGTGTGCTGGGAATTCTGCTCGGTTCTCCTACCTTTAGGGTAGGGCTATTACCTTTAGGAGGACTTTAGCATAATGCAAAGAATCGCAAATCTTTTCGCCGACTCGAGAACTAAGATGTTTCAAACAGGGAAGTTAGTCTCGTGGTCCCCCCGACACATTTTCTAAAAAGCCTCAACATCTCCCAGTTTGTCAGCAGAACCTGACAAAGATGTGAAAGCTGGTGACTTTTGGAAGCCCACCACCACTTACAGCCTGAGCTGCGTGAACAAATATTTCCAGGAGCTCCCAGCACGTTGGCGAGCTGTTTTCCCCACTCAGCAGGTGACGGAGACTCGGGAAGACTGAAACTCATTGCTGATCCACTCTGACAGTACCTTACAAACACCTTGTTCAGTTTAGTTTAGATCTTCTCCAGCCCAGAATCTGGTGTTCACACAGATTATAATATAATGCTATTGTAGGGCTGTGGTTGACATTCACGGTGTGTTTACAACATAATGATACGCTTTAAAACACACTTTCACTGAAGAATAAAATCATTGGATGGAGTACGTGCCTTTATAACAGGAGGGTCAGAATATGAAATAAGGACATTTTGTGGCAACTTTACAAAACTCTAGTTCAGTGACCTCTGGAACATTCTGCATGGCTCTGGGAAATGCATCCTATTGTTAATTTTGTTTAATACAAACAACTAAAGGCAAACAGCCAACTGTCTACACTCCAAGGCTGGATGGTCAACGAAAGGAGCACTTTTTCATTTATTTTGCAAATCCGAATTCCAAAGGCCAAGCAATTGTCTTTGCAGAGTTTAAGGTGATAAGTCCACCATTTAGAGGGTAGAGACTCACGAATATTAGTCGGTAAAGAGGTTTTGCACTGAGGCCCCAGTGATGGAGGGTGGCTGTGTAGAGGCCTTGCCTTGTCCTGAACCTGTTTAGCAAAGACCACTCTCACCCTGTAGTTCACAGCCTGCCATTTGATGGATGGGGTTTGTCACAAGGAGTGTGTTAGTGTCTTCCTGTGGTTCTCAATCCTTCATTGGAAGGAAGTCTGCTGCCGGATGTCACCCAGAAAGCTTGCTCTGTCTGAGGCACTTAGAAAAGAGATATTGCCCTTTTACACAGCACAGATTTATCAAATATTACCAGGTATAGATAAGAGGAGAGGTGACAGAAGGTAATCTGTAATATAGAGAGTTAAAAGTTGATTTGATATTTGCAGGATTCTGAAAGGAACTGATAAGGCAAACAATTCAGAACTTATCCACTGCACGGGGGAGTCCAGCTATGGGAACACAAGCTCAAAACCAGAGTCAGGAGAGAAGATCAGGAACACAAAGGGTGATAGGAAGGCACCACTCTCTGACACATGCAGCAAGAGGTTGTTGATGCTGGTAATAATTTTAAATCTGGATCTTTGTGGGACAAGGCAAGGAAAGTGTGAATGGAGTTAAGTCACAAATCAGCCACGATCTGATTGAATGACAGACCAAGGGGCTGAATGGTCTCCTGCTGGACCTTTCTGGGGCTGAATGTTGAGGCCCATTCCTGTGGATACTTGGTGTAATATCAAATTATTGACAACTAATTCCCACTGACTGCAAATTGACAACAAAAAACGTCATTTTAAAATGCTTCGGAGATAGCAGGAACAGCAGATGCTGGAGAATCCGAGATAACAAGGTGTAGAGCTGGATGAACACAGCAGGCCAAGCAGCATCATAAGAGCAGGAAAGCTGACGTTTCGGGCCAGCTCATCCCCGCCTCCCTAACCTGTTCTTCCTCTCACCTATCCCCTCCTCCCACCTCAAGCCGCACCTCCATCTCCTACCTACTAACCTCATCCCGCCCCCTTGACCTGTCCGTCCTCCCTGGACTGACCTATCTCCTCCTTACCTCCCCACCTACACTCACCTTTACTGGCTCCATCCCCGCCTCTTTGACCCATCTGTCTCCTTTCCACCTATCCTCTCCTCTATCCATCTTCTTTCCGCCTCCCCCTCTCTCCGTATTTATTTCAGAACCCTCTTTCCCTCCCCCATTTCTGATGAAGGGTCTAGGCCCGAAACGTCAAACTTTCCTGCTCCTATGATGCTGCTTGGCCTGCTGTGTTCATCCAGTTCCGCACCTTGTTATCTCTTGTTTCGGGCTTAGACCCTTCTTCAGAAATGGGAGAGGGGAAGGGGGTTCTGAAATAAATAGGGAGAGAGGGGGAGGCGGATAGAAGATGGATAGAGGAGAGGATAGGTGGAGAGGAGACAGACGGGTCAAAGAGGTGGGGATGGAGCCAGTAAAGGTGAGTGTAGGTGGGGAGGTAGGGAGGAGATAGGTCAGTCCAGGGAGGATGGACAGGTCAAGGGGGCGGGATGAGGTTAGTAAGTAGGAGATGGGGGTGGGGCTTGAGGTGGGAGGAGGGGATAGGTGGGAGGAAGGACAGGTTAGGGAGATGGGGACAAACTGGGCTAGTTTTGGGATGCGGTAGCGGGACGGGAGATTTTGAAGCTTGTGAAGTCCACATTGATACCAATTGATGCCTGGTATCTCCTACCTACTAACCTCATCCCGCCCTCTTGACCTGTCCGCCCTCCCTGGACCGACCTATCCCCTCCCTAACTCCCCACCTACACTCACCTTTACTGGCTCCATCCCTGCCTCTTTGACCTATCTGTCTCCTCTCCACCTATCTTCTCCTCCATCCATCTTCTATCCGCCTCCCCCTCTCTCCCTATTTATTTCAGAACCCCCTACCCCTCCCGCATTTCTGAAGAAGGGTCTAGACCCGAAACATCAGCTTTCCTGCTCCTCTGATGCTGCTTGGCCTGCTGTGTTCATCCAGCTCTACACTTTGTTATCTCTTATTTTAAAATGCTCACTGGCAGTTTTCAGGTAATTATTGGGGAGTGCTGCCATCTTATGTCTGCAATGCATGCTCACTCAAATCAATCAGGGAAGCAGGTTTAAGTCATCTGCAATCAGACCCCACCCACAAAAAGATATTTCCTTCCTTCTCCCCATCTGCTTTCCACAGGGACCACTCACTCCACGACTCCTTTGTCCGCTCCACACCCCCCACCAACCCTTCCACCACACCCAGCCCCTTTCCCTGCCACCGCAGAAAGTGCTCCACCTGCCTCTACACCTGCCCCTAGATCTCCCCTCTCACCTCTGTCCAAGGCCCCCAGCAATCATTCCAAATCCGGCAGAGATTCACCTGTATGTCTTCTAACCTGGTCCATTGCATCCATTGCTCCTGATGTGGTCTTCTCTATATCGGGGAGACCAAGTGCAGACTCAGTGACTGATTTGCAGAGCATCTGCACTCTGTATGCTCAAATCAACATCGCCTTCTGGTTGCCAGCCATTTCAACTCTCCCTCCCACTCCCTGGGTGACATGTCTATCCTGGGCCTCCTCCACTGTCACAATGAGGTCAAACGTAAAGTGGAGGAACTATACCTCATATTCTGCCTCAGGAGCTTACAACCCAATGGCCTCAACATAGAATTCACTAGCTTTAAAATCTTCCCACCCCTGGCCTCATCCCATGTCCAACCCTCTCTCTCATCCCTGCCTCCCTGACCTGATACAGCCTGTCCATCTTCCTTCTCACCTATCCGCCCCACCCTTCCCATTGACCAATCTGTACAAACCCCAACCTGCATCCAACTATCACCATCCCACTTACCTTCCCCCAAGCCCGACCACCCCACCCCGTTTATTTCCCAGCTCCTATTCCCCTCCCCGAGACCTGATGAAGGATCCTGAGCTGAAACATAAACTTTCCTGCTCCTCTGGTGCTATCTGATCTGCTGTGATCGTCCAGCTCCACATTTTTCTCGACTGTAAACTGAGTGATTGCTTTGACGATGCAGGCTGGGAGATAACATACAGAAGCAGTGGGCGAATATACAAAATCAGAGTTTGCTAAAGAAACCCAGCAGGCTGGCAGGCTCTGTGGAGAGAAAGTAGCGTGTTAATGTTTTGAGTTCAGTATGACACTTCTCTAGATCTCAAAGAGAAACAAGTTGACAGAGAAATAATTTAATGAGAAAACTTGTTTGGCCGAGTGGGTAGATAGTGTCTGTTTGGATGTGGCTCAATGGAATGAGATGTCAGAGTGTCCTAATGGTGAATGGAAGTGTCGATGGATGAGACATCCATAATGAACAGGAGGCAGTCAGGGTTAGAAATCTGGTAACATCGAGCATCAGAAGAATTAAAAAATGTAAGACCATTAAAATGCAGGAATAAAAGTAGGCCATTCAACCCCTCGAGCCTGCTCCACCATTCAATAGGATCCGAGACCCCTCACATCCACTTTCCTGTAGGTTGGGGAAGAGACCGGACAGAGTGAGAAAACAGATTAGAGTCAGAACGATTTGGGAAGGAGGTAGCAGTCAGCTGTTTGGAATTGGGAGAGCATGAGATGGAGTGCAGGAGTGGGGAGATCTCCACAAGAGATGAGATCCGTGACAGTCCTGCAAACAATGGCTTGATATTCAGTGGCGAGGTCACCGAGTTGCGCTGTTTGGGTGAGCTCCAAAGCTGGTAATGCCAATATGGTTTTCACATCTGTGTGGAATTCCGAGTCCCCACCTAGTTATGAAGTCACTGGGGAAACTTTACCATCTTAATTGTCTACAGACTCCTCACGAATACGTCATCGCTGCCCCCCAGTGGCTTCTGGTTGTACAAACCAGAGGTGCCAGAGCTTTCTAGTAAACTTTGCAAAATTGCATGTGCGGATATCAGTATTTCTAAGAAATATCTGTGCATCTAATTTCTCGCCTGGAGAACAGTGTGCCAAGTCCGGCAACCTGTCAGAAACAACCCCACATCCCACTTGGGGGTGTCTGGAAATCTGAGAAGATCTACTATAAATTCAAACAAAAACAGAAATTGCAGGAAATACTCAGGTCTGGCAGCATCGAAGGTAAAATAATCAGAATTAACTTTCTGGGTCCCGTGACACTTCTTCAGAACTCTTTCAAATTTACTACAATTTGAAGTTTGTCCCTTCCCTTCCCTCCTCAAAGTGCTAAATTTCTCACTAGGATACAGCTCGGTTATGATTGGGTTACAAGTGTCTGTCCTTCAGGACTCAAACCTCAACAGTTTCTGACTGTTGAAGGTCCTGCAATTACAGAGTTACACAGCACGGAAACAGACTCTCCGGTCCAATTAGTCCATGGCAACCGTGTTTCCCAAACTAAACTAGTCCCACCTGCCTGCGTTTGACCCATATCCCTCCAAACTTTTCCTATTCATGTACCTGTCCAAATGCCTTCTAAATGTTGTAACTGTACCTGTATCTACCACTTCCTCTGGCAGCTCATTCCATATTCGAACCACCCTCTGTGTGAAAAACATTACCCCTCAGGACACTTTTAAATCTTTCTCCTCTCACCTTATAACTATGCACTCTCGTTCTGAACTCCCATACCCTGGGGAAAAGGCCTTTGCTATTCACCTTATCTGTTTCCAACATGATTTTATAAACCTCTGTAAGGTCACCCCTCACAATCCTATGCACCAGTGGAAAAAATCCCAGTTTATCCTTATCACTCAAACCCTCCATTCCTGGCAACATCCAGCTAAATCTGTTCCGAATGCTCTTCAATTTAAAAATGTCCTACCTATAGCAGGCCGATCAGAACTGTACACAGTATTCCAAAAGTGGTCTCACCCAATGTCCTGTACTACCTCAACATGACATCCCAACTGCCATACTCAATGGTCTGAGCAATGAAGACAAACGTGCTAAACACCTTCTTAACCACCCTGTGTACCTGTGATGCAAATTTCGAAGAACTATATTTGGGGCAACATGGTGGCTCAGTGGTTAGCACCACTGCCTCACAGTCCCAGGGACCTGGGTTCAATTCCACCCTCAGGTGACTGGCTGCACATTCTCCCTGTGGCTGTGTGGGTTTCCTCTGGGTGCTCCAGTTTCCTCCCACAGTCCAAAGATGTGCAGGTTAGAGTGTCTTGGTCATACTAAATTGCCTGTAGTGTGCAGGGATGTATAGATTAGGTGGGTTATAGGTAGATGGGTCTGGGTGGCATGCTCTTAGGGTCAGTGTGGACTTGTTGGGCCAAAAGGCCTGTTTCCACACTGTAGGGATTCTATTCTATATACCTGAACCCCTAGGTCTCTCTCTGTTCTACAACATTACCTACCATTAATTGTATAAGTCCTGCCCTTGTTTGTTTTACTAAAATGCAATGCCTCACATTTATCCAAATTAAACTCCATCTGCCACTCCTCAGCCTATTGACACAATTGAGCAAGATCCCTTTGTAATCTTAGATAACCTTCTTCAGTGTACACAATACCATCAACTTTGGTGTCATCTGCAAACTTACTAACCATGCCTCTTATATTCACATCCAAATTATTTATATAAATGACAAACAAAAGTGGACCCAGCACCGATCCCTGCGGCACACCACTGGTCACAGGCCTCCAGTCTGAAAATCAACCCTCCACCATCACTCTCTGTCTCCTACCATAAAGTCACTTTTCTATCCAGTTGGCAAGCTCACCCTGAATCCCATGTGACCTAACTTTACTAATTAGTCTACCATGTGGAACCTTGTCAAAGGCTTTACTAAAATCCAAATAAACAACGTCTACCGCTCTGTCCTCATCCACCTTTTTTGTTTACGTCCTCAAAAAACTCCATCAAGTTTGAGATTTCCCACACACACACACAAACCCATTGGTCTCAAAACTTTAATGCTGTTTGTCCCTCTCCGCATATACCGCCAGACACACGGACTATTTCCAGCACATTCTGGTTTTATTGCTGCGAGAGTGGATCCCACCTTGGAGCAACCTGCACCCACATCTAAGGTTGAAATAAGTATTACACTGCCTCAATGCACATTTTACAGAGAATGTGAGGAGATGTAAGGTGCAAGAAAGATTGGTGAGTGGTGTTGCAGGAACGAGGATGTTCAGTGATGTGGATCCTCTGGAGACGCTGGAGCTATCTCCCTTCGACAAGAGAAGGTTGTGAACATTTGATAGAAGCAGAGTGTGAGAAAGGAGTCTGTACAAAGTGGTTCTCCATTCCTGGCAGAGAGACTGACAATGAGAGGCCATCGATTTAAGCTGATTGGCAAAAATGGCAAGAACCAAAGAAACATTTTCACCCAGAGACTGAAATAACAAGCATGGGGCTGGATGAACACAGCAGGTCAGGCAGCATCATAGGAGCAGGAAAACTTGACGTTT
>JAHRHZ010000218.1:37914301-37950676 GCA_024137785.1 Ginglymostoma cirratum
ACACAGCAGGTCAGGCAGCATCATAGGAGCAGGAAAACTTGACGTTTGATTGATTTTCTGATGAAGGGTCTAGGCCCGAAACGTCAAGTTTTCCTGCTCCTATGATGCTGCCTGACCTGCTGTGTTCATCCAGCCCCATGCTTGTTATCTCGGATTCTCCAGCATCTGCAGTACCTTTTATCTCTTTCACCCAGAGACTGTTGATATCCGGAATGCGCTGCCTGAGAGATTGCGGGGACTCCAACCAAGGCTTTGAAGAGGAACTTGGATTATTTTTCCCAAGAAAGGAAAAGCATGCAGGGTTTTGGTGATCTAACTGAAACTTACAGAATACTGAGACGCCTGGCCAGAGTGGACGTTGGGAAGATGTTTCCATTAGCAGGTTTAGACTAAGACCCGAGATTACATCCTTAGAGTAAAGGGAAGACCCTTTAGAATGGAGACGAGGGGAAAATTTTTAAGCCAGAGAGCGGTAAATCTATTGAATTCATTGCCACAGAAAGCTGTGGAGACCAGGGCATTGAGTATATTTAAGACAGAGATAGATAGGTTCTTGATTGTCAAGGGGATCAAGGGTTACGGGGAGAAAGTAGGAGAATGTGGTTGAGAAACTTATCAGCCATGATTAAACAGCACAGCCAACTCGAAATTAGGTCGAATGGTCTAATTTCTGCTCCTCTGACTTATGATCTTATAGAGAAGGAACATCACAAGGTGAATGTCTCATTCAGGGAGCCAGTACAGATATAATGGGCCCAATGGTTGTTTATGCGCTCTAACTGTTTTGTGATTGTGTAGGATAGCATTCTCCAGTGGAAATATCCTGAATCCATTCTCCTTCTGAACGAGACAGCTCTCAACTGATTCCAGTCTTACCTCAAAATGAGAATCTGCTCCTGTACTGATACCTCCCCCTCCCCCTCCCCCTCAGCCCCTCCTGTTTCTCTCCATGTTGCTGGCATCATCCAAAAACACAGTGTAAATCTTCACATGTACACAGAATGACATTCACTTCCACCTCACTCATCTTTCCACCTCCTCATTGTCTGTCTGATGGCCGCCTGCAACTGGACAAACAGGAACATCCTTCAAAAATAAAAAGAGAGACTTTTAAATGATCAGAACCAGACTTGTCTTTGATCCCAAGCCAACAAATCCATCCCTCTTCCTAGCAACTCCCTGACGCTGAACCACAGGTTTTGTGGCCTCAGAGTGAAATGACCCTGAGATGAACTCCAGGCCACATTCCCACAGCCTCTTTGAAGGTGTCTATTCCCACCTGCGATAATATCCTGAGTTTCCAGCTGCCCTCAGCTCATCTGCCAAGTCTTTCTTCCCTCCAAACACTATTATCCTGGATCAATCTTACTTTCCATCCTCTGTCACCTTCAGCCCATCTGACTCTCTGCTGTCTTTTAACAGTGACGGCCTAGTGGTATCATCACTAGACTGTCAATCCAGAGACCCAGGTAATGTTCTGGGGGTCCCGGTTCAAATCCTGCCGTGGCAGATAGCGGAATTTGAATTCAATAAAAAATATGGAATTAAGAGTCTAATGATAACCATGAAACTGTTGCTGATTGTTGAAACAACTCATCTGGTTCACTAGCGCCCTTTAGGAAAGGAATTCTGTCATTCTTACCCAGTCTGACTTACATGTGACTCCAGACCCACAGCAATTCTCAGTTGCCCTCTTAACTACCCTGTGGGTATTTCAGGATGGGCAACAAATGCCCTGCTGAGCCAGTGACACCCACATCTCATGAATGAGGGAAAAAAAGCTCACACCTGGCCCCATTCACCCATTCAGAGACAAAACCTCCATCTGATGGCTGTGTGTCTAGGTGCTTCACTCTCAATCCCTTTCACCGTCCTGCTCATGGCTTTTCACTAGAAAACGTTCAAACTTTGTCAATGGTTGTGTAAGGTAACTCTACTGTGGCGCACAGTGTGTGGGAACCAGATTGTTCGATTGTTTCTATTCACTTCCACATTGTTTGATCACATTGTTGAACTTTATTCTTGGCAAACAGAGAGAAACTGGTGCTGCACCTACATGAAGCCAGATGAGGCGCGTGGTTAGATTGAGCTCGAATCAAAACATTGGACATGAGCTGGGCTATCAGTTAATGACTCCATAAACTATACGCTGGATTTTCTTGCAAAGATTTCACATCGTACTGATTAAAAACCATAGTTCCACTGTGATATTTTTATCATCTATTGACCGTCTCACCTCAGGGTAAACTGCTGATTCGTGACTGACCTACAAAATGAGGTGCAGAATTTTTCTTCAAGTTACGGGAGGTAAAAGAGAAAAGTAAGTTACTCTTATTCTCAGAAAGTTAACAAACACAATCCTGGCCAGCCTTTCATATTCTACCCTCCACAAACATGAGGCCATTCAAAATTCTGCTAGTCATGTCTCAACTTGTATCAGATCTCTAACTGACACAGGCTATCCTTATGGAGAAATGCAACTGCACCATAGTGTCCTGGTTGGCTTGCTGTAGTCGTGTGGCCACCCCTCTGTTGGAAGTGCTTGTGTGTGCAGTCCGTACCAGCTGTTAATCAGATGTAACGTGAAACATGGTGCAGCTGAAAAGGTATGGATTGTCAGAATGGTAAGAGAGCCAGCCAGTGAATGAAACATTTAGAAATTACAAATAAAAGTCTGCAGCTTTGAATCACTGACTGAGTCAAAATGGTTGTGCATCTTCCACCTCTTGCCTCTGTAGAAATGTAAGGAGGCACAAGAGGGAAAAAATGGCTATTTTCCACTCTCAGCGGCAAAACCACAGAATTGCAACAGAAATAAATTGAAAACCTGAGCAAACCTGTTATCAGTGCTAGGGAAAGAATAATATAATCCGTCCTGCAACCTAGATCTCTCCAAGAAACAGAAAAGCCAGACTGGAGAGATGTTGAAAGCTTTGATCACCATATTAATGTAAATAATATAAATGGCATGCGTTCAACATCGGATCTCAAGGGGAAAGGGCAGCTATTGATCAGTGTGCAATCACACTGACACATCTAGATAAATCCTGAGAGTTCGGACTGATGATTGCTTTTTTTGACATGATCAGCTTTGTCTTAGGCTTAAGAGATCGTGATGCGAGTGCACATCGGCTAAGAGAGGAGAGATGTACTCACAAGAAAGTTATGAACATAAGCAGAAGCTCTGAGATTGACAGTCTTCATCTGGACCATACTTATGGCAGGAACAGATGAGCCTTTGCATTATGCTGACAGAGACAGTCCAGGCCAAATAAGAACGACATATTTTGAGAAAGGAAAGGAATATTTGCAGAAAAATGAACAGAGGACAGGATATAAATACTGGGGAGGAAATTACACAAAATCACATTCCATCCATGTGCTTAGTTGGAAAGGAGGGAAACAAGTCAACAGCGATGGGTGTGGGGGAAAGGTCAACCAGCAATTCTGGTAAATCACTCTACACCATACAACGGGCAGTCATGTCTAAAGGTGAGAAATGATTTGTTTCAGTTAGCATGATAACTGCAGAATGAGAACATCAAGACAACATAAAGTGTCAGATAGACAGTGTGCTTCATGCATTATAGATCAGAAGTAGACCATTCAGCCCCTCGAGCCCATTCCACTGTTCAATCAGATCATGGCTGATCTGTGGCCCAACTTCATGTACCTGCCTTTGGCCCATATTCCTCAATACCTTTGCTTAACAAAAATTTATCTAATTTATCCAGTTCTCATGAAGAGTCACCAGACTCGAAATATTAACTTTGCTTTCTTCCCACAGCTGCTGCCAGACCTGTTGAGTTTCACCAGCAATTTCTATTTTTGTTTGAGATCTCCAGCATCCATAGTTCCTTGTTTTATAAAAAATTATCTATCTCAGATTTAAAATTAATGACTGATCCTGCATCCTTTGTGGAAGAGAGTTCCAAACCTCTCCCATCCTGCCTACGTAGAAGTGCTTCCTGAATGGTCTGGCCCCTATTCTCAGAGTAAGTCCCTAGTTCTAGATTAGAACCATTAGAAACAGTTTATCTTCATCCACCCAATTTTTCCTGTTAATATCTTGAAGAATTTGATCCAATCATCCTTAACCTTCCAAATTTTAAAGAAAACAGGCCAAATTTCTATAATGTCTCCTCAAAACCTAACCACTGAAGTCCAGGTATCAGTTTACATTATACTCCCTCTAAGGCCAATCTATCCTTTCTAAGGCATGTCCAGATCTGCTCACTGTATTCCAAGTGGGGGTCGAACCAACATCATGAGTTCCCGAGACTTGTGTGAAAGCACTCAAGACGTGACCCCAAAATGAAGCCCTTGAAAGTAAAATTGAGGCAATTTGATGGAAGAATACAGACTTCATGACCACAAACAGAACTGAGAGCCCAATGACATGGTAGCAATGAAGATCTTGAAGAATGAAGATCATGTGGGATACAGATAATAGACATTAGGGGAGATCCACTCAAATGAAGCAAGTCTACAACTTGGACTAGACCCATTGTAGTGCTTTACCTGTCATTGAGCCATTAACTGAACATGTCCTAAAAGATTAAAAGATGGTTTTGCAGGCCCTGGCTGTCTTCGTGGTGAACATCACTGGAATATCGGTGAGATTGACAGACCAACTCAGACATCCGAATCAATTTTGCCTTTGGCACCCACGACATGACCTTATTATTTAGTTATGTCTCCAGGCCATCTGGGGGTTATGAGCAACAACTCACAAGCTGGAGAGTCAGTAAACAAAAATGACACTGATTAGAGCTATCTGGTAAACAAATCAGATGTGAGATGAGGAGAAAGTAATGCATTTGGTGAGCAATAAGAACATAAGAAATAGGAGCAGGAGTAGGCCATTTGGCCCATGAGCCTGCTCCACCATTCAATAAGATCATGGCTGATCTTCTCATGGATTCAGCTCCACTTACCCGCCTGCTCACTATAACCTTTAATTCCCTTAGTGTTCAAAATCTATCTTTGCCTTAAAAACATTCAATGAGGAAGCCTCAACTGCTTCACTGGGCAAGGAATTCCAAGGAATCACAATCCTTTGGTGAAGAAGTTCCTCCTCAACTCAGAGTAATTGTGATCTGGAATGCACTGCCTGAAAGGGTGATGGAAGCAGGCTCAATAGTAACCTGAGAGGAAATTAAAATCATGTTTAACAAGGAAATGTGTCCAAGGCTATGTGGAAAGTGAAGAGAGATTGGACTTAATTAGACAGATCTTTCTAAAAGCCAGTACAGACACAACAGATCGAACGGCCTCCTCCTTCGGTAAGAATGTAAAGAGGCACAATCCCAATCCGATATGAATGGGCCAGTTTTGGAAAAAGAAACAACATTGTCCAAATTAGAAACTGGGAAGCACTTACCCATTTAAGTGAAGCAGCAAACTCTCTGCAACTGACGTGGTCAAATATCCACTTGTGTTTCTCTTTTGGATCCCGAGAACTGTGCCTTTATTTAAAGTTGATTTTGTGACTGATTTAGGAATGCTCTTTCTCCTCTTTCGTACATGTCTAGCCTACCCCTGTTTCAGCATTGACATTATCCTCCTCTAGGGGAGGTAGTGGTAAGCAAAAGGGCTGAAAGATTTGATGGGCCAAAGGGCCTCTTCTGTATCAAGGGTAGGTTGGAATGTGGAGTTGAGATTACCATCAGATGAGCCATGACCTGATTCAATGGTGGAACAGCTTTAAGGGCCTGAATAGCCTTCTCCTGATCCTTGTTCCATAAGGTTTGTCCATGTTTATAAAAATTTAAGCCATGATTTCAGAAAACAAAAGTATTAACGGTTACCTCCAAAAAGCTTCATAATCCTTTACGTATTCATGGGAAGAAGGCATCGCTGGCTATGCCAGCATTTATTGCCCAGGGAGTGCAGTTAAGAGTCAACCACATTGCTGTGGGTCTGGAGTCACATGTAGGCCAAACCAGGGTAAGGAGGGCAGTTTCCTTCCCTAAAGGGATATTGGTGAACCAGATGGGTTCTTTTTTCCCCAACAATTGACAATGGATTCATGGTCATCATTAGACTCTTAATTCCAGATATTTATTGAATTCAAATTCCACCATCTGCCGAACCCAGGTCTTGGAACATTACTTGGGTGCCTGGGTTAACATTCCAGCAATCATACCACTATGCCATTTCCTCCCCCTATATCAGAGGATGCTACAGCATCAAACTAGCAATCAAGACGAATTCTGAGGAGAGGTCACTGGACCCGAAATGTTAACTCTGATTTGTCTCCACAGATGCTGCCAGACCTGCTGAGCCTGACCAGCAATTTCTGTTTTTGTTTTGGATTCCCAGCATCTGCAGTTCTTTCAGTTTTCACTTAACATTAAAATGGATTTACAACCACTGGGGTAAGGTTTGATCAAGGTGTTTTCAATGGCTTTACACAAGATGTATCAAGCGTGAGAAATCCGTTTAAAGTCTTATCCCCTTTCTGAAACATTCACTGGCTCTACACACACTCACACAGACAGACAGACTCTCAGACACAGACACACACACAATCTGAAGGTTCTGTTTTCTTTTTGCAAAAGGCTGATTAATGAAAAGTTTCCATGCGAGCCTTTTACTGACATGCTTTCCTTTGAAGGGAATTATCCATTAACCTGACCTTGTGACACATCCTGTGCAACTACATATTCCGTTCCTACGTCTTTACTGACTGTAAAAGCAATGTTTACACTGTGGTTGTAGAAACAAAGATCTCCCAGTTAATCACAGCATATTTCTAACAAGGTTGGAACATCATGTTAAATATATTTCAGTAGGTTGTACTGTTGGGTCAGAAGGATGGTGGGGGTGTGCCAAACCCCCATTGCAGGTTTTATTGAATAAAACATCAACATAGACCTATCGGGCTGAATGGCCTAATTCCCTGCTGTATACTTTACACAGCACCTGCAGAATAGAATATTGAAGCACTTCATTACAAATAAACCAGGTGCCGTAGGTAACATTTTTCCCCAGATTGTGGGAAGAATTTGGAACTCATTCCCATAGGAAGTGGTCAAGATGAACCGAATCAATCTGGTTAGGAGGAAGCTGGTTAAACATATGAAGCAGAAAGAAATAGAAAGAAATGTTGATCGTGTGAGATAAAGAGAGAGTGGGAAGAAGCTTGTGTGGAGCAGAAACACCAGCAGAGAGTAGCTGGGCCGAACAGCCTGTTTCGCTTCTGTTGGTTCAATGTAATATCGCAAGCTATGTCCTTAATACGTCATTTCAGTCACTATATATTAATGTTCATTGCAGTGGCAGCAGAGTTGAATTTGTAACTGTAATTCAATAGCCCACGTGAGCTCTTACTGAAATAATGAAGCTCATTTACGGTAATCCTTCAAGCATTGTATTCAGCTTTCACTGGAGAGATTCATTCCAATGAGATCACTGTGGGAGTAACCAAATGAATCCAGAAATTGGGGTCAGTGTGTTAGTGTCAGTGAGGTTTCTGTGTACTGTTTGAATCCGCACCAATCAGCAGGCTGGATCTGGTAACAGGATTCCGCACATCTGTTTTAGTTTTATTGTAGACCCCACTGATCCAGGCTTCGGTATAAAGAAAGTAGCCGAGAGCATTCAGATACATTCTGCAGTAAGTTGCAATTCACTCTACGACTCTCAGAACTTAAAGTTCACTAACAGGTTTCACTGCAGGGGCTGTAGCTATCAAGTAAAATGATCCAGTGATCACAGTGCTAACTGCACAGTTCTGTCTTCAACAATGTCAGAACTGTATAATACAGGAGAAATTAAAATTAGTATGTGTAACATTTAGAGGTTACAGTGATCACATCTACAGATCCTGGGAAATTACAGGAAGCAGTCAATCAATCAGATGGCCATGGTAGCAGCTTAGTCCCAAAGCCCTTTCCCTTCTCTCCCGTAAATATTTCCTTTTCAAGTATCCAGTGAGTCCCTGAAATAATACAAGAAATAGGAGCATAAATCAGCCATTTGGCCCATCATACCTGTCCCACCATTCACCAAGATCATAGTAATTCTACCAGAGGCCTTAACTACTTTTTTGTGCAGTTCGTAGCCCTCCACTCCTCAGGATTTCAAAAATCTACCTACTTCCTCTTTAAATTCTCCCAGTGATCACAACTCTCTGGCCTTTGGTCCTTGAACATTTTTATAGCAGAGGCAGATTGACTCCCTTGTTGGTCAAGATTCTAAAAGGTACCAGGGTTTGGCAGGAAAGGGAAGTTGAGGTCACAACTGGAACATATCTTAGTGATTGCCAGAGCAGGTTTGAGGGGCTGAATGGCCTAGATCAGCTCTTAATTCATCTTCATAAATCTCTCTTGCATTAGCATCAATCTGCAGCCTAGATTAACTTTTAAAATCATTCATATCATGGCAACAGCACCGCACCGGAGATGCAGAAAGGTGCAAAGCTGAAATCTGAAGCGGTAAGAGGAGAAAATAGGTCAAAGGGACATATTGTCAGGAATTTGGGATAGATGAACTGTTTCTCTCTCCGTGGGTTTTTATATTCATTCCTGGGTTGTGGGGGTCACTGGCCAGGCAGCATTTATTGCCCGTCCCTAATTGCCCAGACAGCAGTTAAGAGTCACCCACATTGCTGTGGGTCTGGAGTCACATGTAGGCCAGACCAGGTAAGGATGGCAGATTTCCTTCCCTAAAGGATGCTGCCTGACTTAATGAATGTTTCCAGCACTTTTTATTTTTCTCATTTTAAATGATTTTACTTGTACAGACAGATAATAGGGAGTTAAAATATTGAGAAGACAATATGAAGAAATGATGTACATTTATTAAATAACAAATAAATGCAACATCCCCAAATAACACATCCATTTATTTTCGGAATTCCAAATCATAGCTGCAAAGACAGTAAAGAAGAAACTACAACCACGTTAATACTCATACACTGTGTCGGTGTTTTACTCAGCTCTGATACACTGATCACTAACACTGAACCAGCCAACTTCCCCTTGGTTACACCTTCTACATCAGTAACACTATTTTTTTAAAGCAGCATTCATAAATAACAACATTAACAAATAAAGTGATTCATTTTATGAAAGGAAAAAGTGGTGTCCGAACTTATATTTGCAACATGGTATTTTTTGTGCTCTAGGAATAAGGGTTCGCCACAATTCACAATTTTCATCCTGGACCAGAAACATATTTTTTTTTTAAATGGAATTAAAACACAAAGACTGGTGATGGTTGTAAAATTTTGCTTTCTCAGTGTGATCGATTTTCTGCTCTTTGCTGAGATGAAGGGAAACGCTTCAGTATCCCCGTGTGTCCCCACGTCTCATAAGTAACATTATATTTTACTTTTTCTCACGCGTAGATTCCACACTTGTACACCAGGTAAGAACAGATGAAGTGCTCTTGGCAAAGGGGTCTCAAACTGCAAGTCAGTTTAAAGAATAGTCTAGAACTGTGGATTAGCCTGTCAGGGTGTGCCCAGCTGACGTGCTAAATTTCCCAGTTTGTGATGCTGAGTCTTTTCGGCTCCATTTCGAGAACACAATGCAGTTATACAGGTCTCGGACAAATTGTCGATGATTGTTATTTTAGTTAAAGTATAGTGAGTAACATTTTCGTTCTTTTTCCTAAATTTAATCCATCGTCCTTTCAGATTAAAGGCTGCTGCTTCAACAGGAAGCTGGCATGTTTTGAGGAGTCTCCAAAGGTAAATCCTGCCTGCAGGTACCTCAAACCTACCCAAGTCGATTCTGTGGAGAGGGAATAAAACAGAAAATTCATTCTTAAAATAGGGCAAAGCCTTATTCATTTACCTCAAAAATCATTTCCTCTTCCTTTCAATCTTCACTCCTGAAGATGCCTCCCTTGCACCCCACCTCCTCTCCACTTTGAGAATTCAAGCTTCGCACGGGAGGCTAAACAGCGTTATTTAAATATGAAAGGCACCGTAACCAACATCTTGTTCTCTTTACAGTCAACATCCGCCAATAAATAACTAGGAGACTGACTCTGATTCTATTACTTTCTCCCTAGTTCAGAGTCACTACATCCAGTTGCAGATTTCATAGCGTAGAAAAGGCTGTTCAGCCCAACTAGTCTGTGCTGTTGTTTTATACTCCATAAGTGCCTGCTCCTTCATTACCTCACTCTAACAGCATGCCTTTCTATTCTTTTCTCCCTCGAGCATTTATCCAGCTTCATCAATGCTATTTCCACCCTTCTGTTCAACATTCTTCATGATGTAACACATCTAATTTGTTCATGGCATGTTTGCAAATTTGGATTTTAAAGTAGGGGGAAATTGAACTGGCTTCATTTCTGTTATGTTAAGAAAAGAGAAAGGTCAGAAAATCATTTTTGAACAGAGGAGTTCAAACACCTTTTCTAAGAAAGCATCTGACTCGAGTTAAGTGACTTGATTAGCTACCTGGGAGGTTAATGTTGTAGTATTTATGAAGTTGAACTTTTATGACATTTAAAACAGATAGCCGGAGCAGTTACTAGGTGGAGTTCAGAAAAACACCCTAGCAGAAGGTCAGTTTGTAAAAGTCTCTAGGCTTCAGAACTGAAAAGAGTCATTTCAGCTAGAAATCTTAAAGTGAAGACAGGAGTGATACTTCACTGAGATCGAGTGTCTCTTAAAGGAAAAGAGCATGAATAATTTTTTTTGATGTTTATTTTAAGATTGTTCTTCTTTGGACTAACAGACTTGTGTTCTTTTGATAAAGAGGGAGCTAGTGATAAGTAAATAAATTGCAAAAACAAACATGATCTATCAAGCCAGGTTTCACTATGGATCTGCCTTGTCCAGTGTTACCATCAGCTGGGACCGTAACGGGGGAGCATGTGGATGTCACTGGCGAGGACAGCATTTAATCTCCATTACTAATTACATTCCTTAGTGCAATTAGGATGGGCAATAAAATTCCACCCTTTGCCTATTAACAATTATTAAAAATAATTCTCTCGACTCGAAGACAGAGTTTGTAGGTTCCAATCTCGCTCCAAGAGTTCAGGTCAAAAATTAAACTGATACATTCACTGCAGGACCAAAGGTGCTCTAAGTGAGGAACATGGGCTGTTAGCTCAGTTGGCTAGATCGTTTGTCTGGGGTTCACAGTAACTCCATCAGTGTGTGGTTCAATGCCAACTGCATGTTCAATCTGTCCCAGAACAATACCACAGCATTAACCATGGCCCCACAACCTTTCAGCGACTGACAGTGCTCAATGGAGGAAGGAGGAGGAGACAGCAGACGTACGATCCCCAACTCTGTTCTGGCTGCAATGTATCAACTCAGCAGAGATCAGGGGCCAGTTGTGGAATAACTCAGCACATGACTACCAAATTTATAGAGTCATACAGTACAGAAATAGACCCTTCGGTCCAACCAGTTCATGCCAGACATGATCCCAAGTAACTAATTCTACTCCAGCTTTATCATTATCCATCCACCAAGATGCTTCAAGAGAAATGGGATTTGCAGTGGAAAAGTTACAGGGCTCTGGGGGAGCAGCAGAGTAGAGGGATGGCCCTTCCATTGAGTCAGGACAGGCTAGATGGTCTGAATGGTCATTTTCTACACAGTATTATTCTACAAATGACACACAGACAAATGTTGGTGTACTCTCGTTCTCAATCCTTTCACAAACAGGAACATTTTACTCTGTCCAGCAACTCCCTTGTGAATTTTGAAAACCTGTCAAATCTCGTGTTAACCTTCTTTTCTCGAAGGCAAACATCTACAGCTTCCTCAATCTATTACGAACTGTTCTTTGCTCTAAAAACCTGCTCTGTGCCAAATGTATGCACTGAAGGGGGACGTATTCGAGGGAGATGCTGCTGGGGTGACCCCAAAATGGGACAAGAATTTCCAGGATCACAGAATTGTTACTGGGCAGAAGGAGGCCATTCAGCCCAATGCCCCTGCACTGGCTCTTCAAATGAGCCTCATTACCGACTGCTGATCTCTTGCCCCTTCCCCACCTTGAGTGGAGCATAGCCAGTAGAATGGAATGTTTGGCGCAAATGTTGTTTCTGTTCAACTTTTGTATTTTTTCAAAGGATGTAGGTGTCACTGGCTAGGATAGAATTTGTTGCCCATCCCTAAGTGCCCTTGATACGAGTGTCTTGCTTATTCATTTCAGGGGGCAGTTAAAAGAGTCAACCACATTGCTGTGGGTCTGGAGTCACGTGTAGGCCAGACCCGGCAAAGACAACAAATTTCCATCGCCAAAGGATGTTAGTGAACTAGATTTTGTTTTAAAGCAACAACCGATGGTGATTTTACAGTCACCATTACAGGGTCTAGCTTTATTATTCAGGTTGCTTAAGTGAATTCACATTTCACCAGCTTCACAACATGAACCTAAGCCTTTGGATTACTCACCCAGTAACTGTTCTACTTCACCACCATCTACCCCGGATTCTGGCACTTTATCTAAATGATTTCATTTTTGAAAAACATACCAAAACCAGTGATCAATATTTCCAAATAATGTCAACTAATGTCTCTAGAACCATTGCTCTTCATAATCCCTCCCCTTTTGTTTAATCCTTGGAATTGGGTCCTACAGAGATAATAGGAACTGCAGATGCTGGAGAATCCAAGATAACAAGGTGTGGGGCTGGATGAACACAGCAGGCCAAGCAGCATCATAGGAGCAGGAAAGCTTGACGTTTCGGGCCTAGATCCCTACATCTTGTTTCTGTCATAAAATTGGTCCTTGACATCCCACCTTCAAAATATTTTCCTTGGAAATGGGTCAAGCTGATTAGCCAATATGTTGGTACTTACTCAGGCTAGAGTGGTCATTGCAGTGTCTTCATCTTCAGCTCGCGAGTCCTTCCCATCCAGTGGCTTGGAGCTCAGAACTTCAGCTTCTTCATGACTGTTTTTCTTAGCTTTGTGCTTCCTGCGGAACCGGCTGTGGATAAATAAAGTTTGGAGAAAGTGAGGATGTTACAAACATACTTCTTGCCATATAACTCTTCAGTTCTGACATTCTTGAATAATTTTGTTCGATTTCGAAAGAACCATTTGAAGAGGAAGCAAGCAGGAAGACAAACAGTACGTTCACCCTTACTGCAATGCACAACAGTATTTAGAGTTACACAGTAATTAGATTGGACTTTGGCGAGACCACATCTGGCGTGCTGTGTGCCCTTTTCGTTTCCATCCTCAGCATATACTTCTCAAAGAGGGGAAGCAATGAAAAGTTCGCCAGGCTGATTCCTAAGAGTGAGAGAGCTGTCCTACAAAGAGAGATTCAATAGGAAAAGTGCTTGTATTTTGTGGAGTTTAAAAGAATTTGAGGTATTCTAATTCAAACATACAAGCTTTGGAGTGTGGTTGCCCAGACGCTTTTCTTCTGGTTGGAGGGTCTAGATTAATGATTACAGTCTCATTGTAAGGAGTTGGTTATTTAGGATCGAGGAGAAATCTCCTCAAACAAACAGTATCAATCATTGGGATTCTCTGTGTGGATGCTCAGAGATGAATCTATTTAAAACTGAGTTGTAAGATTTATTGGGCACTGAGGAAATGTACAGATGTACGAATAGGGAGACAGAATCCAGTCAACATAGATAATCCACGATCAGACTGAATGCTGGGATAGGTTCAACGATTCAAATTCTATTCCTCGCTCCTATTTCATTTGTTTCAATTTTTTTTATAATCTGTGCATGGGATGTGGTTGTCAGAATTTATTGCCTCTCTCTATTTGCCCTTTGATCCAAGTGGCTTGCTAGGATCATTTGAGGGGGTTAGTTTAGGGTCAACCACATTACCGTGGATCTGGAGTCACATATAGGCCAGACTGGGTAAGGATGGTAGATTCCCCTTCCTGAAGGTCATTATTGTAAAAACCCATCAGGTTCACGAATCGATAATGGTTACATGCTCCATTCAAATTAGGCTATCTTGTTAATTCCAGGTATTTGTTGAATTAACATTTCACCGGCTGTCATTGTGGAATTCGAACTGGTGTACCCAAAGCAATAGCATGGATTACTGCAGATGCTGGAGAATCCGAGATAACAAGGTGTGGGGCTGGATGAACACAGCAGGCCGAGCAGCATCAGAGGAGCAGGAAAGCTTGATGTTTCGGGCCTAGACCCTACCCTGATGAAGGGTCTAGGCCCGAAACATCAAGCTTTCCTGCTCCTCTGATGCTGCTCGGCCTGCTGTGTTCATCCAGCATGGATTACTAGTTCAGTAACAATATAATTACTTCCTCAATCCTGTTTTGTATCATAGCAGTACACCAAATCGAGACAGCATCAGGCTATTTACCATGGGAACATCAATAGGACAGCATGACGGTACCTTCAGCCCATTGTTACTGTAACAGCTCTTTTCAAGAACAAAATCAGAAATTTCTGGAAAAGCTCAGCAGGTCTGACAGCCTCTGAAGAAAGAAAACACAGTCTGTTCTGAAGAAGGGTCGCAGGACCTGAAATGTTAACTCTGCTCTCTGTCCACAGATGCTGCCAGACCTGCTGAGCTTTTCCAACAATTTCTGATTTCCAGTATCTGCAATTCTTTATTTATTTTTCACAAGAACAATCCAGTTAGTTCCTCTCCCCTGCAAGTATGGATTCAATCTCCATTTGAAGGCTATTATTGAATCTCTATTTTCCTACCCTTTCAGACTTCCAAATCCTATCCACTCATGTGCAAGAAAACTTTTCTCATATCACCTCTGCTATTTTTATCCAATCACCTCTGGCAACCATTCCTTCCACCAATGGAAATACATTTTTTTTTGTCTCTCCAATCCTTTCATGGTTTAACATCTTCAAATCTCTTCTCAGTCAACTTGATCAATTCTCCAGTATCCATCTTGCTGGAAGGAAAACATCGCCAGCTTCACCAGGCTATCCACAGGACAGGAAGCCCTCATCCCCATAGTACATAGAACATTACAGCACAGTACAGGCCCTTTGGCCCTTGATGTTGCGCCGACCTGTGAAACCAATCTGAAGCCCATCTAACCTACACTATTCCATTATCATCCATGTGTTTATCCAACGACCATTTAAATGCCCTTCAAGTTGGCGAGTCCACTACTGTTGCAGGCAGGGCATTCCACGCCTTTACTACTCTCCGAGTAAAGAATCCACCTCTGACATCTGTCCTATATCTATCACCCCTCAATTTAAAGCTACGTCCCCTCGTGCTAGCCGTCACCATCCGAGGAAAAAGGCTCTCACTGTCCACCCTATCTAATCCTCTGATCATCTTGTATGTCTCTATTAAGTCACCTCTTAACCTTCTTCTCTCTAACGAAAACAGCCTCAAGTCCCTCAGCCTTTCCTCATAAGACCTTCCCTCCATACCAGACAACATCCTGGTAAATTTCCTCTGCACCCTTTCTAATGCTTCCACATCCTTCCTATAATGCGGCGACCAGAACTGTACGCAATACTCCAAGTGCGGCCGCACCAGAGTTTTGTACAGCTGCAACATGACCTCACGGCTCCGAAACTCAATCCCTCTACCAATAAAACCTAACACACCGTACGCCTTCCTAACAACCCTATCAACCTGGGTGGCAACTTTCAAGGATCAACGCACGTGGACGCTGAGATCTCTCTGCTCGTCCACACTACCAAGAATCTTACCATTAGCCCAGTACTCTGTATTCCTGTTACTCCTTCCAAAGTGAATCACCTCACACTTTTCCGCATTAAACTCCATTTGCCACCTCTCAGCCCAGCTCTGCAGCTTATCTATGTCCCTCTGTAACCTGCAACATCCTTCCGCACTATCCACAACTCCACCGACTTTAGTGTCATCCGCAAATTTACTAACCCATCCTTCTACGCCCTCATCCAGGTCATTTATAAAAATGACAAACAGCAGTGGCCCCAAAAACTCAGGGTCAAGAACTGGAGTGTGGAACCCAAGGATCATCTCAGCCTTCGGTGACATGGAAAGAGAACCGCACATCAGGAACAGGAAGCCAGAGGTACAACCCTGCTTCTATTGGCTTTTCCATATTGGTATCATTGAGAGAACACCCATCAGCACCGACAAATTTATCTGGGACACACATTGCATCTGTAACCTTTCCTACAAATAAATGATATTTCAAACAAAAGTGACACTCAGAAGCAGGTAATGGCATCTTCACTGGGCCACACACAGGTCAGCCTTGATGACAATAATATAGGCGCGCAGAAGTAGGCCATTCAGCCCATCAAGCCTGCTCTGCCATTCAATGAGATCATGGATCCTCAACTCCACTTTCCTGCCTTTTCCAATAAAAACAACCTCGTTTTCCCTCCAGATTAAAAATCTGTCTATTCCAGCCTTGAATATACTTAATGACCCAACCTTGACATAGCCCTCAGCAGTAAAGAATCATACAGTCTGAGAGAAAAAATTCCTCATCTGTGTCTTAAATGGGGGCCCCCCTTATTCTGAAATGATGCTGTCTGGTCCTAGACTCTCTCACAAGAGGAAACAACCTCTCCACATCTCCCCTGTCAAATCCCCTAAGCATCTTGTACATTTCAATAAGGACACCACTCAACCTTCTAAACGCCAACAATATCACACCCAATTTATTCAACCTCTCCTCATAAGACAGGTCCTCCATCCCCAGGATCAGCCAGCAAACCTTCTCTGGACTGTCTCCAATACCTGTATAGCTTTCCTTCAATGAGGGGTCCAAAACTGTTCACAGTATTTCAGCTGTGGTCTGACTAGTGCCTTGTAGAGTTTTAGCAGAACCTCCCCATTTTTATACTCCATTCCTTTTGAAATAAAGGCCACTATTCTACTCGCCTTCCCCATTACCTTCAGAACTTGGAAACCTGAGCAATGACTGAGTAACATGTGCGTTGCAGGATTTGACCATTTATTCACACAACTGCCTCCTCTACAGAGGTCACGCCCAAATTAAGTTACTGATAAAAAGAGCTCAGGTGAGCCATAACTAGAAACATACAGCACGAGTGGTGATCACTTGGCCCACTCTGCCTCTGCTAGCTCTTTAAGGACTTGTCCAATTAGTCCCACTTTTCTGCTCTGCCCCTGCAATCCTACAACTTCCTCCCAGTGAGTGACTGGAATCCATTTCAAATTGGTACATTCTCATTCAAGATTCTCTTGGTATCTTAGATTTCACAATAACATTCTCTTATACCAGATCTTAACATTGTAAAACACATCCTACTGCTCTCCCCCATAAAACAAACAAAGGAAGGTTTTGAAACATTAAACAGTCCTCACTTGATCCCTTCGCATTAAGTTCATTGAGCTGCAGAGTTTTAGAAAATCACCTTAAAATAAATAACCATCTCTGTTAATGATAATCGTGAATAGGGAGGTCTTCAAACATTCCCAGATAATGGGGATTCCAGAAATAAACACCTTTCAAATCTACTGCCTAAAAGGGGCGGAAAACATTGATTCAGTCACAACTTTCAAAAAGGAAATGTGACAAATACTTGGAGGGGAAAGATTTCCTGGGCAATGGGGAAGGAGCAGGAGCAGAGACTCTGGATTGATTATCAAGATGAGGGGGCTGTTGAGTCATATGGGTCTGAAATCTCGGTCACTTATGAAATAACTCCACAGAGGGCAGCATTCTGTCACCAAGTCACCCTTTGTTTACACGTGGAGAGTCCTTAACACTGATCCAGCTCCCTCAGAGCCAGCTCTCAGAGTGAGCAGCACACCGACACTCCTGTTTATATCTGTCAGCCAGGGCTCCCAATTTGGACCAGAGTAACAGCCCCAATGGAGGTTCACTTGGCTGACCTCGTTACAATCACCACAGTTTCAAAGACCATTGAAACAAGAGATTCTGAGAGGGTTTGACAGGACCAATGATTACAGGAGCTCTTGCCCCTGGTTGGGTATATTTTTAGAAATGGGCTAGCTGATTAGGACAGGGAAGAGGCACAATTTCTTCACTCATGGCTATTGTGAATCTTTAGAATTCTCTGCTCCAGATGTGGCTGGTCACTGAGACTCAGTCATTGAATAGGTTCTAGACAGAGATCATGGAGCCTTGGACTTGATAGAATCAGGGTCTACGGGAATATGATGTCGAAGATTAGCCATGATTGTGTTGAGAAGCAGGTTCCATATGGCTCAACCCTGCTCCTCTAAGACCATAAGAAATAGTAACAGGAATAGGCCATTTGGCCCCTCAATCCTGTTCTGCCATTCAACAAGATTCTGGCTGATCCAACAGTCACATCCACTTTCCTGCCTTTTCCCTTAAACCTTGATTTGCCGACTGATCCACAATCTGTCTCAGCTGTAACAAAAACATAAGGACTGTGCTGCCCCACATGCCAACTCTCTGCAGCAAGGCATTCCAAAGACTCTCAACACTCAGAGAAGAAATTCCTCCTCATCTCAGTCTTAAATTAGCACCCTTTATTCTGAGACTGTGCCTTTTTCCCCACTTATGATCTCATCATTGCAATTCCAAAGAGGCATACAGGGGCCAGTGGGCCAAATAGCCTCCATCTGTGCTGTACTGACCCACAATACACACGTCTTTTTGTAAATGAAGAACTGTTAGGTAATTCCTCAAGATTCAACAAGAGATAGATTAAAGTATACCTAACTGCACACAAAAACATATGATTATTATTGCAGTCATGAGCAGGAGAATGGTCAGAACCAGCCCCACGACGATGAACTTGTCCCGTCTTCCAGTTAGATAGAACATATCCAGAAATTCACATCGGGAGCCGATGTAGCCAAATTTACACCTGTTAAAGACAAGAGGGAATGGTTAAAATAAACAACCAGATGGTTATTAAATATTTTAATAGGTTTGGGGTCATAGAACTGTATAAATTTATAATCTAAAGATTTAATATCACACCAACTGGAACAACGCAAAGTCTCCAGTCACTTTTTCGACTGAATTGCTAAGAATCTCCAGTATTTTGTCTCTTGTACCCAGACGAAGAACTTTAAATCATGCCTTCCTAATTAGTGGCGAGTTTATTATTTCTGCCCAGTAGTATAAAGGAATGGAAATAAATACCCTTACTTTGTCATTTCATTCCCTGCAGCCCTGTAGCACACATCCACTGTTATCATCTGTATCTGTGTTCTGTATTAATAGCCTTTCTTCAATCATGGGGCCAGAAGCAGGACGTCTGCTGGCGTTCCTCAGTAAAGAACCAATTCCTTCCCACATTCAGTGAGACCTGTTTAACACTCAGCTTGATAAGTGGCAAGTAACATTCATGCCACACATGCACCAGGTTGACATTTAATAGCGATCATAGAATATCATAGAATCCCTGCAGTGTGGAAACAGGCCCTTCACCCAACAAGACCACACTGACCCTCAGATCATCCCACCCAGACCCATCCCACTATTCCACACATCCCTGAAAACTATGGGCAATTTAGCATGGCCGTCTTTGGACTGTGGGAGGAAACCGGAGCACCCGGAGGAAAACCATGCAGACACGGGGAGAATGTGCAAACTTCACACAGACAGACAATCGACCGAGGGTGGAATCAAACCCGGATCCCTGGTGCTGTGAGGCAGTGCTAACCACTGAGCCACCATGCTGCCTGGTCATCTCTCCTTATCATTTAATGGTATCACGGAATCCCCCAATATCAACACCATTGACCAGATACTTAATTGGACATGCCATAAGCACAATGGCCATGAGCAAATCAGACGCTAGGAACCCTGTGGTGAGGAACTCATCCCCTGACTCACCAAAACATGTCTATCATCTACAAGGGCTGTGCTAGAATTCCCCTCTGCACTTGTCCTGATAACAGCAGCTCCAACACCACCCCAGGACAAACCAGGCCACTTGAACGGAACCACATTCAACGTTCACTCTCCTCCCCACTGGCAGTCAGAAGCAGCAGTACGTATTAACTTCAAGATGCATGACACAAATTCATCAGAAATTCTGACAGCACCTTCCAAACCCACAACCTTTACTCTCTAGAAGAGAAGGGCAATAGATATATGGGAACGGGCTAGCCCAGAATTAACTGCTTATCCCTAGGTGGCCTGGAGAAGTGGCCGTGAGCTGCCTTCTTGAATGTCTGTGGTTCTTGCAGTGTAGGGACATCTACACTGCCCTTAGGGAGGGAATTCCAGGATTGTGACCCAGTGACACCGAAGGAACAGCAATATATTTCCAAGTCAGGATGGTGAGTGGCTTGGAGGGGACCTTGCATGGAGTGATGTTCCCATGTATCTGCTGCCCTTGTCCTTCGAGATGGAAGCGGTCACAGATTTCGAAGATGCTGTGGAAGGAGGCTCGGTGAGCTGTTGCAGTGCATTTTGCAAATGGCATACACGGCTGCTATTGAGCCTCTGTTGTGGAGGGAGTGAATGTTGGAGCTGATGAACGAGGTACCAACCAATCCAGAGAGTATTCCTTCACAATCCCGGCTTGTGCCTTTGTAGATGGTGGACAAGCTTTGCGGTGTCAGGAGGTGAGTTCCTGCAGGATTGCCAGCCTCTGACTTGCTCTTGTAGCCATCCAATTCTGTTCCTGGTCAGTAGTAACCTCCTGGATGTTGATAGTGGGGAATCAGTGATGGTAATCACTTTAAATGTTGAGATGGTTGGATTTTCTCTTGCTGGAAACGGTCATTACATGACACTTGTGCACAAATGGGAAGGCAATGGCCTAGTGGTATTGTCATCAGATAGTATATCCAGAGATCCAGGGCATATTCTGGGGACCCAGGTTCGAATCCTAATAAACCCATCAGGTTCATTGATGCCATTTAGGGACGGAAACTTCCTTACCTGGTCTGGCCAATATGTGACTCCAGACCCACAAGCAGTGTGATTGGCGCTTAACTGTCTTCTGAGCAAGTAGGGACAGGTGATAAATGCAGTTCTGGCCAGAGACACCCATATACCGTGAACAAAAATAGAAAAAGTTACTTGCCATTTTTCTGCCCACGTATGGATATTAGCCAGATCTTGCTGCATTTGAACAGGGACTGCTTCAGTATCTGAGGAGTCACAAATGGTGCTGAACATTGTGTGCACTCGTTAGTGAACACACCCACTTCTGACTTTCATTGATGAAGCAGCTGAAGATGGTTGGGTCCAGGACACTACCCTGAGGAATTCCTGCAGAAGTGTCCCGGATCCGAGAAGGGTGCCTTTCTGGCAAAGTTTTTGTTGCCCATTCCTGACTGGATTCACATGTAGGTTAGGTAAGGACAGCAGATTTGCTTCCCTCAAAAGGTATTAGTGAACCAGATGAGTTTTTAAACAATCTTTCATGACTGCACTCATTGAGACTAACTAATTGAATTTAAATTGAACCAGTTACCATGTTGGGATTTGAACCCATGACCCCAATGCATTAGCCTGAGCCTCTGGATTTCCAGTGACATAGCCATTACACCACCATCTCCCTCACTGTAGGTTCTGAACACACTCCAAAAGTTTGACTATTTCATCCAGACTCCTTTAATAGATACCAGTATTGTGGAATGTCTGCACTTCAAAAGGTAGGTCATTGGGTGGAAAGCCCTAAGGTTGTGAAAGGCACTATACAGATGAAAATTCTTAGTTTTTTTTTAATTCATTCACAAGATGAGGGAATCGCTGGCTCGGCAGTATTTATTGCCCATCCCTAATTGCCCAGAGGGCAGTTAAGAGTCAACCACATTGCTGTGGGTCTGGAGTCACATGTAGGCCAGACCAGGTAAGGATGGCAGTTTCCTTCCCTCAAGGACATAAGTCAACCAGATGGGCTTTTCCCGACAATCAGCAATGAATTCACAGTCATCATTAGATTCTTAATTCCAGATATTTATTGAATTCAAATTCCAGCATCTGCCATGGCGGGATTCAAACCGATGTCCCCAGAACATTATCTGGGTCTCTGGATTAACAGTCCAGTGATAATACCACGAGGCCATTGCCTCCCTTCTACACTCTGTGAAAAAGAAGTTACCCGGAAATTCCAAGAAATAAAACTACAAATGAAGGAATAACTGCAGGAAAGAACTGGAGACATTTTGATTGGTAACTTACACACACGAAGGCTTATTTTCAGACTGTATAAACCGACATTCTCCTTCTATACAGTAACTCATCAACTCCTTTGGACATGTGGTGAAGTGTCCTGACTGGGGAGCTTCTGAACAGAAAAATAAACACATTTGGATTAATTTTATAAGGATTAGCTCAAGCTCACAAAAAGAGACCATTCTGATTATGTTGAACTTTGACCAGAGTCATAGAGGTGTACAGCACAGAAACAGACCCTTCGGTCCAACCTGTCCATGCTGACCAGATATCCTAATGTAATAGAACACAGAACAGAACAGCACAGGAACAGGCCCTTCAGCCCACTGCGTTGTGCTGAATGTGACGCCAAATGAAACTAACCCCTTCTGCCTACCCTTGGTCCATATCCTTCCATTCCTTGTATATTCATGTGCTTAACCAGAAGTCCCTTAACTATCTTTAGCATATCTTCCCCCACCATCCCCCTTGGCAGTGCATTCCAGGCTCCTACCGGTCTGTGAAAAACACTTGACCCTCTTGTCTCCTTTGAACTTTCCCCCTTTAACCTTGAATGCATGCCCCCTAGTTTTAGACATTTCAATTCTGGGGAAAAGATTCTAACCGTCAACCCTATCTATGTGTCTCATAATTTTATAAACTTCTATCAAGTCTCCCCTGAGCCTGTGATGCTCAAGAGAAAACATCCCAAGTGTTTCTAGCCTCTCCTTACAGCTCATACTCTCTAATCCAGGCAGCATTCTGGTAAACCTCTTCTGCACTCTCTCCAAAGCCTCCACATCCTTCCTGTAATGTGGTGACCAGAACTGAACACAATCCTCTAAGTGTGGCCTAAGCAAAGTCTTATAAAGCTGAAACATAACTCTTGTACTCAATTCCCTGACCAATAAAGGCAAGCGTGCCGTACGCCTTATTTTTCCACTTTCAATGTACATTAATGCTGGTCAAGGTCCTGTCATTTACTGCGTACTTTTTCTTAACATTTGATCTCCCAAGGTGCAGAACCTCACACTTGCCCAGATTAAACTTCATCTGCCATTTCTCCGCCCTTATCAGCACATGACCTACATCCCACTGTATCAATTGACAACCTCCTACACTATCCACATCTTCACTGATCTTTGTATCATCTGTAAACTTACTAACCCACCCATCTACATTTTCATCCAAGTCAGTTATATGTATCACAGCCAGCAGAGGTCCCAGTACAGATCCCCGCGGAACATCACTAGTTATGGACCTCCAGCCTTTCTTGATCTATCAAGGCAGGTTTCACTATGGATCTGCCTTGTCCAGTGTTACCATCAGCTGGGACGGTAACAGGAGCATGTGGATGTCACTAGCGAGGATCGCATTTAATCTGCATTACTAATTACCTTCCTCAGTGCAATTAGGATGGGCAATGAAATTCCACCCTAGTCTGCAGCACCCTCTGTCTATTAACAATTATTAAAAATAATTCTCTCGACTCGAAGACAGAGTTTGTAGGTTCCAATCTCGCTCCAAGAGTTCAGGTCAAAAATTAAACTGATACATTCACTGCAGGACCAAAGGTGCTCTAAGTGAGGAACATGGGCTGTTAGCTCAGTTGGCTAGATCGTTTGTCTGGGGTTCACAGTAACTCCATCAGTGTGTGGTTCAATGCCAACTGCATGTTCAATCTGTCCCAGAACAATACCACAGCATTAACCATGGCCCCACAACCTTTCAGCGACTGACAGTGCTCAATGGAGGAAGGAGGAGGAGACAGCAGACGTACGATCCCCAACTCTGTTCTGGCTGCAATGTATCAACTCAGCAGAGATCAGGGGCCAGTTGTGGAATTTCCAATTGCCTGAATAACTCAGCACATGACCTACCAAATTTATAAGTCCACCAATACCCTTTATCTTCCGTGGGCAACCCAAATCTGAATCCATGCAGCCAAGTCACCGTAATCTATTCCCATTTACCAACATTTGGCCCTTTTCTCTCTAAATCCCTCCTTATCCATATACCCATCCAGATGCCTTTTAAACATTGTACCAGCCTCTGCCATTTCCTCTGGCAGCTCATTCCATACACGCACCACCTTTTCAATCTTTCCCCTCTCAACTTAAACCTATGCCCTCTAGTTTTGGACTCCCCTACCATGGGGAAAAGACCTTGGCTATTCAACCTATCCACGCCCATTATGATTGTAAAAGCCTCAAAAGGGTCACCCTTCAGCCTCTGACGCTCCAGGGAAACCAGCCTGAGTCTATTCAGCCCCTCCCTATACCTCAAGCCCTCCAACCCTGGCAACATCCTTGTGAGTCTTTTCTGAGCCTTTTCAAGTTTCCCAAGGCCTTCCTATAGCAGGGTGACCAGAAATGAAAGCAGTATTCCAAAAGTTGCCTAACCAATGTCCTGTACATGACCTCCTAACTCCTATACTCAACATGCTGACCAACAGAGGGAAGCATACCAAATGCCTTCTTCACCACCCTGTCTAACTGCAACTCCATTTTCAATGAACAATGAACATGCACTCTAATGAACTAGGAATTGTAAAAAAAAGGCTAAAAAATCTAATTTTATTTGGCTCCTTTTATTAATCTAGTAATTATTCTTCAATGCTAGAAGTTAGAATTTTGCTGAATATAAATTTTATTCCAATTTGTTGCAAGTCTATCTTTGACCAGAGGCAGCATCTAAAAATTCGAGCCAGAACTTTCAGAAGTGAAATTAAAAGATAAAGTCACCATATTTCTACCAGACCACGGGGCTGCTCTCTCTTTAGAGCGAGGCTACTGATGGTGGTTTAACCTGAGGGTCACCACACCTCAGGGCGAGGGCAGAGGTTGAGAAGGAGTGATCTTCACAGTAACATCAGCCAGTGTAAGAAGTGAACCCATACTGTTGGTGTTACTCTGCATCACAAACCTGCCATCCAGCCAACTGAGCTACCTTTGCATGTTTCTAAGAGTGGGACAGGTTTGGATCTCTCTTCCGTAAAAGAAGGCTGATGTTAGATTAATGCTAGATTTAAACCTGAGATTGATTGGTATTTGTAAGCCAAAGGCATTGAGGGATATGAAACAAAAGGGCATGAGAGCTAGAACTCAGACCCACTATGGTCATAATGAGTGGTTGAACAGCCTGGAGGGGACGACTGGCCTCTTCCAGTTCCTTTGTTCCTAACGGTTGGTGCCTGGATGTCAAAGATTGATGTTCAGCGATAGTATAAAATTGCTGCTAACACTGAAATTATTATTGTGCGGATCGGGGATATCGGCACTACTGTTTGGCTGCTTTTCTGTTTATACAGGACCTTGGGTGAGACCAGTTAACATTAACCTGGAGTATTGTGCTGTGTTTTGGTCTCCTTATCTGAGGAAGGATGTTCTGGCGATAGAGGGAATGCGGCGAAGGTTTCCCAGACTGATTCCTGGGATGGCAGGACTGACGTATGAAGAGAGAGATCGGATCGGTTAGGACTATATTCACTGGAGTTTAGAAGAAAGTTGGGGGGGTGGGTTCTCATAGAAACCCATAAAATTCTGACAGGACAAGACAGGGTCCCGATATTCCCGATGACCAGGCAGTCAAGAACCTGGGGTTACAGTTTAAGGAGATGACGTAGGAGAATATGAGATGAGGGGAAATGTCTTCACCCAGAGAGTGGGGAGCCTGTGGAATTCTCTGTCACAGACAGCTGTTGAGGCCAAAACATTGAAATATTTTAAGAAAGAGTTTGAGAGAGTTCTTAGTGCTAAAGGGATTAAAGGGATTAAAGGGATATGGGGGAGAAAGCAGGAAGAGGGGACTGAGTTGGATGATCAGCCATGATCCTATTGAATGGGGGAGCAGGGTCAAAGGACTGAACGGCCTACGCCTGGTCAGAGTCTCTGTTTCTGTCAATTTTCCTCCTATTTATTCATAAAATTAGTAAAAACACATTCCAAGACCTTTTGACTTGAAAGCTATACCAAGTGCTTGTTCCGTTGATGTGCCTCCGTACTATGATTATACACAGTGTACATTCCTGTCAGGCTGACTGCTCAGCGATCGCAGTTTCTAGCTCCTCGCTGTACTGTGGCTCAAAGGCCACCTTCCCTCATCGCGTCCCTGCGGAGGAAGCCCCAGGCTTTAGGACCTCTCTCTCAGTTTGTGAGCAAGGACAACAGCTCGCACTGAAAGACCAGCAAGTCCCAGCCAAGTCAAAAGAGAGAGCATCCTTCACTCAGATGGTAATCGCTAAACTCATTTTTTTTTATTATCAACCATTGACCTATTCATCATCTTTTATGGAGTAGTCATTTCATTCTAGTATTCACAGTCTCTCTCAGGTGCATAAAAACCCAGTTTTTGATAAGATTTTAGCAGTTGAAATCGACAGGCACATGACCTGTACCTGTCCTTTGTAACCTGTTTCATCACTAAAAAAATACCATGCAGATTTGGCTGAGTGAAGTAAATTCCTCTATGTCATATAGCTGGCATTACAAATTGACAATAGGAGGGGTCCTACACACGCTGCTGACTCTTTCTTTCTCAATTGACAAGTTAATCTAGTTTCAACCACACCCACAATAAATTCTTAATGTCACCACATTTCATTAGCGTTGCGTAACACATCAAAAGACTCTTGAATTTGTTTTTGTTGGCTCCAACAATGTCCAGTAACAACAGTTGAAACAAAATAATTAGCTTTCAGACAAAAGTATGGCAAGACCCTCAATCTTCAACAACTTCCAGAAGAACAAATCCAGCTGCATTTGTTTGGTGCTCCACCCAAAATATTTGAAATCTCTACAGCACCTTGCTGAATTCTTTCACAGTCAGTAAAGGCAAGTACATTCCTCCCGCTAAAAGGCAAAGCTGGTTCAGTCCAGCCTTACTCAGGATGGAAGAAAAGGTCACGGGATCCAAAATGTCAACAGTTTCTCTCTCCAGAGATGCTGCCAAACCTGCCGAGTTTCTGTTTCTCTCACTAGAGACAGGTCAATTTTATAGAAAATCGACTTGATATTGACAGAACAATTTCCTCATGACGTGATTTACACACTAGCTCTGACTGCTAACACTAATAAAATCATCCTAGGAGCCACCGTTGACAAGAATCTGGGGACAGCTGTATAAATGTGTAGCTACAAAAGGCTGGGAATCCTGCAGCGAGTACCTCACCTCCTGACTCCCCAAAGGCTGTCCACCATCTACAAGGCACAAGTCAGGAGTGTGATGAAATACTCCCCACTTGCCTGGATGAGTGCAGCCCCAACAACACTCAAGAAGCTCCACATACCTAGGATAAAGCAGCCACTTGATTGGCACCACATCCACAAACATCCACTCCCTCCACCACCAAAACACAATGGCACCAATGTGAACCATCTACAAAATGTGCTATAGCGACACACCAAGGCTCCCCAGACAGCACCTTCCAAACCCACAACCATTACCATCTAGAAGGCCAAGGGCAGCAGATATATGGGAACACCACCCGCTGCAAATTCCCCCCAAGCTACTCACCATCCTGACTTGGAAATATATCGCCATTCCTTCAGTGTCGCTGGGTCAAAATCCTGGAATTCCCTCCCTAATGGCATTGTGGTTCAACCTACAGCACATGGACTGCAGTGGTTCAAGAAGGCAGCTCACCCCCACCTTCTCAAGGGGCAACTAGGGACAGGCAATAAATGCTGGGCCCAGCCAGCAACACCCAGTTCCCAATATTAATTTAGCTTTTTCTGAAAGAGATGTTGGTGTAATCGTGCTCTCCATAATAACAGGGCATCACGTTCATGAACATTTTTCCAGCATATTTTTCCCCGTGTCCTCAGGCAAACATGATCCCTCACTAACACAGATTATCAGGTCATCACCTCTTTGCTATTTGTGGGAACATATCTGTGTACAAGTTGTCTGCTATGTTTCTCACATCACAACAGTGACCTCTTAGGAACTGTGAAACAGAGACGAAGGGCTCTCATCCCTTTTCACAATTACTCAACAGACAGATTATGCCGTCTTCCGGAGTATGGGGAGGGAGAGGGTTTAAGGATTGGGAAGGTTGGATAGATAAGAACAGCGAATAATGCAGCAAACCATATTCCCAGGCTCAGTCGTCCACCCACTCAGCCTCTGTTAATGTCCCTTTCCAAAAAGAGTGAGGTTAGAGATACCATATCTGAGACATCCTGCAAACACTACCTCCAGAGCTTATTCACCACAATCCCCAATGACAAGCACATCGCCACACCATGTGATCACATCTCCCCACTTGCCCTGGATGGGTGCAGCCCCAACAACACTCAAGAAGTTCGACACCATCCAAGACAAAGCAACCCCCGCTTGATTGGCCCCACATCCACTCCATTGCCAACACTCAGTAGAGTATCCAAAAGGTATGCTGCAACCCAGCAGAGATCGTTCAACAGTAATTGAGAACTGTGGCTTATTTTCCTTCCCCATCCATCATTTTGTAGATGCAAATAATAATTAAAAACTTATCATAGAATCCCTACAGCATGGAAACAGGTCCTTCAGCCCAACAAGTCCACACTGACCCTCAGAGCATCCCACCCAGACCCATCCCCCTATAACCCACCTAATCTACACACCCCTGAACACTACGAGCAATTTGGCATGGCCAATCCACCTAGCCTGCACATCTTTGGACTGCGGGAGGAAACTGGATCACCTGGAGGAAACCCACACAGACACAGGGAGAATGTGCAAACCCCACACCTACAGTCACCTGAGGCTGGAATTGAACCCGGGTCCCTGGTGCTGTGAGGCAGCAGTGCTAACGACTGAGCCAACGTGCCACTGTTATGACTCATCTTCCATCCTAGCACTGGGGTCGTTGGCAAGGCCAGCATTTGTGGCCAATTGAGTGGTGACCTGCCTTCTTAACCCTTCACAAAATCTGGTACCATGTGGTGTGCAGAGGACAGTTAAGAGTCACCCACATTGCTGTGGGTCTGGACTCACATATGGGCCAGACCAGGTGAGGATGGCAGATTTCCTTAAAGATGGTCTTACCTAGTGAACCTGGTGGGGTTTTGCATAATCTGGATTCCATTTCAATATTAATCATTTAAATTCCACCAGCTCCCCAGAGTATCAGTCTGGGCCCCTGGAATACTAGTTCATGGGATCTGGGGATCGCTAACAAGGGCAGCATTTATTGTCCATCCTGTCAACCACAGGGTCTGGAGTCACATGTAGACCAGACCAGGTGAGAGCAGCAGTTTCCTTCCTAAAGGGCATTAGTGAACCAGATGGGCCTTTACAACAACCAACCATGGTTACACCGTCATCATTAGATTTCTGATTCCAGATTTAATCTTTTGAATTCAAATTCCACCATCTGCCATGGCGGGATTTGAGCCCAGGTACCCAGAACATTTTCTAGTCTATTAATCCAGAGACCCAGCGATAATAAAAATAGACCGTCACCTCCCCATTAAGTCAGAGTCTGGCCGAGTGCTGCCATTATTACTTACATTACAGCAGTGACCACACTTCACACGCTCTTCAGTGACTGTAAAGTGCTAGGAAAATGCAAGTTTTCTCTCTCTCTTTTGTTACTACCAAGTTTGGAAATATCCATAGGACAGAAACCACGAGTACACTTGGGACATCACCAATATGACCACAACATTCTGACTTGTACTCTGGGTTAAGTGTTGCTGAATACTGCTCCTGATAGTGAACACCAAGTTCATTCAGGTCCTTAAAATCCCTTTCAATTTCACCCAAAACTCCTTTTGTTGTTGTTTTTGATGCCCAGGTTTAAGTTGTTCTGTTAAAATGAGGCTCTGCCTGTCTTCCCAAACGGACATTAAACATCCACTATCTCAAACCGTGGAATGTCCCTGGCATATCCTGGCCACAGATTTATTGCTCAACCAATATCACAAGGCGATTCCCTTGTCAACATCTTAGTGCTGTTCGTGGGAGCTTGCTGCGTACAAATCCATCACTGAGTTTCCTACGTGATAACAGTGACTAATTTAAAATGTACTTAATTGAAAGGAGACTGAACTTAGGCACAACTTGAAGGAAACATGGGAAATAGGAACAGGAGAAGACCATTCAGCCCTTCAAGCCTGCTCCATCATTCAATATGATCATCCAACTCAGTCCCCTGTACCCACTCCTCTCCATACCCTCTAAAATATAAAAATATATCTATCTCTTTCTTGAATATATTCAGTGGCTTGGCCTCTACAGCCTCCTTTGTTACAGAATTCTTCACAGGTTCACTACACTTTCCTGATCTCAGTCCGAAGTGGTCTACCCTGCACCCTGAGACTGTGTCCCTGGTTCTAGACTCCCCAACCAGGGGAACATCTTCCCTGCGTCTAGTCTGTCCAGCCCTGTTATAACTTTACATGTTCAGTCAGGTCCCCTCATTTCCTTCGAAACTCACTACTGAATATCAGTCCAGTCTAACCACTCTCTCCTCTGAACAGCCCTGCCATCCCTGTTTAGAGAATCTCCACTGCACTGCCTCTATGGCAAGTATAACCTCTCTTGGTTAGGGAGACCAAAACTGCACATAGTACTCGGGGAGTGGTCTCACCAAGGCCCTGTATAACTGCAGTGAGGCACGCCTACTTGTAAACTCTTTGCCTCTTGCAATGAAGACGAATGCACCAGGTACTTTCCTAAATGCTCACTGCACCTGCCTGGTGTACCAGGCCACCCAGATTCCTTTGTGCATCCACATTTTCCATTACATCACCATTTCAATAATACTTTGCCTTTCTGTTTTTCACACTAGAGTCTACCACTTCACATTTAGCCACTTTGCACTGCACCTGCCATGCGTTTGCCCACTTACTCAACTTCTCTAAATTACCTTGACTCCTCCTTGCATTCCCCCCCCCCCCACCCCAGTAATCCCACCCAGTTTGTGACACCTACAAAACAGGAGTGTTGCATTTGGTTCGCTCTCATTCAGGTCATTCTACACAGCGTGAATAGCTGGGGACTAAGCACTGATCCTTGTGGTACCCCACAGGAGTTGGGGAATTTTGCTTTTACTGTCAGAGACTCTAAATGTATAGCTGGTAGTTATCATCGGGAAAAACTGATGACTGCACTGTTTTGTTAGAAGTGCCTGTGCTGTGTTGTAACCACTCTTGAATAAATATTGCTTTTATGGACTGTTATTGAGCTATAAAGTTATTTATTATGATTGAAGCTTACAACTTCTAGCTTGTAAACAACATTCTACAATCTACTCCTAACTGTCTCCCCTGAAGTGAAAGGTTGGATGGAATTCCTGTGGGTTTACTCTGACAGAAAAGGCAAAAAGGCAGGGCCGTTACGCTGAAGCTTTTCAAACGAGAGGTTTTGCTGCAGCAGGACCCTGCCACTGAGGAAGAACATCAGGGCTGTGGAGAGGATGCAGTGCAGATTAACTGGAATGGCACAAGGATGGAGGGCTTGTTATCCCGAGAAGCTGGGATTGTTCTTGTTAGCATTCAGAATGTTCAGGGGACTTTTAATAGGTTTGTTCACAGCTTTTCAAGATAGGGAGAGTCTATTTCTACTGACAGGTAGGTCAGTTACTGAAGGACACAGGTTTAAGGGATAAAAGCAAAATACTGCAGATGCTGGAAATCTGAAACAAAAAAAAGACCGAAATTGCTGGAGAAACTCAGCAGGTCTGGCAGCATCTGTGGAGAGAGAGACCGAGCTAATGTTTCAAGTCTGGTATGACCTTTCAGATTTAAGGTGATTGATGAGAAAAGGGAAGATGAGGATGTGAGTTTTCCACGTGACAAGTAATGCAGACTGGAACACTGCCTGAAGGTGTTGTGGAGACACAACGGGCATGAACCACTGGGTCAGCTGGAGTACAGCAGCGAGTTCTGGGCATCACTCTTTAGTAAGAAAGAAAAATCATCAGAGAGGGTGCAGGAAAGATTCACAAAAGTTAGAAGTGGGATGGTTTTCAGTGACATGTACTGATGAAAAATTGAGACCCTTCCCTTGCAGAAGGGAAAAGTGAAGAAGAGAGAGGAGGTTTGATCACAGGGTTGCAAACCAAGAGCCTGCAGAGAGCAGAAAGGAAGACCCTGATCGCAGTCAGTGGGGGGTTCGAGAACCAGAGGGCACAGTTTTATTATTGGTAAAAGATGCTACAGAGATGTGAGGGGGAAGGTCTCCAGGCAACAAAGGGTTAAGAGGTGGAATGTGCTGCCCGAGAGTGTGGGGCAGGCAGTTCCAGTCATGGCTTTCAAAAGGGAACTGGATCTTTAATGGAAAAGGAAGAACGTGCAGGGCTATGGAAAGGCACTGGGGAGTGGCATTAAGTGAATTGATCCTTGAGAAGGTCAGCACCAGAGCAGGTTGAATGGCCTCTGTGCTGTAAGCATTTGGTGATTAATTTTAAAAAGAGAATTTAATAAAGATTTGAAAAGTTAAAAAACGTTATGGTTATGAGCAAAAAACACGAGAAGTCAAACAGCTAGCACCATGGGTATGAATGGCCTCGTCTCGTCCTTGTGTTTCTCAGACTCAAACCCAAATTCATGGCTTAAAATGAGGTATGAATCTTCCTGTGATCAGGGATACACTCGTGGCATAAACTCACATTGTTTGTTTCAAAACACAATCTGAAGAAGGGTCTAGACCTGAAACGTCAGCTTTCCTGCTCCTCTGATACTGCTTGGCCTGCTGTGTTCATCCAGCTCGACACCTTGTTATCTCACTATGCTCCCTGGCCATGGATTGAGAATTCAATGCACTGGATTGACAATTCAGCCAGGCCCATATTCCTGTGATGCTGCTTGACCTGCTGTGTTCATCCAGCCCCATGCTTGTTATCCCATATTTATATATTCCTTTAAAATGAATAGACTTATTATTCGTCACAATTCCTTTCTCCTGTAGCATAAAACTCTGCCACTTCTTAACAACAAAACCCTATCAAAGATACAGCAGTGACCCAGATAATGGTGGGGAGGGGATTGCGGGGGGTGGGGGGAGGGGGGCGGACGGAGAGAGGGGTTTGTGGGGGGGGAAAGAGAGCGCGCGCGAGAGAGAGAGCGCGAGAGAGAGACGACAGACACAGACACAGGGCGGGGGGAGGGGTCGAAGTGGCCAAGAAAGTGGGGGGCAGTCGAGAAAGGGAAACATAGGGAGAAAGAACGAAAAGAAAGGAGAGAGACTTAGCTTTGTATTCAATGAAATTAATTACAGACATGAAAAGATGACTCACTGGGAAGTGCTTGCAACCATTAATCAGTGATGCTGACAGTCTCTCTGATCAGTTAGTCAGCCATTGGTTAGATAGCCAAAGTGTGGGTGAAGAATAAAGCCAACAATGTGGGATCATTCTATGTATGAGCTGTGGTATTTCATGGTGAGCCTGCCACCTCACCTTACCCCACGCTTCTGCAGTATTCCCCTTAATCACACATAATCTAATACCATGGGTCATGCATTTCAGGTGAGAAGGCCAAAGTTCAAAGGAGATGTGAGGGGCAATTTTTTTTTTTTAAAAACAGAGGGTGGTAGGAGTCTGGAGCATGCTTCCAGGGGTGGTGATGCAGGAAGATATGTTAGGGCCGTTTAAGGGACTTTTGAGCAAGGAATGGAGGGATACGGACCAAGGGCAGGCAGAAGGGATTAGGTTCATTTGATATCATGTTTGGAAGAACATGGTCGAAGGGCCAATTCCTGTGCTGTACTGTTCTATATTCTATAAACAACTGTCTCTCTCTAATGGGGAGAGATGGCGATGGTCTTTTATACACTAACGCTCCGTATCATTTTCAGCTTGTGTTCACGTTGAATCAAATCTCAACCAAGCACTCAGCATCCAAACAGGACGGACAGACAAGTTGATGAGACCCTGATCACTTTGAACATACATGGCAGTGGGTAGCGTACTCTCCTCTGAGTCAGAGAGTCGTGAGTTCCAGTCTCACATCAGTGACACAGACAGTAAATCCAAGCCGACCCTCCTGGTGCCATACTGGTGGAGTGCTGCACAGTTAAAGATGCGGCTGGTCAGATCAGACAAAGCCATAGTCTTGGCTCACCTCGCATCTCAAGGAGGAACAGTGCAGTTATCCAATGGGAGGTGGACTCAGCACTTTCTTCATCCACGTGTTTGCAGGATGCCCAGTGAGAAATGTTCTGGTCAGAGTCACCATTATCCCACAGGATGGCTTGGATGGGACACATTTCTGTGTCACAAATTGTGCAGTGAGCAAATGGCTCAGAGCCTATTTAAGATGTTACCAATAAGGCCAATTGTATACTGTATGCAACCGTAGGAATCCAGTGTGTAAACTGACCAGCGAAGGTCAGTGTGCAGTAAACTGTAATTGAGAAACCCTGGCCAATTTCTGAACTGAGACATAAAGGGGAGGCAGCCCATTTGACGGATCCATTTCAAAAGGTGAATTTGCAGCCAGGGTGATGAAAGGTCATTCTGAAATACAGCTGCAGATTCAAAGATAACAAATGTATATCTATAGTTTGGAAATACAGCAGGAGGTGGAGGTTAGGTATCATTCCATCAAAAATGCATGGAATCCAATGAAGATATTTGTGAGAACCGGGCCTACAGGGGCTCCCATTGCAACAGCATTTACTTGTGCACACATGGTGTCATTAAACATTAACTCAGGAATGGGTGCAGTTGAGTTCAGAAGTTCAGAATTCTGATTTATACAATGCTAGTGGGTCTAGATCACTATGCTATAGTGATGCAGTATGGATGGTTCCGGCTTCCTCGTGTGGAACATTGGGGAATGGGTTCATATTAATGTGTAATAAATTATGTTACTTTAAGCTCAAAGACTGTTGTAAATTTTGCCTTCTCTTCAACCAGTCGGTCTTAAACCCAAAGCACACGGAATCGGTACAACACAGGGTGGAGGCCAATCAGCCCATCGTGCCTGCACTCACTCATCAAATGAGCATCATTACCCAGTGCCAATCTCCTGCATTGCCCCTGTATAACTGCACACTATCACCATCCAAATCAAAGCCCAATACCCTCTAAATGGAGCCTGCCTCCACCATATCTCCAGACAGTTCATTCCAGACCCCAACTACTCGCTGAGTGGTGAAACTGTTTCTCACGTTACCTTGCTTTGTTGCACATTTTAAATCTGTGCCCCTCACGTTCTTGTTCCTTTTATGAGCAGGAACAAAATGGAAGAATCAATTGTCAGGGATGGCTGTGGGGAGGGTTGCAGGGGGTCAGTGAAGAGTTACAAATCAGCATGGCTTCGGCCTCTCTGATTGGCTTCATCACTGCTATTGAGCTTCACTGTCCATACCAAGGACCAAGCTTCTCACAGAAGCTCGAGTTTAAAAACAAAAAGTGAAAAATAAACTTCTTTAAAAATAGCGTTGGCGTCCCTTGAGTGAGAGCCAGGCTAGTCTCTGATCACCTGGGAGATATCAGCACAACAGCAGAAAATGACGAGCAGCCGACTGCACTCAGTTCCCTGTGAGCCAGGGGACAAAATGAAGGCAGGAGTCTGCCAACTTTGAAAAGAATGAAAGTCACTTGTGGGGGCTGTTGAAAATTAATTAAAGTCGTAAAAGATTCATAGAAGCCTCAGAGCAACTACAAAGCAACAATCTAACTTAAGAGTTCAAATAACATTGTAAACACAAGAACAAAGCTTTCCGTGTTTCTTTGAAGTCTATTTTTGGCATCTAAATACCAAGGTGATGCCATTCTGAGAATGCACATAACTTTAAAACCAGGGCTCAGGAGAAAATTTAAAATGTATTCTAAAATCTCAGACTGCTAGATTGGATAGAAGATGAAAAAGACAACGGTGGATTTTCTAATCACAAGATTTTACAGATCAGGTGGAGTCCATTCTACCCATCACACTCACACTGGCCCCTGAGATGATGCAGGAGACAGATGGCTCCCTCAAACTCTATGTTATATACTCCCACTCTCTTTCCCACACATTCTCAATTTTTGTCCATTTTCTCACCTCTAATCCACATGCGGAAGAGTTAGAAGGCATACATTTTATGCAAATTACTGAAAGCAACAATTTAGCAATAACTTGTATTTATGTAGCACGTTTAAAGTAACAAAATGTCTCGAAATGCTTCACAGCAGCATGATAACTAAGTCTGATCCAGCTATACATCCAGCTCTACACCTTGTTATCTCAGATTCTCCAGCATTGGCAGTTCCGACTATCTCTAAGACTTTTCATGGTTGTTGGGTCAAAATCTTGGAAGTCCCTCCCTAATGGCATTGTGGGTCAATCTACAGCAAGTAAGAAAATAAGAACATTTGGCCCCTCAAACTTGTTCAGCAGAATCATGGCTGATCGGACATCCCTAACACCCACTTTCCTGTCCTAACCCCAACACCCACTTTCCTGTCCTA
>JAHRHZ010000218.1:37950686-37970313 GCA_024137785.1 Ginglymostoma cirratum
CACTTTCCTGTCCTAACCCCAACACCCACTTTCCTGTCCTAACCCCATTACCCTTGATTCTCTGACTGATCAAGAATCTATCTCAGCCTTAAATATACACAAGGGCTCTACCCCCCACAGCTCTCTGTAGCAAGGAGTTCCAAAGAGTCACAACCCTCTGAGATAAAAAAAATTTCTCAACTCAGCAACGGTTCAAAGACGCAGCTCACCACCCCCTTCTCAACGGCAGCTGAGGATGGGCAATAAATGCCATGCCCAGCCAGGGATGCCCACATCCTCAGCATCAGCAAATAAAGAATTTCCATTGTTCAAGAGTTGCTGTGTCTGTTTACGTCAGGGTTGAGTAGACAGACTGAGCAACCTGACAACTGGTGCCTGATGTTTGTGATTGGACAAGGTACAGATGTAGAGTTCTCCTCTGGAGGTTGGTTTCTGTGTGTGCGTGTCTGTGTGGCAGGGGTTCTCATCGGTCCCACCATCCATCCACAGGTTCCACTGGTACTCAGATCGTTCCACAGTTTGTCAGACGGTAGAATTGGGATTTATGACTGGAAGCTTCAGAGCTGCTTGTGCAAAGCCAGCACATTTACATAACCATGCACTCACACAGAAATCAGTAATTCTGACAATCTCAGAATGTATATTCATAAATAACTCGCTGCAGATAAGGAGAAAAGAGCTGTGTCAAATTCACTGTCCAGAAACAGGCCAGACTGGAGTGTCTGTTTCACATAAACCTCCTCCCAACGTCTCCTTCCATTCCTTTCTCAAACAATTTTTTTTTACAATTGCTCCTTAAAATCCATTCTCCACAACCACTCCTTTTCCCCACTCTCTGGGTAAAGAGGTTTCTCCTGAATTCCTGTTGCTTTCATTAATGACTATCTTATTTTTAATAATTGAAGGTAATTCATTCACTGGATGAGGGTGTCACCAGCATTTGTTGCCCATTCCTAATTGCCTAGAACTAAGAGTCAATCATGTTGCTGTGGCTCTGGAGTCACATGTAGGCCAGACCAGGTAAGGATGCCAGATTTCCTTCCCTACAGAACATTAGTGAATCAGATGGGTTTTTCCCAATGTTCACAGTCATCACTAGACTCTTAATTCCAGATGTTCATTGAATTTAAATTTCACTGTCTGTCATGGCAGGATTTGAACCCAGGTCCCCAGAACATTACCCCAGCGTGTGGATTAAGAGCCCAGTGATAATACCACGAGGCCATCACCAGCTCCAACCACACCCCCCACCTTCTAATTTAGTGATCCTCATATGGCCTGGAGTTTTGTGGCACAGAGTGTAGATTTGCTACCTCTAAACCAGACACTCCAGGTTTGAATCCGATTCCAGGACCTATTGGTCAATAATGTCAATATGTAGGGTATCCACCCGTGAATGTTTCTGGTTATCCCTCAGGCAGGCAGGAAGGAGGCAGGAGTTCCTTGCTCAGAGGGGGCAATGCCAAGCCACCCTGACACCTTTCCAAGAGAAATCATGGGCCAGTAACTGGACGTTCATGGTCATCAATGCTGTGTTAAGGTGTGATACCTGAAGGAGGGGAGTATAGAGGAAGAGAGAGAAAGAAAAAGAACTCACTCCCTAAGGGCATTGTGGGTTAATCTACAGCAGCTCACCCCACCTTCTCAAGGGGCAACTAGGGACAGGTAATAAATATTGGACCCAGCCGGCGATACCCACACCCCACAAAATGGGAAAATTAATAAATTAATAAAATAAAAAAGGACAGAGATCTAGTCTTCACCACAGAAAGGGAATGTTTTCTCTGTGACTGCCTCACTGAACTCCATCACCCAAGGAGTCAAAAATGTGAGTAACAATTACAAGACAGCAATTCTAGAGATGATTATAATCTTAAAAAAAAGGTTTGAGCAGGAGATTCAAAACATGTTCGCCATTTTTGGCATGTTTGATCTAAGCGATGTCAGTGCTGTATCAGAAGGTTTCCATTTGCAGTTTTAAAAATCAAGTGAACCAGATTAGGATTAGTCCACACCAAAGGCAGTCTTACAGTCATCTCAAATTTGCATGGGGAAAAATACTGCATTTTTACAGCACCTTTCACTTTATAGCATCTTCAGGTCACTCCACAGAGCTGCTAGCAGGAAAAGTAGGAGCAAGAGGAGACCATTCCGCCTTCTAGCCTGGTGTACAATGCAACTAGTTTGTAACTCATCTGCGTCTTAACTTTATCCACTCCTCTTGGTTCTGTTACCCTTAACCAACTTGTGCAATGAAATCCTAGCAATCTCAGTTTTGATATACGTTTCATTTCCACGCTCCACAGGGATTTGGGGGACAGAGTTCCTGATTTCCACTCCTCATTATGTGAGGAAGTGCTTTCTGAGATCATTCAAACCCCACACTCCTGAGCTCATAGTTCCTCTCAATCTATCTCATTAACCCCCGAAATTAGGGCCTCAACTAGATATTCCTATTAAACATCCAGACTCGAGGGATTTAGGAACATCCTTATGGTCTTGTGTGATGTGAACAGATCACACACATTAACACCATGGGATTATTAATACCACAGACTGTGCTTTCATACCTGTGCAGTTCGTTTGCCTTCCAGATGCACATAAATGTTTCTCCGCTTCCATCGTAAGAGTAGAATTCACATCAGAAGATGTTTGATTGCACCAGGCCCAACCTAAACAAGTTGAAAACAGGCTTTAGTTTTCAGCTACAAACAAATCTTTATGTTTGGGTAAAATTGCTAGGCAAATTCAGCAGAGAACTAGTCCATTCAGCCCAATTGATCCATGCCAGTTGTGATTGCTTTGCATGAGGCTCTTTCTTCAAATTATTAGCAAAGCCCTTGCCATTGCTTTTGGCCCCCACTACAAAAACTACATTCCCTGGCCCTTGGCTCCATCGTTCTCCCTGGCAACTGTCCAAAGCTGAACCAAGATGTTCAGTGTCAGTGACCCTGGAATGAATTTTTTCACCGCCTATCAGCATCATTACCAACACCGCCTGTTTCACCTCAGGCTAACTATCCGACTCTGTCCCTACCTCAGATCATCCACTGCGGAAAACCTATTCATGTTTAGTTACCTCTAGTCTCAACTATTCTAAAGCACAGTTAGCTGCTTTCCCATGTCTGAACCCTTTGTAAACTTGAGGCTGTCTAATTGCAGTGGTCATTGTTACGATTCTGGTAAAGATACACAATCAAATTTTAATTCCCATCAGCTCGTTGTTATTCCTGAGACCTCTAAATGATTTTTAAAAAATGAGTAAACATGGACCTGCAGTGGTCACCTGACGACAGATTGATGCAAGATGTGTGGAATAATCAAAACCATTTGAGCTGAAATTACCATTTTTACCTAAAGGCATCAAAATCAGGCAGCTGAGTCAGTGTCAAGAAATTTGCAACTCCTGCGTAAATTCACATGTATATGATAATTTCACATACTGGGAGATGAAACGCTCGCTAGCTTTGAAAGAAAAACAATGAGGCTACACACAAGAATTTACACTGAACTATATTTCAACAGCAGAACAGAGAGAAGGAAAAATGAATTTGTGACGACAACAGCGGGAATTCTCACTCCCTGTCAGTTCCTCTCATCATCTTGGAATACAGTGCCTGATGAAAAAACAAATTGTGAAAACAACATTCACTGATAACACAAAGGTCTTTCCAACAGATGCCAGTTGACAATTACACAACTGTAGTCTCAGAATGTAACACCTCCTAGGGTATTAAGGACTATGACATTTTGTGACTTTTATTCTGTCTATACCAGACACTTATCCTTTTAAAGTTTAAACTCTGTCTTTGTGTCTGTGTGTACTTAATATTGTATTTTTACTGTTTCCCATCCTCCTCCTTAGGGTTTGTAAATACTAACATTTATCTTTTTTACACTCAATTAAACCTTAGTAATTGGACCTTCCATTTTTAAATGAACAACACTTTACTGGAAAGAGATAATAGGAACTGCAGATGCTGGAGAATCAGAGATAACAAGGTGTAGAGCTGGATGAACACAGCAGGCCAAGCAGCTTCACAGGAGCAGGAAAGCTGACGTTTCAGGCCTAGACCCTTCTTCAGAAAGAGGTCTTCTAAAGAAGGGTCTAGGCCTGAAGCGTCATTTCTGAAGAAGGGTCTAGGCCCGAAACATTAGCCTTCCTGCTCCTCTGATGCTGCTTGGCCTGCTGTGTTCATCTAGCTCTACACCTTGTTATCTCTAACACTTTAATGGAGGGGTGATAGCCGCTTGCTTAAAAAGCAATTTTTATATAAATTTGTTATGATAGACTGAGAGGTGGTTAAAAAGATGGGAGCTAGCTCCCCCTCCACGTCTGGTTACAACACCACATGTGATGGAGTTCCGTTCACACATTAGACCACTGTAAATTGATCTTCCTTGATACCTGACCTCTCAACATCAACTCAATTTTGAAATTCTCATTCTCATTTTCAAATCCTTCCGTGGTCAATCCTTAGTGGTGCAATCTCTAGCAGTCCCTAGATCTCTGTATACCCTGTCTGGCCTCTTGAATATCCCAGATAGTCACTGTCCCCATTATTAGCAGCTGAGCCTTCAGCTGCCTGAACTCCAGGCTCTGGAACTCCCTGTCTATACCTCTCAGTCTCGCTTTCAAAGATGCTTCTTAACACGTAACTCTTTGTCCAAACTGTTGGCCAGTTGTTTTAATATCCCTCTGTGGTTTGCACCACAGCCCACATGAGAGGTTGTTTGGCACATTTGGTTCTGTTGAAATGTGCTATAAATGAAACCCACAGTTGTTTCAATATTAAATCTGCCCTAGAGACATTTGCAGACTCAGAGTCACAATGGCATAGAATGGGCCAATCAAGTCTGTTTCCTTTAATTCATTCCTCCACAAACCCTACCCTGCCTATTTCCAGGCCTTGGTCGTACTTATCAACTGTCAAATATCTAACTCCTCCCAGTTCCGGCAAAAAGATCAAAGCTGAAATATTAATCACATCACTTTCTCTTTCACTCCCTGCAGGTCTGCTGACTGTTCTCACTCTCATCGAAGGTACTTGGTGTCACAGCCAAAAATCAGTGTTGATTCATACCATCAGAGGTAACCTTTAATGCGTTGGACATAGTGAATCTACTGTACTTAATGTCAACACCATGACTCAATGAACAATAATGAGAAACAAACACAGAATGCTGGAGAAACTCAGCAGGTCTGGCAGCATCCACTGAGAGAGAAACAGAGTTAACATTTTGAGTCTGGTATAACTGTTCTTCTGAACTGGAGTAATTGCGCATGAAACATTAACTCTGTTTTTCTCTCTCCATAGATGCTGCCAGACCCACCGAGTTTCTCCAGCATTCTCTGTGTTTCGAGCATCTGCAGTATTTTGCAATTATTCCTATAGAATTGAAGCAAGACTTCACTTCTCCAGTACTCATATCCACTTACCAAACAAGAATCTATTTCTGCCTCAAAGAGACTCGATGACTTGCTAATGCTTGTGTGAGCATCACTGGCAAGACCGAGAGAGAGTTTTGAAGTGAAGCTTTTGCTTAACTGGAAGCCAACATAGGTCAGTGTGCACAGGACTGATGGGTGAACTGTACGTTGAAAAGTTAGGAAATTGAATAGCAGAGTTTTGGATAAGTATGACTTTATGAATTTATTTGTTCTGGGTTACAAAGCTTGTGTATATCAAAGTCATACATTTAGTTAGGATTATCACTGGAGAGAGGACACCTTCTTCCTTCATGGATATTCCTCCACATCCTCTTGCTGTGAAAGCTCTCAAAATGAGAAGTCTGCCAGTATCAATAACACTTCCTCAAGAAATTAAATTTCTATCTTAAACATTTACCGTATATGTAACAATATCTTTTGGCAAACAAACTAAATTACTAAGATAACACAGTGTGGAGCTGGAGGAACACAGCAGGCCAGGCAGCATCAGAGGACCAGGAAAGCTGAGGTTTTGGGTCAGGACCCTGCCTGGCCTGCTGTGTTCCTCCAGCTCCACACAGTGTTATCTCTGACTCCAGCATCTGCAGTTCTTACTAGCTCTAATTTAAATTACTATTTTGGGAAACAAATCCATTAAGATATAACTGACCAGATAAAATGACAGATCCTGCTTCTGAAAGGTGATCCAGTTTCTTTGCTTTAACTGCACATTGCATTTGGCACACCGGCCGAATCCACAACAAATCACTTGTGAGACTGACTCATTCTAAAAACAGCCACAAGGGTCACCAATGACTGACTTTCAAAGTGGCCTAGCAAACCTTCTTTCAGGTCAAACTGCTCCAAAGAACAGCAAGAAGAGACAGAGAATGATACCTTGTTTTTAAGGATGTTTGGTAGTTAGACACAACGGAGTGTTATGCTGGGCTGTTTCAGAGGATAGTTCAGAGTCAACCACATTGTTGTGGGTCTGGAGTCACACGTAGGCCACAGCAGGTGAGGAGGGCTTTCCTGAACATCATTAGTGAATGACTTGGATTTTTCCCAACAATAGTTTCGTGATTATTAAACTTTTATTTAATTCTCCTGCATTTTTTTCTTTATTCATTCACAGGATGAGGACATCGCTGGCTAGGCAGCATTTATTGCCCATCCCTAATTGCCCAGAAGGCAGTTAAGAGTCAACTACATTGCTGTATGGGTCTGGAGTCACATGTAGGCCAGACCAGGTAAGGATAGCAGTTTCCTTCCCTGAAGGACATTAGTGAACCAGGTGGGATTTTCCCGACAATCGACAATGGATTCATGGTCATCATTAGATTCTTAATTACAGATATTTTATTGAATTCAAATTCCACCAACTGTCATGGCGGGATTCAAACCCCAGTCCCCAGAACGTTATCTGGGTTTCTAGATTAACAGTCCAGCAATAATACGACTAGGCCATCGCCTGAATGCCTCCCCTGGATGAGTAGCAGATTACACTGATAATGTTTGATATAAAAAGAGGGTTGGGTGGAGCGCGAAGACCAGCTGGGTGTATTTGAACAGGGTGAACGCAGACAGAGTCTGGGTGGCCTTGCCAAGCCCTCTTCATTAGATATTATCTAATGAACGTGCCCAAACATATCACAGTACACCTCTGAAGCAGGTGGGACTTGAACACATGCCTCCTGACTCAGAGGGAGGGACACTACCACTGTGTCACAACAGCCCTTGACTTCCCCATTATCATCACATACCAAAGTTGGGACAGTCTGACAGACTCGTATTGCAAGCAGCCTGGCTCAGTGATGTTTCAAAACACACGTCAGCTAACATCCAAAACTGCTTCAACACCATTGCTGGCCAAGGACTGACCCAGCAGTGTGACAACACAGTCAGCAGCAAGGTATCCTGGGAGTTCTCAACATTGACTCCAGATCCCTGAGGTCTAAATGGCATCAGGTCAAACACGGACTAGCCTTCTCTCGAGAAACCGGCTCTGTCATTCAACTCGATCGTGGCTGATCTAATCTCATCTCATTGAATGGTGGAACAGGCTTGAGGAGCTACTCCTGTTCCTATGATTACTCCATATTATCCCCCTACTCCCTCGCTAATCAGAATCTATCAACTTCTGCCTTAAAGATATTCAAAGGTTCTGCTTTCCCAACCTTTTGAGGAAGAGAGTGCCAAAAACTCAAGACTTTGGAGAAAAATGTGCTCCTCACCTGTCCAAGAACAAAAGGTTACCTCTTTAAAACTGTGACTCCTGGGTCAAGATTCTCCCACAAGAGAGAACACCTCCTCCACATCTACCCTGTCAAGACACCTCAGGGTCTTCTACGTTTTAATCAAGTCACCTCTTACTCCTCTACAGTCCAGCAGATGCAACATTTCCTCATTACCTGCCTATTCTAGTTACTGTGTCAGGAATAGAAACAGAAAGTGCTGGAGAAACTCAGCAGTTCTGTGCAGAGAGAAACAGAGTTCACACTTCAATGAGTCTTCTTCAGAACTGACAGGGCTGGAATCTGGTTTTTTTTGCTGTTAATAAAGGGGGAGGAGGGGGAGCATGTGGAAAAGATAGTGAGGGTTCCCAAAGTAAAATACAAAGTGGTAATGGTGGTAAGGGAGAAATTAAGAAACAGAGTAGGCCTTAATAGTAGAAAATAGTACAGAACATCTGAGAGCAAACAAATGCACAGAAACTACTGGGTAATCAAAATGGAGGTCAGTGCTCACCGTCTGAAGTTGTTGAACTCGATATTAAGCCCAGCAGGTTTTAAAGTACCGAAATGGAAAAGTGAGCTTCTTTCCAATTGTGTTAGGCTTTGTTAGAGTTCTACAGCAAGCCGAGGACAGAGTTGATAGCACAGGAGGACAAAACGTGCCTTCGTCAGCATCTGAAGAGCTGACTTCCTGAGATTAGGTGAGGATGACTGCCCTTGACATCAAGACAGCAAGTGACTGAATATGGTATCAAGGAGCTCAAAGCAAAACTAGAGTCAATGGGAATCAGGAGGAATAGTCTCCACTGGTTAGAATCATACCGTCATTTATTTTAACATTTTGCATCCTATGCACATGCATCACAGCGGGTACGGCAACTGCCGTGCCCAAGACCACAAGGAAGTAGAGAGATGTGAATGCAGCCCAGTGTATCACACAAACCAGTCTGCCACCCACTGACTCCATCTGCACTTCCCACTGCCTCAGGAAAGCAACCAACATAATGACAGAAGTACAAGTCAGCGAGGAGGGGGAGTTGCCCCTCGATAAGGGAGGACATAAGTGTTTAGAGAGAATATTCTTAACGGGTCATCAAATGAGGCCATATGGTTAGAACTCAGACACAAGAAGCAGGTGGTCACTCTGTTGGGACTGTATTATAGACCCACAAATAGTCAGCAGGTAGTAGAGAAGCGGACATGTAGAGAGATTGCAGATACCTGTAGTAATAACAGAGCAGTATTGCTTGGGGATTTTAATTTCCCCTGTATTGACTTGGCCACCCGGACGACGTGGAATTTGTCAGATGTGTCCAAGAAAGCTTCCTAAATCAATGTGTAGAGGGCCCTGCTCAGGAGGGTGCAACACCAGACCTCCTCTTAGGAAACGAGGTCGGGCAAGTGACTGAAGTGTCAGTCAGAGAGCACTTTGGCTCCAGTGACCATAACTCTCTTAGTTTTAACATAGTTATGGAAAAAGATAGGACAGGTCCACAGGTTAAGGTGCTGAACTGGAGCAGGGCCAATTCTGGGGACATTGGGCAGGATCTAGCAGAGGTCGATTGGGTGAGTCTGTTTGAAGGCAAAGGAATGACTTGCAAATGGGAGGCTTTCAAAAGTGTCATATCAAGAATCCAGGGACAGTATGACCCTGTTAGAGTGAAGGGAAAAGCTGCAGGTTTAGGGATTCCTGGCTGATGAGGGATATGGAGGCTCTGGTCAGGAAAAAGAAGGTGGCATACATTGGGTTCAAGCTATCAGGCTCAAGTGAATCCCTAGATGATTATAAGAAGTTTAGGAGCACACTTAAGAGGAAAATCAGAAGAGCAAAAAGAGGGTATGAGGTGGATCTGGCAGATAAGGTTAAAGATAATCCCAAGAAGTTCTATAGCTAGATTAAGAGTAAAAAGGAGGCGAGGGAGAGAATAGGTCCCCTTAAAGATCAGCATAGCCATCTGTGTTTACTGAGGACAGAATAATGGATGCTAAGGAAATAAGGGAAACAAGTGGGGATGTTTTGGACCACATACATATTACCAGAGAGGTGGTGTTTGCAGCCTTAGATCACATTAAGGTGGATAAATCCTCTGGGCCTGATCAAGTCCATCCTCTGATGTTGTGAGAGGCTAGGGAAGAAATTACAGAGACCCTTGCAGAGATTTTTGCTTCATCTTTAGCCACCGGTGAATTTCCAGAAGACTCGACGGAGGCTAATGTTGTTCCATTGTTTAAGAAAGGTAGCAAAGACAAGCCAGGGAACTACAGGCCAGTGAGCCTGACATCAGTGGTAGGCAGGTTATTGGAGAGGATACTGAGGGACAGGATCAAACATTTGGATAGTCAAGGTCTGATTAGGGATAGTCAGCGTGGATTTGTGCACGGGAAGTCATGATTGACAAATCTTTTTTGAGTTTTTTGAAGAGGTAACCAAGCGGATAGATGAGGATAGGGCAGTGGATGTTGTCTATATGGACTTTAGTAAGTTAGGTTAGTCATGAAAATTAGGTCTCATGGGATCCAGGGAGAGCTAGCTAATTGGATTCAACATTAGCTCGATGGTAGGAAGCAGAGGGTGATGGTTGAAAGTTGTTCCCGGAACTGGAGGCCTGTGACTAGTGGTGTGCCACAGGGGTCGGTGCTGGGACCTTTGTTATTTGTTATTTACATAAATGATCTGGATGTGAATGTACGGGCATGATTAGTAATTTTGTATCATCCACAAACTTAGGAGGTATCGTTGATAGTGAGGAAGGTTATCAAAAATTACAGAGGGATCTTGATCAGATGGGGGAGTGGGCTGAGGATTGGCAAATGCAATTCAATACAGATAAGTGTGAGGTGTCGCACTTTGGAAAGTCAAACCAAAGTAGGACCTGTACAGTAAATGGTAAGGTCCTGGGGAGTATTGAGGAACAGAGGGACCTAGGAGTACAAGTACATAGTTTGTTGAAAGCAGCATCACAGGTGGACAGGGTGGTGAACAAGGCACTTAGCATGTTGGCCTTCATCGGTTGAAGCACTGAGTATAGGAGTTGGGGCGTTATGTTACAGTTGTACAAGTTGTTAGTGAGGCTGTGCTTGGGGTACAGTTTGGTCACCCTGTTCTAGGAAAGACATAGTTAAACTGGAAAGTGTGCAAAGAATATTTATGAGGATGTTGCCAGGACAAATAGGCCTGAATTATAGGGAGAGGTTGGCCAGGATAAGACTTCATTCCTTGTAACGTAGGAGAATGAGGGGTGACCTTATTGAGGCGTATAAAATCGTGAGGGGCATAGATAGAATAAATGCATATAGTATTTTTCCCAGGGTTGGGGAATTGAAAACCAGAGGGCATAGGTTTAAGGTGAGAGAGGATAGAGTTAAGAAGCACCTGAGGGGCAACTTTTTCACACAGACAGTGATGTGTATATGGAATGGGCTGCCAGAGAAAGTGGTTGAGGCAGGTACCATAGCAACATTTAAAAACCATTTGGATAGGTACATGGATGGGAAGGGTCTAGAGGGATATGGACCAAATGCGGAGAATTGGAACTAGCTGAGTGGGCACCATGGTCAGCATGGACCAGTTTGGGCCGAAGGGCCTGTTTACATACTGTATTACTCTGTGACTCTATAATCAGAGACCCCTCCCAGTTATACTCTCTTCCACCCTTTTCCATCAGGCAAAAGATACAAAAGTTTGGAAACACATACCAACATGTAACAGCAGTTTTTTCCCTGCTTTTTATTAACAGACCTCTCATATGAGAGTTGGTTTTTCTCTGTACCCTCTCTATAGCTGTAACACAATATTCTGCATTTTGTTCTAATACCCCGATGTAAGATTTAATTGTCTGGGCAGCATGTAAATCAATACTTTTCACGTGAAAATAATAAATCAAATCAAAGGTTGTTGAAGGCTTGCTACACGTTTTAAAAGCAAGTAACCTGACACTCATAGGAAGTACTGTTTACAAAGCTGCCTGTTCAAGCACGGGGAGATGTCTAGTTCACTCAAGCTGGAGACAGACGCTGTACAAGAATGAAGCTTTGGCCAGAACCTAGTGGTTGATTAACTGGTCACTGGTCCACAGACCAATCAATGACAAAGGTCTCTGCCTATCAACAAGTATGGGATTGGCTCCCCTGAAGCAGAACAGTTGAGTGTGAATGAGATGGAAACCATTGGTTCTCTGTAGGAGCAAGAGCTACCTCTGATCTTTGCACCAGCTTAAGGCTGAAGAAAGGCAGTTTATTTTTTCCTCAGTTATTGTTGTAAACTTAAGCCAGAGACTTTATAAAGCGTGAACCAGCCACCCTGTGCCTTCTACAAGCAAGTCGAAAGTATCTAGAGAGGAGAATCAAGGAGCAGCATGTCCTAACAAATCAAAAAGTATCATCTCAGGGAGCCCTGTAAACAGGGAACACCAAACAGCGTTCCCAATCTCTCCCTCTATCTGTGACATTCATATTTTCCTTCCTGCCTGCCTGTGTAGGAACTGTTTATAAGACAGTTTTAACCAGTACAGATGTACGTCCTCAGTTCACAATTATCTGTAGTTAATTTTCTTGATTTGTAATAAATATCAATTCTTGACCAGTATAGAAACTTAGCCCATGTTTTCTGTCAACCTGGGTCTGAAAATGAAGCGCACTTTTAAAAATCTTTAACTTTTGGGATGACTCCACAAATAGCAGACGGGGTATCAAGTCTTGCTATACCAGTGCTACACAACAGCTGGCACATAGGAAGACAGCTGTGGTTATTGGAGTTCAGCTCCAGGACATCTCTGCAGGAGTTCCTCACGATAGTGTCCTAGACCCAACCATCTTCAGCTGCTTTATCAATGACCTTCCCTCCATCATAAGGTCAGAAATGGGGATGTTCACTGATAATTACACAATGTTCAGCACCATACGTGGCTCCTCAGATACTGAAGCCGTCCATGTTCACATGCAACAAGATCTGGACAATATCCAGGCTTGGGCTGACAAGTAACATTGACACCACACAAATGCCAAGCAAGGGCCAACCCAAACAAGAAAAGAATCTAACCATTGTCCCTTGACATTTAATGTCATTATAATTAAGGAATCCCCCAAAACCAATATCCTGGGTGTTAGTACTACTCAGGAACTGAACTGGACTCAGAACATAAATACAGTGACTACAACAGCAGGTCAGAGACTTGGAATATCCTAACAAACAACTCAGCTCCTGACTCCCCAAAGCCTGTCCCACCGTCTACAAGGCACAAGTCAGGAGTGTGATGGAATACTCCCCACTTGCCTGGATGGGGGCAGCTCCAACAACAGCTCGAGCTCAATAAGCTTGATTCAGTCCAGGACAAAGCAGCCCAGTTGATTGGCACCACATCCACAAGCATCCACTCCCTCCACCACCGACGCTCAGTAGCAGCAGTGTGTACTATCTACAAGATGCACTGCAGAAATTCACCAAAGATCCTCAGACAGCACCTTCCAAACCAACGACCACTTCCATCTAGAACAGCAAGGACAGCAGATACATGGGAACACCACCCCCTGCAAGTTCCCCTCCAGGCTACTCACCCTCCTAACTTGGAAATATATCATCGTTCTCAGTGTCGCCGGGTCAAAATCCTGGAATTCCCTTCCTAAGGGCATTGTGGGTCTATCTACAACAGCACAAGGCCTTTCAGACAGAAGTGGGACAAGGACATAAACGACAAGCTTTGCAGAGCAATCATACGCAGAAATATAGGAAAACTCCATGGATCAAGACTTTAAAGTGAAAAGGTAAAATCAGATGATTTCTCAGTTCCTTCAGTTTCTTCTTGATGAGTTCATGTTGCTGTCAGTCACAGAATGATGGGCAATTTTCAGAGTAGCTTTGAGATTTGGTTTAGAAACGGTTATGAATCCTGGTATTTGAAACTTAATGAGGGTTTGTCCAAACTACTTTACAGAGAGAGATATCAGGAACACTGTTTTCAGATCGAAGCTCAGACTCTTATAGAGAGACAACATCCTTGCAAAGTTCTTCAGCAACTGCCCACAACTTCTATACTGCCAAAACACCCATTACCTCAGTCCAGAGGCTGTTGCTAGGTAATGGCAGCATAGACCCATCTTTACAGGACTGTTCGCTCAACAATTAAAATCAATAAAACATCACCTTTATCTCAGTCTAAAACTTCTCTGAACACTGCCTTCCAAAATTACTTGCCTTTTTTTGTAAACAGTTAATAGACCATAGGTTCTTTTACATATTTGATTGAAATTACAAAGCCAATCATAGATAAATCCTCTGCAACTCAGTCATGGCTAAACATCCATTTTCCAATTCTCACTATCCATAAATATACGTGTTCCCAATACGGCAAAGCCCACATTCCCCGAATCACGTTAAAAATCCACTCCACAGGAGTGGAACTATAACATAGCACATGCTAAATGGTACAGCAGGATGATATAGCAATCCTATAACCAATAAGACTGCACGCTAGATCTGCTACATACAAATATAAATGATAGGGGCAATTAATGAGAGATGGTGATTTTACAGTCATCATCCTCAATGATGGAGGACCCCAGAACATCAGTGTAAAAATCTCTGGAACTATTTTAAGCCAGAAATGCAGAGTTGATGTTTCATCCCAGCCTCCTCCAGTGGTCTCCAGCGCCGCAGAGGCTAGTCTTCAGCCAATTCAATTCACTCCACGTGACATCAAGAAAGCACAGATAGAGCACAGACCATGGGCCTGATAACAGTCTGACAATTATCCTGAAGACTTGTGCTCCAGCACTTGCCACCCCGAGTTGAGCTGTTCCAGTATGACCTGGAATTGCGGAAAACTGCCCAGGTGTGACCAAAACACAAAAAGTAGAACAAATCCATTCTGTCAGATTCCTCTCAATCATCAGGAAAACAAACCACAGTACGACCAGTGCCAGCGGGAGTGTTGCACACACAGCTGCAGCCTGTGGATGGGATGTAAAACTGAGAACCCAATGCTCATTCAGTTGGATGTAGAAGATCGATTTTACTATTATTTATTCGCGTGATGTGGGCATCATGGGCCGGGCCCAGCATTTATTGCCCATCCCTAGTTGCCCCTTGAGAAGGTGGTGGTGACCTGCCTTCTTGAACCACTGCAGTCCATGTGCCGTAGGTTGACCCACAATGCCCTTAGGGAGGGAATTGCAGGATTTTGACTCAACGACAGTGAAGGAACGGTGATATATTTCCAAGTCAGGATGGTGAGTGGTTTGGAGGGGAACTTGCAGGGGACAGTGTTCCCATGTATCTGCTGCCCTTGTCCTTCCAGATGGAAGTGGTCGTGGGTTTGGAAGGTGCTGTCTGAGGATCTTTGGTAAATTTCTTGCAGTACTACAAGCAGCTGAGTTCTTGCCAACATCCTGACTAACATTAATATCCCAGCCAATACTACTAACAACAGTTGATCTGCCTTGTAGGATCTTATTGCATGTGGATTGACTGCTGTATTTCTTACAACAGTTCAAAGATGCCTTCATTGGCTGCAAAATTATTTGAGATCCTTAGGTTATAAAGGAATTGTATCAAACGTAAATCTTTTGTCTTTTCCTACTTTCTAAATCAAGGCCACAGGTTATACACAGAACAGGAGGAGGCCATTCAGTCCATCTATCTTAATTTATGTCAAACCTATTTGTCCCTCTTGCTCTTCTCCAATAGCTCTGCTGCTTTATTTCCATTGAGGGACCATCTATCTCTCTCTAAAATCAATTGTTTCTGTTTCCACAGGCAGTGAGTTACAGGGTCATTAACTGGCTGTTGAAAAGAGAAGAGACAGGATCAGGAATGTAGGTCACTGGTCCCTCAGCACTGCAATGCCTTTTCCAGGCATTGTCCAGATAGTCCACATATCAGAACTTTCTTTGCAAATTACAGTCATAGTCATACAGCATGGAAACAGACCCTTCAGTCCTAGCAGACCATATTCCCAAACTAAACTAGTCCCACCTGCCTGCACTTGGCCCATGTCCCTCCAAACCTTCCCTGTTCACTTATCCAAATGTATTTTAAATGTTGAAGCCATATGTGCGTCTATCACTTCCTCTGGAAGTTCATTCCACACACGAACCACTCTGTGTGTAAACAAGTTGTCCCTCATGCACATTTTAAATCTTTCGCCTCTCAGCTTAAAAATATGCCCCCTAGTTTCGAACTCCGACACCCTAGGGAAAAGACACCTGCCACTCACCTTATCTACATCCCTTATGATTTTATAAGCCTCTATAAAAGGTCACTCCTCAAACTCCTATGCTCCAGTGAAAAAAGTCCTAATTTTTCACAAGAAAGGCCCCAACCCAAAACGTCAACATTGCTGCTCCTCTGATGCCGTCTGGCCTGCTGTGTTCCTCCCTAGGTTTTCCAATCTATTTTTATATCCCAAAGCCTCCATTCCTGGCAACACCCTGATTAATCTTTTCTAAACTCTCTCCAATTTAATAATTCCTTCCTAATACAGGGTGACCAGAACTGCACACAGTACTCCATAAGAAGCCTCACCAATGTACTGTACAATCTCAACATGACATCTCAACACCTACACTCAATGGTCTAAGCAACGAAGACAAGCGTGCTAAATGCTTTTTCAACCATGCTGTCTACCTGTGATGCAAATTTCGGAGAATTATGTACCTGAATCCCTGGGTCTCTCTGTTCTGCCACACTACCCAGGGCCTACAATTAATTGTATAAGTCCTGCCCTTGTTTGTTTTACCAAAATGCAATACCTCACATTTATCCAAATTAAACCCCCTCTGCCATTCCTCAGCCCATTGACACAATTGATCAAGATCCCTTTGTAATCTTAGATAACTTCTCCATTGTCCACTATTCCACCAACTTTGGTGTTGCCTGAAGAGTTTCGAATGCCTCCTACATTCTCATCCAAAGTGGACCTAGAACTGATCCCTATAGAACACTGTCGAATACAGTCCTCCAGTGTGAAAAACAATCCTCCACCATCATTCTGTCTCCATCCGTTAAGCCAATTTTGTATCCAATTGGCAAGCTCACCCTAAATCCCATGTGAACTAACTTTACTAATTAGTCTACCATATGGAACCTTGTCAAAGGCTTTACTAAAGTCCAAGTAAGCAATGTCTATCGCTCTCCCCTCAATCTTTTTGGTAACTTCATTAAAACATCAATCAAGTTTGTGAGACACAATTTCCCCCGCACAAAACCATGCTGACTATCCCTAATCAATCCTTGCTTCTCAAAATGCGTGTAAATCCTGTCTTTCAGAATCACCTCAAACAACTTACCCACCGCTGAGGTTTTTAAAACACAAACTGAAATCCAAATGTCTTTTGCAAATACCAACAGAAATTTGGAATTATTCAGTGCCTGTCACAACCAAGACACAATTCAGCAATTTACAGCCAATGAAGTATTTTTGGAAGTAAGACAGGAAAGGCAGAGCCAGCTCCTACGAATAGCAATGTAAACATGAGCTGATGCTCTGTTCCTGTGATGCTAATTGATGGATAAACAAATTGTGGCCAGGTCGCCAGGGGAACTGACCTACTCCTCAACAACATAGTGCCATAGGATCATTTACATCCACCTGAGTGAGCCTCCAGCTAATGTTTCATCTTTAAGATGGTACCTCCAACAGAAAGGACTGCAGCATCAGACCAGACCCTGGTTTGAGAATCAAAGGCAGGACCTTGCGATTCCGAGTCAAGTGCTGCCCATTGAAGTATAGCTGACACACAAGTAGGTTAAAAATGTGAAATACTAACAAACGGTCACCTGCAACGTGGAAACATTGCAGTAGCTGAGTACACAGCATTATCTTTCTTCATAACCCATAGATGGCTCCTGCCTGGGCCTGTAAGGAGCTGTGTCAGAGCATTTGCCTCGGGGGTTAATGTTACATTTCAGAACCTTGCTACAATCAAACACAAGCACAGAAGCAGGTGAAACACTGTGATCACAGAATACTTCATCCCTTCTCCCCATATCAACAGCAAGTCCCCCAAGGGACTGCAGACTAATTGCTCCATAAGGATTAGAAATACTTTTTTAAAAAGTTTATGCAAACTCATTTAAGCTACTCATTTGAAAATTACTCCAGTTTCATCAGTTAGCTAGAGCGAGTCGTCCTATGTTTCACAAAATTATACAATTCATTTGAAGTCAAATTTGCTGAATTAAGAGAGTCCATATTATGCACAAAAAACACCCCATTCTCATTTTACTGTCATTATTTTGCCTAGATCAGGTTATTGGATTACACTGGGGGGGATAGGTTTAAGGTGGGAGGGGGAAAGTTTAAAAGAGATGTGTGAGCTAAGTTTTGTTTTAAACACAGATGGTAGTAGCTGCTTGGAATGTGCTGCCAGGGGAGGGGGTGAAAGCAGATATAACTGCGACATATAAGAGGCATTTAAACAGACACATGAACAGGCACAGAATAGAGGGATATGGACTATGTGCAGGCAGGTAGGAGTAATTTAGAATGGCACAGAAACACTGGGCTGATGGGCCTGTTCCTGAGCTGTACTGTTCTAATAAACAAAAGCGACAGCCAGTAACTGGCTCCATCCCCGCCTCTTCGACTTGTCTGCCTCCTCTCCACCTATCCTCTCCTCTATCCATCCTCTATCCACCTCCCCTCTCTCCCTATTTATTTCAGAACCTTCTTCCCCTCCCCCATTTCTGATGAAGGGTTTAGGCCCGAAACGTCAAGTTTTCCTGCTCCTATGATGCTGCTTGACCTGCTGTGTTCATCCAGCCCCACGCTTGTTAGCCAGTAATTTGCCCTAGAATGTCTTCGACGCTGAATTTCGCCGGAATGACAGTGACAGAGCAGCCTGGAGCCCGAGCTGACATGAACCCCCACCCCACCAGCTTATACTTAAACTGTATTTCCCCATGTCACAGCACTCCCTCACTGTGTTACAGCATTCCCTCCTTGCCTCCCTCGCTCACTCACAGCATTCCCTCCCTCGCTCACTCCTTGCCTCCCTCGCTCACTCACAGCATTCCCTCCCTCGCTCACTCCTTGCCTCCCTCGCTCACTCACAGCATTCCCTCCCTCGCTCACTCCTTGCCTCCCTCGCTCACTCCTTGCCTCCCTCGCTCACTCCTTGCCTCCCTCGCTCACTCCTTGCCTCCCTCGCTCACTCACAGCATTCCCTCCCTCGCTCACTCACAGCATTCCCTCCCTCGCTCACTCCTTGCCTCCCTCAATCAGTTACAGAATTCCCTCCCTCCCTCACTCCTTCCCTCCCTCACTGTGTTACAGCATTCAATCCCTCCCTCCCTCACTGTGTTACAGCATTCCCTCCGTCCCTCACTCCTTCCCTCCCTCACTGTGTTACAGAATTCCCTCCCTCCCTCCCTCACTCCTTCCCTCCCTCACTGTGTTACAGCATTCAATCCCTCCCTCCCTCACTGTGTTACAGCATTCCCTCCGTCCCTCCCTCCTTCCCTCCCTCACTGTGTTACAGCATTCCCTCCGTCCCTCCCTCCTTCCCTCCCTCCCTCACTGTGTTACAGCATTCCCTCCGTCACTCACTCACTCTCCCTTCCTCACTGTGTTACAGCATTCCCTCCCTCCCTTCCTCACTGTGTCACAGCACACCTTCCGTCACAGCACTCCTTCCCTCACCTCCCTCCCTTAGTTACAGCATTCTCTCACTCCCTGACTCTCTCCCTCACTCCCTTCCTTCCTCACTGTGTCACAGCACTCCTTCCCTCACCTCCCTGCTTCCTTCACTCACTCACTCTCTCTCTCATGCGCACACACACTCCTCCACTTCCTCACTCAGTTACATCATTCCCTTCATCCCCCCCCTCTCTCTCTCTCTTCCTTCCTTCCTCCCTCAGTGTCACAGCACTCCATCCCTCACCTACCTGCTTCCTTCACTCTCACACTCTCTCTCTCACGCGCGCACACACACACTCCTTCACTTCCTCACTCAGTTACAGCATTCC
>JAHRHZ010000218.1:37982508-37998095 GCA_024137785.1 Ginglymostoma cirratum
AGGGGGTGTAGGGGCTGGAGGAGGATCTTGAGGGAAATGATGGTCAGAGTTTTTCGAATTATCTGATGCTTGCCTGGTGACAGGGATGAAGATGAAGAGTCCATCACAGCAAAGAGCAGAACCTGCATCCATTTGGGGAATTGTGGGACAGGAAGTGGCCATGCAGGAAACATGAATGAAGATGAAACATTAATCTGCCTGGGAACCTGAGCTGATCCGACACGGCTGGTGAAGCATTGAGCTAATTGGTGTTTTTATTTGTTACCTTCCCGGTGATCATCCATCAGCAGATGGCAGCAAAAGATTTTTGTAACCTCGTCATCAGCCAATAGTAACGTAACATTGCCTGCGTCACAGAGTCAGAGAGAGACACAGAGAGAGAAGAATAGTGGATTGGTGGTAGATTAAGCTGAGGGTCACCATGCTTCAGACAAGGGGAAAGGTTCAAGAGACTCCTTCGGGGGAACCTCAGCTCGTGGGAGTTGAACCCTCACTGTTAGTGTTATTCCGAATTGTAAACTCAGCTAACTGACCACCTATCACCAGCCCCTACTGGTTCATTAACATGTTGATAACAAAGTGTTGATCATCCATTTTGTGTAAATCTTGAATATGTCATTCCTCAACAGTAATTTTCTGGCTGCGAAACTCTGGGTCTCCCTGAGAATGTAAGGAACACTGTTGGATCACTATTGTAGAACAATTACAGCACAGAGGCAGGCCATTCAACCCATTGTACCTCTACTAGCTCTGTAGAACGATGCATTCTTCCCATTGATCCCAATTTCACACCCCTCCCACTCAGGCTTTTCCACATGGATCCACAAATATTCCTTTACAGATATTGATCCAACAGCTAGGGGGCACATTTTTATCGTGAGAGGACAAAGATTAAAAAAGAAATCATAAGGGGAAACTTTTTTACACAGAGAGTGGTTTGTGTATGGAATGAACTTCCTGAGGAAGTGGTGGATGTGGGTCCAGTTACAATGTTTAAAAGACCTTTGGATAGACACATGATTAAGAAAGGTTTGGAGGGATATGGGCCAATTGGGATTAGGGGATTAGTTTAGTTCGGGATTATGTTCAGCATGGACTGAAGAGTCTGTTTCTGTGCTGTATGACTCTATGACCAGCTCCACCCCACCACACACAAACACAAACACACACACACACACACACACACACACACACACACACACACACTCTGTCTCACACACACACATACACACACTCTCTCTCTCACACACACACACACACACACTGACATACACACTGACACACACACTCTCTCTCTCACGCACACACGCACACACTCACACACACTCTCTCTCTCTCACACACACACACACTCTCAGACAGTGCACTCCACACCCTAACCATTCACCGCATGGGAAAGCATTTCCTAGGGTGAGCCATACTGGAGCAGAGAAGTGCACTCCAGATTAAAGTGTGTCATTGGAATGTGATCCTGATGTTGGTGGGGGCACTCTGCTTGGACTGGAAGGCTAGCTACAGTCAGAGCTGGAGGAGGACAGTCGGAGTTCGAGGTATTGTGAACCATCCCGTGCTGTGTACAGTGATGTACCCAGACAATGAGGACCCTGTTGGTTGGCAATATTCACTCCAATGGTTTCAAAAGATTGGAAGATAATTTGTGATCAGAGCTAGTTGGAGTTTTATCACTCACACACAGACAGGAACAAACTGGTAACTCCTAACTCCTAACAGCCACCTCTCATTACACAAAATGATAGGTTCATTCAGCTCTTCAGGTCAGCTCCGTCGTTCAATGAGATCATGGCTGATCTGATCATCCTCAACTTCACTTGCCCGCCTTTTCTCATAACCTTGATTCCCTTACTGATTAAAAATCTATCTCAGCCTTGAATATTCTGAATGACCAAGCCTCAAAAGCCCTCTGTGGTAAAGAATCCCACAGATTCACTTCCCTCAGAGAGAAGACGTTCCTCCTCCTCTCTATCTTAAATTGGTGACCCCACCAACTCTGAGATTATACCCCCTTGGTCCTAGACTCTCCCACTGGAGTACTTTATGAAACCTTGAAATGATAAAAGGGTATATACAAATGCAAACCATTCTATTTCCCTCATGGCTGAAGATTCTCCAATGATTCTGAACACTTACTGTAAAAGGCACACAGAGACTCAGGTTTGCTACTACTGGCGCCTGGATTCAAGAAACAAAACAAATAAAATTAGATGTTAAACTTTTGTCTTCAACAAGCAGCAGTGCTGATTGGGTGTATTTCATGTTTACCCCCAGTTTACTGCATGAGGGGCAAGAAAAGCTCTCTAAAATTTTGGAGTGACAATGCTGAGGAAATTCAGAGCACGGTCTGACAGCTGGTCACTGGGACAATGTATCAAGGAAAACAATTCTCTTTAGAAAGCCAAGCAGTAAGTTATTGAGATAGAGATAATAGGATTTCTGATGAAGGGTCTAGGCCCGAAACGTCAAGCTTTCCTGCTCCTATGACGCTGCTTGGCCTGCTGTGTTCATCCAGCTCCACACCTTGTTATCTCAGTAAGTTATTGAGATTGGTGCTCTGAAGAAGGGTCACTCAACCCGAAACGTTAACTCTGATTTCGCTCCACAGATGCTGCCAGGCCCGCTGACCTTTTCCAGCAGTTTCTATCTTTGTTTGAGATTGGCGAGAGTGTTGCAGTTTGTTTTATTAACTTTCGGCACATGACTGTTCTTTTTGCCCGTCCCTAATTGCCCTTGACAAGAGCTAACACCTTGAACCACTGCAGTATGTCCGATGCATGTGTGTGAAGGAGAAAGGCTGAGACATGAGGGATGGACGTGAGAAATTAACTTAAAAGTTACTTTTCAGTAAGACATACAACGAGTTGCATTCGACTAAGGACAAAGCCAAGCAGGCATAAAACAGTCAACTCCCTGCACAGCAATGTGGAAGAGCTGATAAAGTTTCCACACCTTAAAAAGTCACTCGCTTGGGGATCCTTGTGATGAGAGCTTCATGAGATTACATTCCAAATGTAACCACAATCTGAGAAAAGGACGCTAAGTCCCACGCTTTACATAGAACATAGAACATAGAACAGTACAGTACAGGCTCTTCGGCCCACAATTTTGTGCTGAACTTTTACCCTAAACCTACGGTCTATCTAACCTCCACCCCTACCTTATACTACCATCCATATGCCTATCGAATAGCCGCTTAAATGCCCCTAATGAGGCCAACTCCACTACCCTCTCCGGCAATTCTTTCCCTACCACTCTCTGAGTAAAGAACCTACCTCTGACGTCTCCCCGATATCTACCTCCACTCACTTTAAAACTATGCCCCCTTGTGCTACCTCCACCCTAGGAAAAAGTCTCTGGCTGTCTACTCTATCTATACCTCTGATCATTTTGTACACCTCTATCAAGTCACCTCTCATCCTTCGTCATTCTAAAGAGAAATGCCCTAGCTCTCTCAACCTTTCCTCTTAAGACATTCCCTCCATTCCAGGCAACATCCTGGTAAATCTCCTCTGCATCTTTTCCAATGCTTCCACATCTTTCCTGTAATGAGATGACCAGAACTGGACACATTACTCCAGATGTTGCCAAACCAGGCTTTTGTATTGCTGGAGCATAACTTCACGGCTCTTGAACTCAATCCCTCTATTAATGAAAGCTAACACACCATACGCCTTCTTAACAACTCTATCCACCTGGGTGGCAGCTTTCAGGGAACAGTGGACATGAACTCCAAGATCCCTCTGCTCCTCCACACTGCCAAGAATCTTTCCGTTAACCCTGTATTCTGCTTTCAAATTTGTCCTTCCAAATGAATCACCTCACACTTTTCAGGGTTAAACTCCATCTGCCACTTCTCAGCCCAGCTCTGCATTCTATCAATGTCCCTTTGTAACCTAGAACAGCCCTCCGCACTGTCCACAACGCGACCCACCTTCGTATCGTCCGTGAACTTATTAATCCACCCTTCCACTCCTTCACCCAAATCATTTGCAAAAATCGGCCTCGTTATGTCACTGGAGGCAGCGCTGGGACCAAACAGATGGATCGATGTGACTGCCACACAGTTTTCAACAATAAATATTTTTAAATTCTTGGGAACTGAATAGGCAACCTAGTTTCAATGGCAAGGCCTTCTCAACAAAGGATGGGCCGAATGGCGTCTTCTGAACTTTTTTTAATTCACTTCTGGGATGCGAGTGTTACTAGCTGGGCCAGCATTTATTGCCTGTCCCTAGTTGCCCCTTGAAAGGTGGAGGGTGACCTGCCTTCTTGAACCGCTGCAGTCCATGTGCTGTAAGTTGACCCACAATGCCCTTAGGGTGGGAATGCCAGGATTTTGACCCAGTGGCACTGAAGGAACGGTGATATATTTCCAAGTCAGGATGATGAGTGGTTTGGAGGGGAACTTGCAGGGGGTGGTGTTCCTATGTATCTGCTTCCTTCTAGATGGAAGTGGTCATGGGTTTGGAAGGTGCTGTCTGAGGATCTTTGGTGAATTTCTGCACTGCATCTTGTAGGTAGTACACACTGCTGCTACTGTGCTTCGGTGGTGGAGGGAGTGGATGCTTGTGGATGCAGTAACAATAAAGTGGACTGCTTTGTCCTGGATGGTGTCAAGCTTCTTGAGTGTTGTTGGGGCTGCACTCATCCAGGCAAGTGGGGAGTATTCCATCACACTCCTGACTTGTGCCTTGTAGATGGTGGACAGGCTTTGGGGAGTCAGGAAGTGATTTACTCGCCGCAGTATTCCCAGCTTCTGACCTGCTCGTAGCCACTGTGTTTATGTGGTGAGTCCAGTTGAGGTTCTGGCCAAAGATACCCCTCAGGATGTTGATAGTGGGGGGATTCAGTGATAGTGAGGACGTTGAATGTCGAGGGGCAGTAGTTAGATTGTCTCTTATTGGAGATAGTCAAGGCCTAGCAATTGTCTGGAGTCAATGTTATTTGTCATTTGACAGCCTAAAACTGGATATTGTCCAGATCTTGCAGCATGTGAACATGGACTGCTTCAGTACCTGTGGAGTCACGTATGATGCTGAACATTACGTAATTATCAGTGAGCATTTCCACCTCTGTCTTTATGATGGAGGGAAGGTCATTGATGAAGCAGCTGAAGATGGTTGGGCCTAGGACACTACCCTGAGGAACTCCTGCAGAAATGTCCTGTAGCTGAGATTACTGACCTCCAGTAACTACAACCATCTTCCTATGTGTCAGGTATGACTCCAAACAGCAGAGAGTTTGCCCTCTGATGCCTATTGATTCCAGTTTTGGTTGGGCTCCTGGATGCCATGCTTGGTCGAATGCAGCCTTGATAGCGAGGGCTATCACTCCTCGCAACACCTCTTGAATTCAGAGATAACACAGTGTGGAGCTGGAGGAACGCAGCAGGCCAGGCAGCATCAGAGGAGTAGGAAAGCTGACGTTTCGGGTCGGGACTTGTTCTTCCAGCTCCACACTGTGTTATCTCCGATTCCAGCATCTACAGTTCTTGCTGTCTCTTGAATTCAGCTCTGTTGTCCATATTGGCTGTGATGAGGTCAGGAGCTGAGTGACCCTGGTGGAACCAAAAGGAGTGTTGGTGAGCTGGTTATTGTGTTATCGGTACCATTTGATAACACTGTCAATGACACCCACCATCACTTTTTGAACACTGAGAGTAGGCTGATGAGGTAGTCATTAACTGTGCCAATTTCTCCTGCTTTTTGTGTACGGACATACCTGGGTAATCTGCAACATTGTCAGGTAGGTGCCAGTGTTATAACTGTACTGGAACTGTTTGGCTAGGGAAGCAACGAGTTCTGACTAGCATCATCTTAATCACTGATCTGATTTTAGACCATACCCTGTCTTTAAATAGAGATAAAAGGTACTGCAGATGCTGGAGAATCTGAGATAACAAGGTGTGGGGCTGGAGGAACACAGCAGGCCACGCAGCATCAGAGGAGCAGGAAAGCTTGACATTTCGGGCCTAGGCCCTTGTCAGCCTTCCTGCTCTTCTGATGCTGCTTGGCCTCCTGTGTTCATCCAGCTCTACACCGTGTTAACTAACATTCTGCAATGCTGGCCCCATCTTGCTGCAATGATTGATTTACCCTGAATTTCATTGACATGTGGCATGTTAATATTGAAACAGAGTTGCTGTTTCTGAGGGAGTCAAGTTTACTGTAGCTACTCTCTTCCTATATATACATTTGTAAGAGCTCTTACCATCGGCTTGAATGTCCCTGGCTACTTTGATCATCTATTCTATTTTTTCTCCTTTTTATCTATAAGGTGGTGGCCCATCGCTGGGTTCTCAGTCACTAGCGACACCAAGCTGCAGCTCCGGCAGTGACTGTCACCGAGCTGTTTACACTCCCAGCAGCTGTGTCTGGAATCAATGGAGATCCTTTCTTGATGGACCTAAAGAGAAAGGAATGATTTACATTTATAGATCCCATTTTATGATACCAAGGCATTTGGAAGCTCTTCAATCCACAGCTTTGAGCATAGGACGCAGGTTATATTCAGGGTCAGTACTGAGGGAGCGCTGCACTGTCGGAGGGTCAGTGCTGAAGGAGTGCCCCACTGTCGGAGGGTCAGCGCTGATGGAGAGGGGCACTGTCGGAGGGTCAGTGCTGATGGAGAGGGGCACTGTCGGGGGGTCAGTGCTGAGGGAGCGCCGCACTGTCGGGGGGTCAGTGCTGAGGGAGCGCCGCACTGTTAGAGGGATTGTCTTTTAGTTGAGATAATAATTCGAATCCTATTTGTCATCTTGCATGGTGCACTCTCAATATCGCAGCACAGATGGGTGTGCAGAAAATATCTACATCGGGGAAACCAAGCGGAGGCTTGGGAACCGCTTTGCAGAACACCTGCGCTCGGTTCGCACTAAACAACTGCACCTCCCAGTTGCGAACCATTTCAACATCCCCCTCCCATTCCTCAAACGACATGTCCATCCTGCGCCTCCTGCAGTGCCACAACGATGCCACCCGAAGGCTGCAGGAACAGCAAATCATATTCCGTTTGGGAACCCTGCAGCCCAATGGTATCAATGTGGATTTCACAAGCTTCAAAATCTCCCCTCCCCCAACCGCATCCCAAAACCAGCCCAGCTCATCTCCACCTCCCTAACCTGTCCTTCCTCCCACCTATCCCCTCCTCCCACCTCAAGCCCCACCCCCATCTCCTACCTACTAACCTCATCCCGCCCCCTTGACCTGTCCGTCCTCCCTGGACTGACCTATCTCCTCCCTACCTCCCCACCTACACTCACCTTTACTGGCTCCATCCCCACCTCTTCAACTTGTCCGCCTCCTCTCCACCTATCCTCTCCTCTATCCATCCTCTATCCGCCTCCCCCTCTCTCCCTATTTATTTCAGACCCCTCTTCCCCTCCCCCATTTCTGATGAAGGGTCTAGGCCCAAAACGTCAAGTTTTCCTGCTCCTCTGATGCTGCTTGACCTGCTGTGTTCATCCAGCCCCACGCCTTGTTATCTAGGTACTGGAGCTTTCTCGTCTTCCAGGAGTGGTAAAGTTTTAGACTGAGCATCGCCATCCTCCCCAGCCCAAAAAACCCTGCTGCCCCTAACTCCACCTCCCAGGTTACCAAATATCTAAGCCACTGAACCTTGGAAAGAGAATAGCAGACTCTGTCAGCTCAAACAGAACACAAACTCCCATGCTATGAAAGTTATACGGCTAGGGGATACGTATAACCATTGTCATGGTACAAAAATTAGTTAGCCTTGTTAGTAAAACAATCTCTCTGGAGATCTAGGTCTAGGTCAAATCCTTGAAAGATTATTTTAAATGAATTTGTCAACAGGCTAGAGCAGAGATTTAATTGAAGAGTTTGAATAATAAGGTTTTATGGGCGTATTTACCACCAGCAGGAGGGCCAGCAACTGGAGAAAGATAGATTGAAGATAATTAATGAAAAAAACCACAGCATTGTTACATTGTTAAGCTGTCACATTGCTACATTGCAGAGGGAGGCCGTTCACCCCATCCTGCCTGTACCAACTCATTCAATGAGCATCGTTACCGAATGACAAACAGCAGAAGGAGGGAGAGTCTGAGTATCGCACCCAGCCAGCACTACACACACCCTCCGGCCCACCTACTGACAGTAGGCCGTGTGTCTGTGTGTGTGTGGTTCCAGTATGAGAATGCACAGTGACTCACCACACTCACCACACAGGACTGGAGGCAACTCACCATCAAGCCCCCGGCACCACCTAAAGCAGTGGATTTTAAAATGGACGCTGGTGAACTGTTAAAGTGTATCCCAAGAGTCAGGTTAATTAAGATTGATCAGCTATTGATGACGAAAGAGGCTCAAAGGGCCACATTGCTCCTAGTTTCTACGCTTTTACTATCTCAAACTGTGTGGAAAGTCACTGTTTGTATACTTATGGGCCTGCTGAATGGCCGCACCCAGTGGGAACCTACCTGTGGAATTTACACCTGCCGTTGTTCTGACATTGACTCAAAGTCACAAGGGACCAAACTCCATCACTCAGAGCTGAAAAGCTGCTAATGAGAGCTGAGCAGAAATCATCTGCTCCTCTTCTGTAAGTGTGAAGAACACATCAATAATCTCCACTGCATAGCGACAGCTTCCAGCTTTTCTTCTTCATTCATTTATTCATGCTGCACTTACTGACCATCCCTAATTGCCCCTGGAACTGAGTGTCTCACTCAACCATTACAGAGGGCAGTTAAGAGTCAACCCCATTGCAGTGGGTCCGGAGCCACATGTAGGCCATAAGACCATAAGACCATAAGACATAGGAGTGGAAGTAAGGCCATTCGGCTCATCGAGTCCACTCCGCCATTTAATCATGGCTGATGGGCATTTCAATTCCACTTACCCGCACTCTCCCCGTAGCCCTTGATTCCTTGTGAGATCAAGAATTTATCAATCTCTGCCTTGAAGACATTCAACGTCCCGGCCTCCACTGCGCTCCGTGGCAATGAATTCTGCAGGCCCACCACTCTCTGGCTGAAGAAATGTCTCCTCATTTCCATTCTAAATTGACCCCCTCTAATTCTAAGGCTGTGCCCACGGGTCCTACTATCCCCACCTAACAGAAACAACTTCCCAGTGTCCACCCTTTCTAAGGCATGCATTATCTTGTAAGTTTCTATTAGACCTCCCCTCGACCTTCTAAACTCTAATGAATAGAATCCCAGAATCCTCAGCCGTTCATCGTATGTTAGGCCTACCATTCCAGGGATCATCCATGTGAATCTCCGCTGGACACACTCCAGTGCCAGTATGTCCTTCCTGAGGTGTGGGGCCCAAAATTGGACACACTATTCTAAATGGGGCCTAACTAGATCTTTATAACGTCTCAGAAGCACATCGCTGCTTTTATATTCCAACCCTCTTGAGATAAATGACAACATTCCATTCGCTTTCTTAATCACAGACTCAACCTGCAAGTTAACCTTCAGAGAATCCTGTACTAGCACTCCCAGATCCCTTTGTACTTCGGCTTTATGAATTTTCTCACCATTCAGAAAATAGTCCACGCCTGTATTCTTTTTTCCAAGGCCAGGCCAGGTAAGGATGGCAGTTTCCTTCCCTAAAGGATGTTAGTGAACCAGATGGGTGTATACAATGATCAATAGCAATTACATGGTCACAAGTAGATCTAGATTAATCCCTTCCAACTGGACAGTACTGGAATTGGTTATGTGACCCAAATGAACTGGAGATACCAAGTGTTGACCCAGAAAGGACATGCTGATCTAAAAGAGGCTATTGGAAGCTGTACAACAGCAGCACCATTGCATTTTATAGAACAGTAGGCTCTCAAGTATTTAAAACATTTCCCAGCCTGGTAGCACATCTCTGTGTAGTAATGAAAAGTGTGTGTTTGATATATATTTTAAATGATTTATTTTGAGATTTTTGATTTTTGAACTAGTGACATATGGGTTTCTGTATGTCTGATGGGTTTGATGATGAACTTGCAAGTATTTTTGTAACCATGGTGATTTCTTCTATTAAAAACATAGCAGTAGAGAGAGACAGTTACTGGAGAATCATGAGATTTTGTTTACACTGGGAGACTTCATAAGAAAACAAAAAAAAAGTGCAATCTATTAGGCTTTCAGATAGAAGGTTCTGTAGAACAAACATAGAAATTGCTGACAAACCTCAGCAGGTCTGGCAGCATCTGGGGAGAAAAGCAGAGTAAATGTTTCGAGTCTGATGATTTTCACCAGAACTCACATTCTGTAGATTTTGGTTGGGGGGAGGGCTTCGGGAAGCTTCCATTGCTTGAGAAAAAAAACCTTTTGGTTTCAATTTTTAGCTGAAAGTAGATGGGTAAAATAGTTTCACCTGAGGGAGGCAGGACTGTTAAGAAAGGGGTTACCTCGATGTAAGTAGTTTGATTTAAAGTTCCAGACCAGAAGTGTTTGGTTAAAATGTTAAAAGAGCTGTTTGAAGCCAAGAAATCTAGGTTACTTGTATGAAGGCTCCAGGAAGGGGCTGTCAGATTCACAAGATGAAGAAATTGAAGCCACAGATAAATTAAGCCTGATAGTGAACGATGACCTGTCCTTGGAAAAGTGCACTCACTACCTTAGCTGTAACTTTCTTGAATGTATGCCATGTGATTGACATTGTGAAGATTTTTAGAGTAAGCACGCAATCCTCTTTATTTAAATGCTCTAACATCTACCTCTCCTATTTAAATTGATGCATACACTTAGGGATTAAGAAACACATCCCTTTCCTAATGAACACTGCCTGTGGAAGTTAAGGAAACAGAATAATCTGGATTTCAGTTCATTTCCCCTCCTGAATGTAACACTTGCACAATCTCCCAACACTCTTTTCAGCAAAATGAACTCCCAAGAGCAACGAGTTATTATGGTTCTATGGGTGGGATGGAAATTCCACTTGGAGACATTAACACACAGGATGCTTCATGTGGCCTGACTACATTCCTGTGTGTGCTGTTTACACAGGGGTGCTAATTTCAAATGAAAGCTTGAGGCGAAATTAACACACAATCTCATAATCAGTTGTGAAATTCTCTAGGCTAGAAATTCTCTCAGATATTCCAAAGGCACATTCCAAAACTTTGCACCTACATTCTACAAGTGCATCACGAGTTCCTGATATGTTGCAAAGCAGTCAAATGCTGCTCACTGTAGGCTACTCCAATGATTTTGTGATGTTCGTTTCACATTTTTAAAACAATAGATTTTGCAATCAGTAGAATATAATAAAATCATCTTCCAACATGAAATGTTTATTCTTTATAATTGAGTAAGTTTTCCGGTCTATGGACTGGTGACATTTCAGGTCAGAATTGAAAGGATGAGCCAGATGAATCTTTATTTCCATTCAGCAATTGCTCTTTGAATCACACAACACGACAGCAGCATGGCCGGTCAGCTACCCAACGTGGGTAAAGTCTTGCACACTACCAATCAGGAGGGAGCTGTACACACAGCAGTGTCTGTGATCTATAAAATAAAGCCAGACAGCGGGGAAGCTGAGAAAATAAAGACCAAAAGAACTATGGATGCTGTAAGTCAGGAACAAAGAAACAGAAATTGCTGGAAGAGACCAGCATATTTGGCAGCATCTGCGAAGAGAAATCAGAGTTAATGTTTTGTATCAAGTGACCTTTTATTTAACTCAGATTTCTCAGAAGAGTCACTCAACCCGAAACATTAACTCTGATTCCTCGCCACAGATGTTGCGAGACCTACTGGGCTTTTCCAGCAATTTCTGTTTTTGTTTCTAAGAAACACGTTTGGCATGTATACATGGCAGATAAAAGTTGTTTCTGGGGAGCATTTATAGGAACTATGGCATCTATTAATTCTCTTTGTTAGTAGAAGCTTTCTCAGATAAACAAACAAAATTCACAAATTACATTATTTGTGATTGTAACCACTACTTCTCCTCGCACACTGGAACTCTCTAAGCTTTCCGAAAGGGTATCAGGCCACCACAGCCTAACATCTCTCCTCCGCAGTATAACTCCATTACAATTCCAAATCGAGTCACAAGGGCTTATCTTCCAAGCCTTTAGTCTTTCTCGTCTGGAGTTACTCCAAGGCTCCTACCTCTGGATCCCCACTCCCCCTGCTCTACAAGCTGTTCCTAGCTAACACTGCCAGGAGACACAAGGTCAGGTTCACCCTCACACCCTGTCATCCCAGCACTTGTCTTGACACCTCGATAAAACCTGGTCTGAATGTGTTCAGACCTGACATCCTCTCCTGGATAAATCTTAATCTCCAGCAACTGCACCCTGGGAAGGTTGAGTCATTCTCCACAGAATCCATCATGAACTCCATTCCCTCATTACAGATACAGCCCTCACCTCCCATCCTCCCCACTTCCCCCCATCCCAACTATAGGGGGGAATACCACCATGAGATGGAGCTGGTGGCACAGAGCTAATGTCACTTTACCAATCCAGAATCCAGAACTATATATGAATTCTCTGGAGGGATGGTTTTAAATGACACTGTGGTAGATGGAGACATTTGAACTTAATTAATTTAGAAATCTAACGATGACCGTGAAACTGTTGGCGATTGTGATAAAAACCCACTGGTTCATTGATGTCCTTTAGGGAAGAAAATCTGCTGTCCTTACCCATTATGGTCTACATGTGACTCCAGACCCACAGCAGTGTGGTTGACTGTAAACTACCCTCTGAGCAATGAGGAATAGGCAATAAATGCTAGTCCAGCCAGAGATGCCCTCAGGGTGACACATTGGCTGCCTAACCCTAATCACCTCTTCAAACTGAAAGCTCTCAGCATCAGCTTATCCTCACTCACCCTATCAGTAAAGGAATTAAGGGATATGGTGAGTAGGCGAGTAACTGGAGCTGAGTCTCAAAGATCAGCCATGATCTTATTAAATGGCAGGGCAGGCTCGAAGGGCCAGATGGCCTACTCCTGCTCCTAGTTCTTATGTTCTTATGTTCTTATTAGGTTGTTTCGCTGTCATCTCCTCAATCTTTAAACCACTTCATGAAAATAGCTTTGAGAATCCCTCCGCTTGTCCTTTACTTCACCATTTTTGGAAATGTCATCTCTCTCAGTCGTAATTTCAGCAATTCTCAGTGAAACTGCATGACTTCATCAGCCCTTTCCTCATTCAAACCCCTCTTCAAAATCCTTCCCTTGGAAGAACCTGTTGTCAGTGCTTCCTAATCTCTTCTTGAGTTTACTGAAAAAAGACACATTTTGTTCGAGTTTTTATTCTTGCATTTATCAGAGCACTTTGCAAGAATATAAATGTAAAGAGAAACAGCATTGTTATAATGTGTCATGGCAACTCCTCCACCAATCACAGTGTGCTTTCTACCCAATCAGCTCGCTGTTCTCATGCAGTATATAAAAAACTGCTCTTATCCTTTTGACTGAATTACAAAAAGTTCCTGTTACAATGGCCTCCTTTCACACTTCTCTATTTTGCTGACAACTCATAATGTCATTGACATATTCAAATCTTTCTTCAAATCGTCCAGGACAGATAAGGACATTCAGCCCCCTATGCCTATGCTGACTCTCTGAAAGAGCTATTCACCTAGTTCCATTGTCCATTGCAATTATTCAGTTCTCCAACCTGGTTATTAGCGTAAAATACAAAAGGCTCTGAAAATTTACAACAGATCGGGCAGCATCTGTGCAGAGAGAAATGGGATAAAGATTAACAAAGGGTTGTGGTAAGATATAAAAGTAAATTTACAAGAATAAGACGTGACCTTATTGAAACATACACCCTCCTTAAGCAAATTGACAAGGTAAATGTGGAGAGAATGTTTCCTTTTGTGGGACAGTCTAGAAACAAAGAGCATAATCTCAGGAAAAGGGGCCATCTGTTTAAGACAGAGATGAGGAGGAATTTCGTCAGAGGGTAGAGAATCTGTGGAATTCTTTACTGTAGAAGGCTGCAGAGGTTGGGTCAGTGTACAGAAGGATAAGAGAGATAGAGTTATAATCAATAAGAGAATTGAGGGTTATAGGGAAACAGCAGGAAACTGAAGTTGAGGATTATCAGATCAGTCACAATCTCCTTTAATTGCAGACCAGACTTGATGGGCTGAATGGCCTATTTCTACCTGTATTCAGGGTGACTCACTTTCTCAAACATTGCTTCGTACGACCAGCATTGCCCCGATTTCTCTGTCTCTGTCACATCCGTTCCCATGATGCCACTTTCCACGCCAGCCCTTCTCAGAAATCTTCTGATCTCCACTCCAAGGAGCTTACCACTCCCACCAACGGTGCTCAATGGGACCGCAACCATTCCCATCCCATTTCTGACATTCCAGCCCTCACACCTTACTCTCCTTCCCCACCAGAAATCTGACAGGATTTCCATGACCAGTCCTTCCCCTCTTCACTGGCCTCTAATTTTACCAAAACGTTTCCATCACCTCCACCAAACACACCATCCTCTCCCATCACCTTTTAGCATTCAGAGTGACCACACCTCCCTGACCATGATCCACTCACTCTTCAACCATCCTCAAGGCCCCATTCCCCTCCCATCCCAATCTCCAACACAAGCAGTGTTTAGTGTCAGTGGTCATAGAGTGCTGCACTGTCAGTGCTGAGGGAGCACCGCACTGGCGGAGGGTCAGTGCTGAGGGAGCACCGCACTGGCGGAGGCTCAGTGCTGAGGGAGCGCCGGACTGTCGGAGGGTCGGTGCTGAGGGAGCGCCGCGCTGTCGGAGGGTCAGTGCTGAGGGAGCGCCGCGCTGTCGGAGGGTCAGTGCTGAGGGAGCGCCGCGCTGTCGGAGGGTCAGTGCTGAGGGAGTGCTGCACTGTCGGAGGGTCAGTGCTGAGGGTGTACCACACTGTCGGAGGGTCAGTACTGAGGGAGCGCTGCACTGTTAGAAGTCAGTGCTGACAGAGTGCTGCACTGTCGGAGGGTCAGTGTTTTGAAGATGAACATGTCTGTAATGTTATAAACAACATTTATCCCTCAAAAATCATCACAGACCTAGCAATAGCTGAGGTGAATTCTGCAGAGTTTCTCCAGCAATTTCTGCCGTTGTTATCACTGACCCGATGATTTGTTCCTGTCACATTGCTGTGCGCAGGATGTTGCTCCGTTATAGTTGGTCGCTACATTTCCAACATAATTAAATGATGTGTCAATTAAATACAAATTCTCTCCTTTTATAACTGGCTTGTGTTTTGGTGTAACCCCTGCAAACTGACAGTATTTGTGATTATTTTTAAAATCATTTGACTCCGGTCCTGGGGAGCGTCCTATCCATGGCCCTCTTTGGAGAAACTTTCTGTTTCATTTCCCGTTGGACTGGAGATAAAGGCGCAGTTCATCACGAAAACCGCGGAAAGCGAGCACTCTGCTCAATCCAGAGACACACACACAGAGTCAGAGAGAGAGAGAGACACACACAGTCAGAGAGAGAGAGACAAACACACACAGAGAGAGACACACACACATACACACAAAGAGAGACGCAGCGAGAGGGAGAGACACACACAAAGAGAGACACACACAGTGAGAGACACAGTGAGAGAGAGGGGGAGAGACACAGAGAGAGACACACAGTGA
>JAHRHZ010000218.1:37998105-38053224 GCA_024137785.1 Ginglymostoma cirratum
ACACAGTGAGAGAGAGGGGGAGAGACACAGAGAGAGACACACAGTGAGAGAGAGGGGGAGACACACAGAGAGAGACACACACACAGTGAGAGAGGGGGAGAGACACACACTGAGAGAGACACAGTGAGAGAGAGGGGGAGAGACACACAGAGAGAGAGACACACCCTGAGAGAGAGGGGGCGAGACACACAGAGATAGAGACACACACACGCAGACCCAGGGACAGAGAGAGAGAGAGACACACACACAAACACACAGTGAGAGAGAGAGAGAGAGAGACACACACAAACACACAGTGAGAGAGAGAGAGACACACACAGAGAGACACAGAGACACACACACAAACACACAGTGAGAGAGAGAGACACACACACACAGAGAGACAGAGAGAGACACACACACACAAACACACAGTGAGAGAGAGAGACACACACAGAGACAGAGAGAGACACACACACACAAACACACTGTGAGAGAGAGAGAGACACACACAGAGAGACACAGAGACACACACACAAACACACAGTGAAAGAGAGAGAGAGACACACACACAGAGACACAGAGAGACACACACACAGAGACAGAGAGAGACACACACAAACACAGTGAGAGAGAGAGACACACACACACAGAGACAGAGAGAGAGACACACACAAACACACAGTGAGAGAGAGAGACACACACAGAGACACAGAGAGACACACACACACAAACACACAGTGAGAGAGAGACACACACACAGAGAGAGACACACAAACACTGACACAGAGAGAGAGACAGGCACAGACGCAGACACAGGGAGAGACAGGAAAAGGCAGAGAGCAGGAGAGGGCGGAGACATCGACGGACATCAGGATCCCAGAGGTACAGCGGATCCCAGAGGCACAGCAGCACAGCGGATTCCAGAGATACAGCGGATCCCAGAGGTACAGCGGATCCCAGAGGCACAGCAGCACAGCGGATCCCAGAGGCACAGTGGATCCCAGTTGACCGGGTGGCGGTAGAACCGGAGCAGGATCCCTGCGGTCTGGATTTGGTACCGCGGCCGGTTGATCCGGATTCCGAGCAGATTGCCTGGAGCTGCCGGCAGTAGGTGGCAGGTTCCCTCCCTCCGGCCCTGGAGGCAGCAATGCTCTGCAATGTTGCCCTCGCTGCTTTGCTGTTAAGTGCAGGTGGGTTGCTGCACCAATGGTCTCTGTTAACTAGTTTAACCAGTTAATCAAACCTGCTCACAGTTCCTGCAGTGAGGGTGATGGTGGGCAGTGACATGTAGATGTCCGGACGGGCCCTGATAGATATGGAGCATCTAATGGAGAGATGGGACCTACTCCAGCCATAAGCCCCCTAAAGACCTTCAACAGTCTCCACTTCCTTTCAGTTCATTGGCCATTGGCAGCCATGCCTTTAACTGTATGGTATCCCTCTGGAGTTCCTTCCCTAAACCTCTCCACCTCCCTGCCATTCCTCTGAAACCTTCTTTCAAATAGACCTCTGACATACAAACATACAAACAAGGAACAAGAGCAGGCTGATCAGCCCTTTGAGCCTGATCCACCATTCAGTAAGGTCATGGCTGATCTGATTTTCACCTGAACTGTACATTCCTGTACATCCTGATAATCTTTCATCCCCTTGGTGATCAGGAATCAAACATTCTCTCGAACTCTTTGAGGAGGTAACATTCGGGATTGATAAAGAAGAAGCAGTAGGTGTAACATATTTGGATTTTCAGGTGTTTGAGAAGATACCACACATACAGCTATTTGATAAGAGCCCATGGTGCTGGCAGTAGCATATCAGCATGGATAGATGATTGGCTAAGTAATAGAAAGAGAGTTGGGATGGAGGGGGCAATAGATATTAATGATTTGGATGAGGAAAGTGAATAAACTGTTGCTGGGTTTGTGAATGACACGAGAACAGGTGGGAAGGCAAGTGGTGAAGATGACACAGTGAATCTTCAGGGGGATATAGACAGGTGGGGTAAGTGGGTAACTCCTTGGCAAGTGGAGAAATGTGAGCCTACGCCCTTTGGCGGGTAGAATAGAGGAGCTGAGTATAATTTAAATGGAGAAAGACTGCAGAAAGCTATAGGACAGAGGGATTTGGGAACACTCATCCATGAACCATAAAACGCCAAGCATCCGAGTTCAGCGGCCAATAGGGAAGGCAAATAGGATGTTGGTCTTTATTTCAAAGGGAGTGGAGTATAAAGGTAGGGAGGTTTTGCTGAAAGTGTACAAGGCACTTGTCAGACCACAGCTGAAATGCTGTGAACAGTTTTGTGTTCCTTAGTAGGGCCTGTACTTGTTGGAATTTAGATGACTGAGAGGCGACCTTATTGAAACATACAAGATTCTTTGGGGAATTGGTAAGGTAAATATGGAGAGGTTGTTCCTCTTGTGAGAGAGTCTTGAACCAGAGGGTATAATTTCAAAGTAAAGGTTGTACATTTCAGACAGAGATGAGGAGGAATTGCTTCTCTCAGAGGGGAGTGAATCTGTGGAATTCTTTACCACAGAGGGCTGTTGGGGCTGGATCATTAAGTATATTCAAGGCTGAGACAGACAGACTTTTAATCAATAAGGGAATCAAGGGCTACGGGGGAAAGGCAGGAAAGTGAAGTTTAGGATTATCAAGTAAACCATGATCTCATTGTATGGCGGAACAGACTTGATGGGCTGAATGGCCTATTTCTGCTCTTGTGTTTTATGGTCTTATAGGTTTATTTACCTCAGCCTTAAAAATATTTACAGATTCTGTATTCACAGCCTTTTGAGGGAGGGATTTCCAAAGATTCACAACTCTCTGAGAGAAAACAATGCTTTTCATCTCTGTTTTAAATGGGTGACCACGAGGTCTGGTTCCTCCCATTGAGCAAACATTCTCTCCACACCTACCTGATCAATTTGTTCATTCCAGGTACTGGTCTAGTAAATATTCTCTGAACTGCTTCCTATCCATTAACATCCTTCTGTAATACAGTGACCAATAATGTACACCGTACTCCAGATGCAGTCTCACCATGCCTTGTAGAACTGAAGCCTGTGTGACTCAGTTTTAAACTATGCCTCATATAAGCAGCCCCATGCAGCACCTTGGATGCTACAGGCGCTATGCAAAAGGACAGTAAGATTTTGCTCCCTGCAAGACTGATAATACTAGCTTGTGTTAAGCTGGATGATTTAACTCAGTTAGTTTTACTATAATTGCAAACTAGCTATTGGCATGGCACATGCTGTTTAATGTTACAGAGGGACACTGATACAGTTAGGGCACAGATGCTATAAAACCGAAAATCCTCAGCAGCTCTGACTGTATCCATGGAGAGAGAAATCAGGGCAACGTTTCACCTCGATGGACCTGTGTCAGAGTGAGCTAACGGCCTGAAACATTCAGATTCCCATCACCATCATGTTTGTCAATAGTTTTACGGCTGATAGTTGGGGGAGCTTGGATATTGATCACGTGTTTACTGAGCAATGGTGAGTGTGGCTGATATGGAGGGGCTGGTATAGTGGTAATGTCACTAAATGAGTAATTACAACCCCCTGGGGGCATGGGTTCAAATGGTAGATGGTGAAATTTAAATTCGCTAATTCACTTCAAAAAAATGCTGTCCTAGAAATAATGACTGTTGATTGTCATGAAAACCCACCTGGTTCATTAATGTTCTTCAGGTAAGGAAATCTGCCACCCTGGCCTTCATCAGACTCCAGGCCCAACTAATGATACCGACATCCCATGAATAACTTCTTAACAAATAGATATCTGAGTGTTATTGATGTGACAACCTTAAAACATCACCTGACTGTACCTTGTTTTATCCACTGCTTTCCAAATAGACAATACTCATTGTGTAGCATTTGGAGAGTGAGAATTTGCATTTGTAAAGCACCTTTTAGAGCTTTAGGACATCTGAAAGCACTTGAGAACCAATGTGCTAATTCTTGACAAAAGAGTAGAACCTGTTGGAGACATGGCAGCTTCAGCAGTGTCTGGCCCTCTGGCTCAACTCACTCCTCACCCACTTGCTCCAGGAGCCAACGTAGCTCAAAGCACAAGGGTTATAGCAAACACAATGTGTACAAATTAAAAAAACAGGTGGCAAGAGTTTTGGAAGAGTACAAGTTTGAGGAGGGTGTGATGTGGGTGACCAACAGGAGGCGCATTGGGATAATCATGATGATGACCAGACAATCTGTATTTCCCAGTAATATTGGTTAAGGGATGAATATTGCCTTCAAGATATCAGAGACAACCCCACTGAGCTTCTGTAAATAATGCCACAGGATCTTTTACATCTCCATGAGAGACCAGGCAGGTCCTCAGTTTAAAATCTTTTCAGAAAAATGGCACTGGCCTCAGTATTGCATTTGAATGTCGGCCTAGATTCCCTTCCCAAGTTCCTGCTGTAGGATTTAAATCCAGGGCATTCCAATGCTGAGGAGCTGAGTGAGCTCTCCACTGAGCCATGATTGAGAAAGACAGGCAGATGTTTCAGTGACAGAGTGTCTGACTGAGATTCAGAATTGTGGAATGTTATTGAAAAACAAGCAATGATCGGGAGAATACGGAGTCTAAACTGCTGCACAAAGTACGGCAGTTACTATAATAGAGAACAGGCTGTGTTCCCCACTATGGCCAGGGTAGGGGAGGCGAGGGCTGTATCTGTGATGGAGTTCAGGATGGTTTCTGAAGAGAATGCCTCAACCTTCCCAGGGTGCAGCTGCTGGAGGTTAAGATTTGTCCAGGAGAGGCTGTCAGGTCTGAACACATTCAGACCAGGTTTCATCGAGGTGTCAAAACAAGTGCTGGGATGGCAGGGTGAATCTGACCTTGTGTCTCCTGGCAATGTTAGCAAGGAACAGCTTGTAGAGCAGGGGGAGTGGGGATCCAGAGGTAGAAACTCACACCATTGGGACTGATTTCAAATCTTACACCCATCTCACCCAGAGATGAAACAACTATGAATGCAGCCTACTGATCACACTGAGAAAACTTCAATGTCATTAAAAAGGTTTCACTCTTGCAAAGTTTGGGATGATTTACAGAGATTGGAAACTGTCAAAACACTGGGGGAATGTTTTTACTGAATTTGCTTCGAAAGTGAGTGTGGGGAACAAGGGTACAGCAGACATGCTGCGTTAATTCCCAACAGCCAAACTACCCCAGTGCACACTTAGAAACAGAGAAGATAGGAACAGGAGTAGGCCATTCGGCCCTTTGGGACCACTCCACCATTCAATATGATCATGGCTGACCATCCAACACAGTATCCTGTTCCTGCTTTCTCCCCCATACCCTTTGATCCCTTTAGCCTTAAGAACTGTATCTAACTCCGTTTGTTAAAAATAACCATGACTATTGCCTCCACTGTTCTCAGTAGCAGGTGATCCTCCACAGTCAAAACTCAGCAACCTGCCTTAATGCTGTCAATGCAACTGCATTAGCTGTAAGCAAGGAGAGGAAAGAAATCTTCTGAATAAAATATGGAAATGAGATGACTGTCACAGGCAAAGGATATACATGGGCAAATCAAGCAAAGTTTTGAGCGCAAACTGAAGCCTTGCTGTGCAGGAGAATAAAACAGGATCGGAACACACAATTCTCCATCTCCTGTGGTGTACTGAGGAGTGGAACCTCTCTGAATAATGAGAGGTCTTGTTGTTTCATTGGGTTACACAGTGCGGTGAAATGACACAGCTATCCACTAACTAGTTCAGCATCCCATCACAGATTCAGTATCCCTGGTGTATTCAGTTGTCACTGTGGGGTATGTGTTTTTCACTTGTGATTTGTAGTCACTAATGTCTAAGTGGCATGAAATGTTGGCTTAAGTCTCACCTGTGTCTGAGTCTTTAGAACCCGGCGCTGAATCCTTACTGGCTGTGGGAAAGCGATATGATTGCCTTCAGTTAGTTACAGAGAAAGCTGGGGCATTGGTGGTGTAGTGGCAATGTCACTGGGTTAGAAGTACAGAGCACTAGGCTAATGCTCTGGGAATGGGTTCCAAGCCTATCACAGCAGTTGGTGGAGTTTATAAATTCAATTCATAATTTCAAAAATGGCATTCAAAACCACTTCAGTAATGACGATATTTCATTCATTTTTGGAAACTTATGTCTGGTTCATGAGTATCCTGTAGGTAGGGAAATCTGCCGTCCTTTTGGAGTATTGTGAGCAGTTTTGCACCTTGTATCTAAGGAAGGGTGTGCTGACACTGGAGGGGGCGCAGAGGAGGTTTATGGGAATGATCCCAGGGATAAAGGGCTTGACATATGAGGAGCAGTTGAGGACTCTAGGTGTGTGCTTGATGGAATTTAGAAGGAGGTGGGGGAATCTGATTGAGACTTACAGAATCCTGAGAGGCCTGGATACAGTGGACGTGGAGATGATGTTTGCAGCAGTAGGAGAGACCTAGGACCCAAGGGCACAGCCTCGGTGTGAAGGGGCGATCCTTTAGACATGAGATAAGGAGGAATTTCTGCAGCCAGAGGGTGGTGAATCTGCGGAACTCATCTCTGCAGAAGGCTGTGGAGGCCAAGTCATTAAGTGTATTTAAGACAGAGATAGATAGATTGTTGATTGGTAAAGGGATCAATGGTTATCGAGAGAAGGCAGGAAAATGGGGTTGAGAAACATGTCAGCCGTGATCGAATGGCAGAGCAGACTTGATGGGCTGAATGGATTATTTCTGCTCTAATATCTTATGGTCTCATGGTCCTTACCCAGTGTGGCCTATATGTCACTCCAGACCCACGGCAATGTGGTTGTCTCCAACTGCCATCAGGGATGGCCCAAGCAAGACCCGTATTTGTCAAAAAGGTAGCTCGTTGACAATGTTGTGAGGATAATTAAGGCTAGCCATGAGTGGTGCCCTGCCCGTGAAGCCTATACCTGAATAAAGGAAACAGCCCCCTTCTTACAATGCAGCCCTTGGTGTCCTGGTAACTGTCTGAGTGAACTATACCTTTAATCAGAGATAAAAGGTACTGCAGATGCTGGAGAATCCGAGATAACAAGCATGGGGCTGGATGAACACAGCAGGTCAAGCAGCATCATAGGTGCAGGAAAACTTGACGTTTCGGGCCTAAACCCTTCATCAGAAATGGGGGAGGGGAAGAGGGTTCTGAAATAAATAGGGAGAGAGGGGGAGGTGGATAGAGGATGGATAGAGGAGAGGATAGGTGGAGAGGAGGCATAATGTTTACTTGCTATGAAATAAAGAAACCAAATGATTTGTAACAATCTTTGCCCCAAAGATATGTTTGCTCACATTATATGTGGAGAGCTTTGCAAATGAGTTGCTGGGAAAGATGTGAATATTCAGTCTCAGTTACAGATGAGTGTCACACTAGACAGAACAGCGAATACTGCTGACAAATGCTAGAGTGGATAACACAACTCACAACTAGATATGTGAGCTTGTATTTTAACTTTAAAAAACTTTCACAAATTTAGGAATTTTGCTTAGTCACTGAGGTGATAATAATTTTGTAAATCTGATTTGATTGATGTCATTGGATTATTGAACTTTGTAATTTCTGCAGTAAATTTTTATGACTTGCTTTATTTAGATTTAGATTGGTATTGTCTTAGCTATATTGATGTCTTGCCAAACCATGACAAAACTAACCCATAATTCAGTGCAATTCACAGCTACTTTTCTTATTCACCGATTAGTGGCCATTTAACCTATCATGTCTGTGCCAACGCATACTATCCAATTAATCCGACACCTCCTGTGCTTCCACCATAGCCCTGCTTTTCTAATATTGATTCATTCCCGCTTCTGAAAGTTTCTGTTGAATCTGCTACCTCCACCTTTTCAGGCAGCGCATCCCAGATCACAGGGCATTCACTTTGTAATCACAACTCACTTTGTAAAATAAAATCTCCTCAGCCCAATCTCTTCAACTTCTGAAATTACCTTCAGCCCATATCCCTCTGGTTACTGATCCACCTGTCCATGGGAACAGTTCTCTTCATTCAATCTATTAAAACCCTGGCATTATTTTGAACACCTCCATCAAATCCCCCTCACTCACTCAAAGAAACACAGGTAATAGAAGATAACAAGGTGTGGGGCTGGATGAACACAGCAGGCCAAGCAGCATCACAGGAGCAGGAAAACTTGACGTTTCAGGCCTAGACCCTTCATCAGAAATGGGGGAGGGGAAGAGGGTTCTGAAATAAATAGGGAGAGAGGGGGAGGCGGATAGAGGATGGATAGAGGAGAGAATAGGTGGATAGGAGGCAGACAAGTCAAAGAGGTGGGGATGGAGCCAGTAAAGGTGAATGCAGGTGGGGGGGGGAAGTAGGGAGGAGATAGGTCAGTCCCGGGAGGACGGACAGGTCATGGGGGTGGGATGAGGTTAGTAGATAGGAGATGGGGGTGGGGCTTGAGGTGGGAGGAGGGGATAGGTGAGAGGAAGAACAGGGTAGGGAGGCGGGGACGAGCTGGGCTGGTTTTGGGATGCGGTTGGGGGAGGGGAACAAGGTTGTCTGCCGTCAACTAGATCAGGGATGGTCTTTGACCTCAATGCCATTTTCCTACTCTATCCTGTAATCCTCAGTCTCTGCCTTGAACAAACTAAATGACTGAACTGCCACCGTGGTAGAGAATCCAAACCTTTACTACTCTGAATGAAGAAATTCTGCCTCACTCATGTCTTAAATGGCCTACCTCTTAATTTGAGATGTGTCCCCTGATTCTAGATTCAGACCCCTCTGTCCTGTCCAGTTCTGGAAGGGTTTCGTATACTTCAATCAGATTGTCTCTCATTCTTCCAGATTTGGAGAATATAGACCCAGAGACAGGAAAAACAACTGCACCTCCTTCAGCTTCTCTACTTAACTGAAGAGCCTTAATCTCCTGAGCCAATGTAGTAAAAGCTGCTCTGCACCTTCTCCAAGAATTGCAGGTTATTTTCCAAACATCTTCTGTTCAGCATCTCTATTCTGTTTGCTTTGCAGAGTTTAGTCTCAGGATTTCAGCGAAAGAAAATACATCACAACCATTGACCCAAAGGGTTGGACCCGGACATGGTTCATCTAACACCTCTCAATCTACCACCCAAGCTTCACTCACAACCAGCACTGTATTGAGTGCCAACAGACCTTATGAAGCTACTGCATCCAGCCGTACAGCTACTGTGTCCACAAGCATCAAATCTAATGCTGAGAGTTCAGAGAGATCTACATCAACAAACCCAAACTCTACTAGAGGGTTATCAACAGTAGCAACAACAAGAGGTACCAAGGATGTCCCTACACTTTCCCAACAAGTCCTTGAAACACAGAAAACTGATGCTACAAGTGGGCCACCATCAACTTTAAGCAACTCAACAGATACTAATTCATCACCGACTGTTTTGACCTCAAGCCAAATAACAAATCAATCCCATACTTCACCAACTGTCCCAACTGCAAGGAGCTCACGGCCTTCTTCAAGTTTAGCCCCGTCAACAGATACCAGTCAACCACAATCAAAGTCAACAATTATCAGTGTATCACAGTCAACGTCAACTTTAAACCCGTCTACAGGTTTTGGACAGTCATCTACCATAGTTCAAGTGTCCCCAGCATCTACTTCCGTACAATCTACAGGAAAATCCAGTGCACAGTACAGTTCAACCATTGCCCAAACTGTAACTATCACAAGTCCATCAAAGGCTTCCAACACTGTCAGTCAACAAACTGAACGAACAACTGCACCACCTGTAACTTCCACTGTACCCCAGACCGAAAGCAGCCCGGCTACATTGGAAACTACTTCTGTCACAAATGGGAAGGAAACAGTTGCTACGATCACAACCTCCATGTCTTCATTGTCAACTGCAACACCATCAACTTCACACAAACTGAGTCTGACAACCTCACAACAGACGGTCAGCACAGCAACCCCTTCAACCCAGGAAATCACCACAAACACAGAAGAATTCCCAAACAGTTTGAGTGCAGGTGAGTGAAAACAGTCCTCGTCACTGGCTCATGAACAGAAACGGATGCTTGAGTATATGCTTCAGCTTAATCATTAGCAAAGTTGATCATGCATTACAGCCACAAATTCTGCACCTTTAATAGGGGAAGCATGTACAGCTAAATGCCATTCCTTCAATTTACTCATGTCACCCTATTCACATATCTCTTTTCTCCACTTTCTGCTAATCTAGCTTCTCTTTAGGTACACAGTTGGGGTTAATGACACTATTCACCTTGACCACTCTCTATGGAGCAAGTTCCTCATTCTCACCACTCTCTGGATAAAGAGGCATCTCCTGCATTTCCCACTGGGCTCACTAGTGACTCTCTTACCATTAGTCAATGACTGTCCCACCAGTGGAAACATCCTTTCAATGGGTCTATCCTTTCAAACTCCTTCACAATTTGAAAAATCTCTATAAGACTATCTCTCAGTTAGAGTAAAGAGCCGCAGCCCCTTCAGTCTTTCCTAAGAGCTATAACCTCTCAGTTCCAATTTCATCCCTTGTAAACTGTTTGTCTGCACCTTTTGCAGTCCCTGTCAATAACCTTTTCATGAGCTGGGAGTCAGGTTGCATTCTGAAATATACTTACACACCTCATTCTGAAAACAAAAGCCTGGTCTTATAAATCACTCAGAGATAGTAAGAACTGCCGATGCTGGAGTCAGAGATAACACAGCGTGGAGCTGGAGGAACTCAGCAGGCCAGGCAGCATCAGAGAAGCAAGAAAGCTGATGTTTCAGGCCAAGTTTCTGAAGAAGGGTCTCGACCCGAACTGTCAGCTTTCCTGTTCCTCTGGTCTTATATCTCCCTCCCAGAATTTTACCATCAACGTGGTCAGTTAATAACTTGATGATTATAATCTGTTGAAATTATTTCTAATTCTTTCCTTACATACATGATGAAGACATTTCAGCATTTTTGTCCTTTTTTACGTTCCCCCCAATGTGCCTTGTGGTCATATATGCTTCTGTTTTCTTTACCAGGAAGTGTAGCAGCAATCTCTGTCCTGGTTATCTCAGTATTAGTGGCGTTACTTGGAGGATTCATATACTTTAAGTTAAGGTAAGAGCCATGTGAATTCTGTTTGCCCCTGATAATCTGTCCCAGTTACAGTGTGTAGCCATTGCAGTTGGTGGTCAGCGTAGTTTTATTTTTGAGTAATGTCTCCGTCACATCCTTTGGGTTATTACATTTTATACCTTTGCCATTTCAACACAGGAGAGAAGCTGTGGTTGTTCTCCTTGGAGCAGAGGTGAAGATTTAAGTGAGATGTTTAAAATTGTGAAGTAGTTTTGTTAGAATAGTGAAGGAGAAACTGCTTACAATAATAGCATTGCCAGGAAGGCAGAGTTATGTGAGGTGAAATTCTCATAATGACTCACAGCAAAGCAAGGAACAATTTTTCGTCACTTGATTTGTCTAAAAATAATTGATCCTTTGGTGATACAGAACTTGAGTAATGCTGGGGAACAGCCAAGCGACACACTGTAAATTGGTGCTCCCTTTCAAATTTGGCATTCATGCCTTGGTCCTAATGAGTGCAAGATGAAAGATTTTGATATCTTGTCTTTTTCTCAACAATACCAGAGTGATCTCATGTGTGCTTTCAAGATAATTTAAGAATATTTTACAACTTACAGGTTGTCCTCTCAAAAATATCTCTCATTTCTTGTAGAAATTCTGCATATGGACGACTACATGATAATCAAGATGATGGAACATGGGGAAATTACAATAACCCTTTGTATGATGATTCTTAAGAAGACAAACTGGCTTTGTAGGTTTGTTCATATCCAGCCATCAAGTGAAGAGAATTGTCTTTTTATTTGTTGGGACAACTTGGCCAAACATAGTTGAATTTCTTTGATTTCTTCCCATTTATTTTTTTCTGGTTTAAATTTGTTCTTCCTCTTCCAAACTCTCTCTGTTATGCAAAATGGGAGAATTGTTTTGGAAGACTTCTCACACACCTGAAGCATGACGAAGAGATGCAGTAGTTAGTTCAGATGAATGAAGACTTTCAGAGCAGTCCTAAGTTAAGGACGATGTTAGTGCCGTTGCCATTCCTGTTCTCAGCACTCCTTCTATATAAGCTTCACCAAAAAATGACATAGAAATGATTGCAGTGTATGGAAATATGTTTCAGTCTGCTGCTGACACATTTTAAATATCCTCACAAGAGTTCAATTTAATCTTAAAACCTGGATCAGTGATTGACTAAGAGATTCGAGGAAATGTGACTCTCAAATAGAATTCCTGTTCAAATTTTAGTCTTGCTCTACAACTCTGTGTGTGTGTGTGTATCTGTGTGTACGTGTGTGTCTGCATCTATCTGTCACCAGATTATCTGTATCTCAGTGTTGAATTTCCAAATGTAATTTCATCGCAATTCAATTTCCAAACCAGAGCTTTGATAGAGATGAATGAGCGATGGGCATTTTGAGATTTAAGACACCACCACCCTCATCAGTTCTCCTGGCTATACTTAATGCCAGCAAGGATGCACACTGTCACAGGCACGTGACCGAACTTCCTCTTCATGGTTTTTGTGAATCATTTCTTTTCAAATTCTTTCATAGTGTCGCTGTTAAGGTCAGAATTTGTTGCCCATCCTTATTGTCCTGGAACTGAATGGCTTGTTCAGCTGTTTCAATTAAGAGTCACCCTCATTGCTGTGGGTCTGGAGTCACATATAGGCCAGACAGGGTAAGGATGGCAGATTTCCTTCCCAATGAATATTTAATTACTGCCTACAGTAACTATGAGAATACCCTGTAGTTACATTAATTTGATGAAACTGAAATAACAGTCCAGAATATGTAGTCAAACATAAAGGGAAGTGGTTAGATATTGTTTGATAATCGTTTTATTATGAGCCTTGGGTGATTTTTACATGCAAGTCACTGATGTTGTAAAATAACAGGCTCAATTTAAAGGGCCTGTTTGAAAACCGAGCTGATTATTTACTGTATTTCATGTCAGCTACACAGTGCATGGAAGACGTAATTTACAGTTCAGTCAGATGACAGGATATTTTTAGGCAGTTGGAACCCAAGCCTGTATTAATTTACAAATTCCAGTTACAGTTCCCAAAATACACAACCTCATAAAACACATCAGGACTAATGGAAGGTACATGGGAAATAGATCAATTACTGATGTGGTAGGTCAGATGACATGAGATTTGCTGATGGCGCTGAGTTATTTAACCAAGTGGTGCAATTAACAGAAACCAATCACATTCAACAGATTGGATCTGATTGAGGAGCACAGCAAAATGTTTTTTTTTAAAAGAATCAGCCCACCATCATGGAGATTGAAATTAAAAACATGAGGTTATGTGGAAGTGACAATTAATTTGGTTTAATTATCACCCATCCAAGTGTCAGGAATTGATCAGGTACTGGTTTTTATTCAGACAAGGACATGGGGTTTTAAATCCAGGCAAACTATTTTGATCTCGATGAATCATCAATCAGGTCAATTTTTGGAAATGGGGTGGGGTGGGTGCATGTGGAGTGAAGAGGGCTCAGGTATGGGGGAGGGGAGGGTGTGTTGGGGTGTTGGAGGTGAGATGGGAGAGTGTGTGAGGAGGACAGGGTGTTGGTGGATGTGCTGGGTGGGACGGAGGATGTGGTGGAGAGGGAGGGGTTGTGTGCTGGGTGTGGAGGGGAAGGAAGTGTGTGCTGAGTGTTGGGGGAAGGGGATGTGTTGGGTGTGGGGGAGGGGAGTAGCGGGGGTGCTGGGTGTGTGGTTTGGGGAGGGGAGGATGTGTGGGGGAAGGGAGGTTTGTGCTGGGTGTTGGGGAGGGGTGTGTGCTGGGTGTGTGTGGGGGGGTGTGTGCTGGGTATGTGTGGGGGGAGCGGTGTGCTTGGTGTGTGTAGGGGGGTAATGGAGGGGTTGACGGGGAGAGGGGCTGCTGTCCGACTCTTGCAGAGAGTCCTTGGGAGAGTTTGTCAGGTTGAGACGGGGTCAGGCGATAACTGAGTTTGACGAAGAAACAGATGGCAGGAGCTGAATGAATTGCAATGAACGAACCCTCAGGATTGTTCTGGAATCTTTGCAAATTGTGTTTTAACCTTCAAAATCGGCCCAGTGGTGAAAGGTGGGGCCAGAGGGTCAGCAACTCCAGTGTTAGCTGTGTCTGGGTGAAGCACTGAACTGGCTCAGAATTCGAACGTAGATGGATTTCTCTTTAAGCTATATCTTTGCATTTTCAGTTATTCTTAAACTATCAAAATGGCTCCATTTTGTGGCAACAAATGAAAGTTGTTCATTTTATTTTATTGTCTTTCTCCCTGTAAAATACACGTGACAATAAAAATCTTTCATTCAATAGGAGCAGAAATGAGGATAAGACACCTCCCCAAAAAATCATTTCCATTGAAAATTTCATTTGTTGGTTAGTGGTGTGATTGTTAAAAATGTTTGTTTGATGAACAGCCAAGAGAAATCCAGTTGGGAGAGAGTCTGTTTGAGGGACCGTTCATATTTATTTATTCACAGGCTGAGGGCATCGCTGGCCAGGCAGCATTTATCGCCCATCCCTAATTGCCCTGAGGGCAGTTCAGAGTCAACCACATTGCTGTGGGTCTGGAGTCACATGTAGGCCAGACCAGGTAAGGATGGCATATTTCCTGAAGGACATTAGTGAACCAGATGGGTTTTTACGCCAATCAGCAAGATAGTTACATCGTCACCATTCAAATGTTCACCATCTGCAATGTTTCCAGACATCAACCTAGTGTTCTGGATGACTAATCCAGCGACATTACCACTTTCCCCTGTTTGAGGTGGGAGGTCATGTGATGAAATTGCAAGGGAAATGTCATCCCTGAGTTAGCAACCCTAGGTCTGGAACCCTCACACAGAAAGATGGTGCTGAGACAGGGAGTAGCCTCACCACAGCCCCAGTGTCCTAGTCCAGTGTTTGCTGCTCAGCACATTGTGGGGAAGTTGGAACCGACTTTGAACACTACCTCTCTAACACCAGGAACCTCTTCCTGCCTGACTTGGGGCCAATTAAAACAGTGAGGAGCATAACCACCCATTCTATGTCCAAACTAATCCTAATGGGTGGAGGGCAGAAGTGGTGCATTTATAGACCCTCTGTAGCCTGAGCTGATTAAATTCTTGCTGAGGTCTCAACAGTGTTTCCATGATATGGATGTTTTGTAATGGGTCACAATGATGCTTTATTTAGCTTGTAAGGCTAGACAAAAGCCATACAGTCAATGTGGGTGGATTGAGTTAAAATAAAGAGCAGCCATCAACTAATTGAATAGTAGGACAGGTTAGAAGGCTGAATGGCCTCATCATGTTCATACAACTCCTTATGAGAGACAGGCTGGATTTCTGTATGAGCATTTTGACAGCAGGATAAATTAGGCAAAGTTTATAATCCAGGAATCATGAGAATGATGTTTGAACTACCAGCTAAGCTCTCAACGCTGCTGTATTCAAATCATAGGAACCCATAATCTCACAGTGAAAACAGTCCGGGTGGCAATCAGGAAGTGTCGCTGAATATATATTAAATGAGGTTTTACGATGACTGCAGAATGATTGCACATGACTGACAAGTCACTACAATAGGGACTTATCTGGTAGTGCAGAGAGGAAATAGAAGGGATGTAAGACATTATTCTTGGTGTATTTAACATCTTACAGTTTGTGGTATCATTTAGGAACAGATAATTAGGTAATTTATCACAAACGGGTGAACCTACAGCCCCCCAGCACCGCACCACCCCACCCCAAGCCATATTAAGGTCCCGTCTTGTCAGGGAAGTGCTCCGAAAGCCTGCAATTTTAAATAAAGCTGTTGGACTATAACCTGGTGTCGTGTGACTTCTAACTTTGTCCACCCCAGGCCAACACCGGCTCCTCCATATCAGGGCTAAGGGTAGCCTTAGCCGGGACACAGCACTTTGCGAAGTTTCAGATGGGAAGTAAAACCAATTCCCTGTCCTCCACATCCCCAGATCAGTACAAACAATCCTGTGACATTATTTTGAACAAGAGCAGGGAGTTCTCCCCCCTGCCCTGAGTTACTAAGGCATGATCACGATTTGTGGGATCTTGCTGTGTGGAGAGTGTCTGCTACATTACAGAAGCATGTTATTAGCTATGAAGCATTTTGAGACACCGTCAGGTTGTTAAAGGTGCTGATTTTCTCCCCATCTATCGCACTAATCAGTCTCTCAGAGGGGAATGAAAATCCCTTAAAATAAAGTGACCCCTTAAAGAAGATTTGTCATGTTAGAACCGTTAGCACACATTCACACTGAGAATATTACAGTATGTAAATGCTTGGTTTGGTCTTTGAGACTGTTTTGCAGTGTCTTTCATAATAAAAATGTATCAGAGCCCAGAAGAAAGAATTGAATGATATCAAGTTGGAAACCTGTTGGAATATATTTATATCTTACTCCCTGCCACTTGTGAACAATCGATGAATGTATCAAGAGAGAACATGCAATGACTAACACTCGAGCATGATTAATGGATTCGTTGCGATGGATAGTTGTGAAACTTTATGGAATGTAATAAACTTATTTTTAATACCCTGTGTTATCTCCAGAGCTTCACATTGAAATTTCAGCTTCTGAAGAAGTCCATGATGAAAGGGAAATGTATTTCAGTTCATGAATAAGATTGATACTTACAGGAAGAACAGTGGATAAGGAAATATTCTAGCTGCAGTGTTGGGTTGGACATTCTGGTTGTCATGAGGATTATTCTATAAGCTAAATGCAGGGTCCAATAATAACCGTGGCAGAGTACACACTAAGGAAACTCCACTCAAGAGTTCTTCCATTGCCAGAACCAAAGGGACCTGTTCGAAGTCACCAACAGAACAATGTTGGAGGTACAATTTGAAAAGTGTCCACTTTCTAAGCCCAAGTGAGCCTTTCCCCATTGCTCATCTTCAGCCTCTCCCACCACTCAATTAGACACAGCTGCTCCATAGTAACTCCATCTACACGACTGGATTCTGTAATGACATTACATAAAATCTACAATTGTTATCATTCTTAACAAGTTCCTGTATGGCTTCTTGTACTATAGCTCTCCATCAGATTCCACAGGTTACTGTGTAGGAGCAATGAACTCTAGCCAATCATGATCTCAGTGGATGGCAGCAACAGGTTCAAGAGGCTGAATGGCCTCCTGCTGTTCTTTTACTCCTTTAGACACCAACACACCTGAATTTAAGTTAACAAGGTGTAGAGCTGGATGAAGACAGCAGGCCAAGCAGCATCAGAGGAGCAGGAAGGCTGATGTTTCGGGCCTAGAAGAAGGGTCTAGAGACCTTGTTGTCTCAGATTCTCCAGCATCTGCAGTTCCGACTATCTCTGAATTTAAGTTAAACCAGTTTGAGCTCTTCACTCTTATATATTTTGACACATTCCTCAATAAATATCCTTTGTGTTAATTCCTTCAGCCAAATACCCCCTTGAAATCCAAGGGGAAAGAACATAAGAAATAGGAATTAAAGTCAGCTCTGCACCTCTTTGTACTTGCTCTTTTGTTCAATAAGCTCATGGATGAATGATCCTACCTCAAGTCTACTTATCTATCCTGTCCCTATCTCCCTGATTCTCTTAGAGCCCCAAAAAAGCTACTTCAAATTCCTACTGTTATCTTTCACAAAAAGAAAATCCTCTCAAAGGCTATAGAAAATCTTGTAGGATAGCCAATCCTCCAGACTTGTCCTTGAGATCCCTCGAGTGAAATGGTTTAGAAGAATGAAAAGGTGATGACATCGAAATATATAAAATTCCCAGCAGGCTTGACAAGGTAGAAAGCGAGAGGTTGTATTCCCCTGGTGTGGGAAATCTAGAACATGGTTTCACTGTCACTGAGAAGTGAGATGAGGAGAAATATCTTCACTCAAATGGTAGTGATTTTTTGGAGATCTCCATCAGTTGTGGAATTTCAGTCATTGCTCTTTCTAAGGCTGAGATTGATAGATGTTTGAGGTAAAAGTGAAATGCGAGACATCAGGAAAGTGCTAGAAGTTAGAATTGAAGCAATAATCAGTGATGAGCCAGTTGAATGGTAGAACTGACTCAGGTTCAAATGGCTGACTGTTTCTTATGTTCTTATGTAATAAAGATTAATTGTCAGCAATTCAGAAGAAAAATATTAGTGTAACAATTGTTAAACTATTCTTAAACTACTTTCATTTAGTAAATATAAAAGAAGGGAGATTTGGAGAGTGAAAGAGCAACAACTGTTATACGAGGTATAGGGATAAAATCTTCAAAAATGTGTTCAATCCAAAATCGGCAAGCCTAAAAACATGTTTGATGCACAGTTCTAAAGGGGAAGCCTGGAACCGAAGGTTAGTACGGGGGAATGACATTTAGACAGTCTTGTTGGCAAAACAAATTTTCCAACACTCCAGTGTTGTTGCATCAGATGTTGTAAAATGCCTTTATATATTTACAAAACCTTGGGTGAAAGAGAACTCAACACCTTTGATATGACAATGATATCCTCCAATGAAGGTGCTAAATATTGTCAATGAGAGTGCGCAGTGAGTACAGTAGGCAGCTGCTGGGTATAGGGTGTTGGGAGTGTAGATTAGTTTATGTACAACAGCTCTTTTTTGGAGGGTGGGTGGGAATGGGAGAAGGTGGATTGCACCTTCCAAACCCACCACCACTTCCATCTAGAAGGACAAGGGCAGCAGATACATGGGAACACCACCCTCTGCAAGTTCCCCTCCAAGTCACTCACCATCCTGACATGGAAATATATCACCGTTCCTTCAGTGTCGCCAGGTCAAAATCCTGGAATTCCCTCCCTAAGGAAATTGTGGGTCAACTTACAGCACATGGACTGCAGTAGTTCAAGAAGGCAGCTCACCCCCACCTTCTCAAGGGGGCAACTAGGGACGGGTAATAAATCCTGGCTCGGCCAATGATGCCCATGTATCACACACAAACAAGAAAGGAACAGTTCCATCTCCTGCATCTGCACTGAACTGCTCTAATCACTACCTTCGTTGTACCTATCTTTCCCTCTCCCCAATTGACCTGCCCCCGCCCCCATCTTTTAACAGGCCTTGCATGTGGCTCAGCCGTTTGCAGGTGAAATAACTCCACAAAGGCCAGGATCCCATTACCAAGTAACCCTTTATTTACACGTGGCGAGCCCTTGACACTGATCCGGCTCCCTCAGAGCCAGCTCTCAGAGTGAACAGAACCACTGACACTCCTGTTTATATCTGTCAGCCAGGACTCCCTGATTGGACCAGATTAACAGCCCCAATCAGGGATCTCATATTCTATGAGATACATCTGGCTGACCTCGTTACAATCGCTACGTGAGGGACTGTCAGAAGTTCAAGTCTGCATCTGCCTCCTGTAGAAGCTTCGTTCTTATCAGCAGTTGCTGTGCATTTAGAAATAAAGGTACTGATTGAATTGACTTAAATTAAACCGAATTAAATTATTCAGACAACGGTTTGACACAGTCAGACTTGCTAGATTGTACCTTACAGAGAATATACCAGACCCGTCAATTATTAACCCGTCTTACATGATGCCAGATTATGTACAGAGTTTATCGTCCATAACTTTTGAAAATTAGGACGAGTATCAATCAATTGATTCAAATGTTTGTCCCATTTACTTCAAACAGAGCAAACCACAGGTACCATCAGCAGCTGTCAGTGGTTGAGGAACTGGTCTCTCTGGCCCTGGGTTGTGAAGAGCTGATTGTTGGAAGTTTTCAAATGAGTACATCTGCTTTCGTTTAATACAACTGCTGCTCTGCTTCACTTAATTAAAAATAACTGAGGGGGCAGAAGGCAGATCAGACAGCATCATGAAATTAACCTCATTATCACTCTGTCTTTCCATAAAACACAACCCTCAACAACGAATAACACCCAAACTGTTATTTATTCATTACTGAACCATTCGATCACCAATCAAGCACTTCACTAAAACTGTGGTTACTGGAGAGAAGCCTGAAAGGGGATAATGAATGAAGCATTTTAATCAGGATCAGGTTTATAATTAGCCAATTGGGATTTCAGTCTAATTCTAATGTTTCCAGAATCTTGCAGACTCAGAGCGAACAGAACCTCTCACTCCTGTTTATATCTGTCAGCCAGGGCTCCCTGATTGGACCAGGCTGACAGCCCCAAGGGCAGCAGATACATGGGAAATAACTCCACAGAGTTTTGTACACAGATGAAGGTATCCCCTTTGCAGTGTGTTATACTATACACTGAGTGTGGATCTGAGCATCATACTGCGCAGGAGTCAGTTAGAACATAGAACATAGAAAATACAGCGCAGTACAGGCCCTTTGGCCCTCGATGTTGCACCGACCTGTGAAACCAATCTGAAGCCCACCTACCCTACACTATTCCATTATCATCCATATGTTGATCCAATGACCATTTAAATGTCCTTAAAGTTGGCGAGTCTACAACTGCTGCAGGCAGGGCATTCCACGCCTTTACTACTCTCTGAATAAAGAACCTACCTCTGACATCTGTCCTATATCTATCACCCCTCAATTTAAAGCTATGTCCCCTCGTGCTAGCTGTCACCATCCGAGGAAAAAGGCTCTCACTGTCCACCCTATCTAATCCTCTGATCATCTTGTATGTCTCTATTAAGTCACCTCTTAACCTTCTTCTCTCTAACGAAAACAGCCTCAAGTCCCTCAGCCTTTCCTCATAAGACCTTCCCTCCATACCAGGCAACATCCTGGTAAATCTCGTCTGCACCCTTTCCAATGCTTCCACATCCTTCCTATAATGCAGTGACCAGAACAATACTCCAAGTGCGGCCGCACCAGAGTTTTGTACAGCTGCAACATGACCTCACTGTTCCGAAACTCAATCCCTCTACCAATAAAACCTAACACACTGTATGGCTTCCTAACAACCCTATCAACCTGGGTGGCAACTTTCAGGGATCTATGCACATGGACACCGAGATCTCTCTGCTCATCCACACTACCAAGAATCTTACCATTAGCCCTGTACTCTGTATTCCTGTTACTCCTTCCAAAGTGAATCACCTCACACTTTTCCGCATTAAACTCCATTTGCCACCTCTCAGCCCAGCTCTGCAGCTTATCTATGTCCCTCAGTAACCTGCAACATCCTTCCGCACTATCCACAACTCCACCGACTTTCGTGTCATCCGCAAATTTACTAACCCATCCTTCTACGCCCTCATCCAGGTCATTTATAAAAATGACAAACAGCAGTGGCCCCAAAACAGATCCTTGCGGTACACCACTAGTAACTGAACTCCAGGATGAACATTTCCCATCAACCACCACCCTCTGTCTTCTTACAGCTAGCCAATTTCTGATCCAAACCGCTAAATCACCCTCAATCCCATGCCTCTGAATTTTCTGCAACAGCCTACCATGGGGAACCTTATCAAACACTTTACTGAAATCCATATACACCACATCAACCACTTTACCCTCATCCACCTGTTTGGTCACCTTCTCAAAGAACTCAATAAGGTTTGTGAGGCACGACCTTCCCTTCACAAATCCGTGTTGACTATCCCTAATCAAATTATTCCTTTCTAGATGATTATAAATCCTATCTCTTATAATCCTTTCCAACACTTTACCCACAACCGAAGTAAGGCTCACTGGTCTATAATTACCAGGGTTGTCTCTACTCCCCTTCTTGAACAAGGGGACAACATTTGCTATCCTCCAGTCTTCTGGAAATATTTCTGTAGACCTGTCAAAATTTGTTGGCCTGTCAAAACCCATGTCAGCTGTTTGAAGAAATATCCAATTGTCCCACTGCCCCTGTTCTTTCACCTTGGCCCTGAACATTTTCCTCTTTCAGCACTTATCCAATTCCCCTTTGAAAGCTCCCATTGAACCAACTTCCACTGCCCTCTCTGGCAGCTCATGCAGATCACAGTCACTTGCTATCTAAAAGCAAGTCACCTTTCTGACGCATACTGTATCATCCCAGTTTCCATCTCCTTCCCTCACTGTGCCCCTCCCTATCTCTGTAATCTCCTCTGGGATTTCAGTCCTCTTCTAGTTCTGGTTTCTGACACATCCTAGATTTTAATTGTTCCAGCTGCCTGGGCACTAAGCTCTGGCATTCTCTCCCTCCGCCACCCTCCCTTTTCCTTTCCCCTTCTCCACATCTCTTTGACCAAGATTCAGGCCACTCATCTTGATATCTCACCTTCTGCAGCTTGACAATAAGAGGTCATGTGGTACGGTAAGTGGTGTTCCTGCCTCTGAGACAGAAGCTTCAGGTTAAAGTCTCACCCCGGGATCTGATGGTCCAGGAAGGTGGGATGGTAATGTGATCAGGCAGGGTGATTACACCCCACTGACAGGCAGTGAGAGATGGAGAAATTCCTGGCTCAGCCCTGTGCTGGGAAGAATATTGAAGACCCCAGCACCAGGCTACAATGTGCTGGAACAATATTCACTCCTTGTAGGGTCTGATCAGTATCAATGGACAGGATTCAATCAGCTGGGATGGATTTGGGAGCTTCTCCTTGTCTGGTGGAGATCATGATGATTAGTGCCATCATGTCCCCCTTAGATGGTTAAAGGGGAGGCGATGGACTGTTAATCCAGAGACCCAGGTAATGTTCTGGGGACCTGGGTTCGAATCCCACCACGGTAGCTGGTGGAGTTTGCATTCAATAAATATCTGGAATTAACAATCTAATGATGACTGTGAATCCATTGTCGATTGTTGGGGAAAATCCCATCTGGTTCAGTAATGTCCTTTAGGGAAGGAAACTGCCATCCTTACCTGGTCTGGCCTTCATGTGACTCCAGACCCACAGCAAAGTGGTTGACTCTTAACTGCCCTCTGGGCAATTAGGGATGGACAATAAATGCTGCCTGGCCAGCAACGCCCTCATCCTGTGAACGAATAAAGAGAAAGTACCAGGCCAGAGAATTGAAGATGTAGTTTGGTGTTACATTTTATTAACTATCCCCGCTATCAATTACCACGGCATGTTTCTATCATGATTATTCTGTTCAGGATGTCCTTTCTCTGTGGAGATCACAGACTGCCAGTTCCACTATTGTCAGTGGGGGAACCATTCTCCTCCTCTACCACTATCCCCCCCATATTTCATGACATTGAGTGTCTCAGATGATACTTCTATTGTTAATTTGTTTGACTAGCTTCCCCAAACTTTCAGAAACTTGGCACAGCTCCTGGAGGAGCTGCCCAACCCTCACTGTCCACCTCAGAGTCAAAAAGCTTTATGTTCATGCCCCACAGCAGAGACCGAGCGCAGTAATTGAGGATAACACTGCAGTGATGTCCTGAGGATCAGCGACAGGCTCAGACGTACAATCTGAGACAAGAAACTGAGATCTGTCTGTCTGTCTTCTCAACAGGATACGCGGCACTATTCTGAAGAAGAGCAGGAGTCTTCCTCCTAGTGTCCTGACCGATACTCCTCACTCAACCAAAACCAAAAACTGAACCTGGTCACCATCCCATTGCTGGTTTTGGGAACTTGATGTGCACAGATATTCTTCCAAGTTTCCTCCATTACAACAGTGCATCGACTGTCTGGGTCAGCATTTATTGCCCATCCCTAATTGCCCCCTTGAGAAGGTGGTGCTGAGCTGCCTTCTTGAACCGCTGCAGTCCATATGCTGTAGGTATACCCACCCATGTTGTTAGGGAGGGAATTCCAGGATTTTGACCCAGTGATCTTTCAGACACCTGGGGTTGTGAAAGGCACAATATAAATGCAGACCATTTCTATCCCCTTCCTTATGCTTCCCGGCTACAAGCTGTACCATGGAGCTGAAAAATATAATTGTATAATATCAGGCTGGCATTAAACAGGCATTTACATCTGCTGAGTTATAACTCAAGCAAACAACAGACCACATAATGAGTTAGCACAGGAACCAGAGCACTGATTCAAAATCCTGTTATACATTTATTATTTTTAATCTCACTTATAATAAATTTGATATTAAGCACATGCTGCTTTTAGAAGCTCCATCCTTCTGTGCTCCATTCTTCAATTAATCCTTCACTCAGGACATATGTTCACCATATCCACCCACCACGGTTTCATGATCCTTATTCTTCCCAAAACTCAGGTCAATCTCCGTTTCAACAGTTTCAATTGACTTCCAGCCTCTGCAGAGTTTTAGGAGAGGTTTCCAGATTTCCACCACTCCCTTTGTGTGAGGGAGGGCCCTCGATATTGTCCCTGACCATCCTGGTTCGAATTGTGAAGTTCAGTCCCTTTATCCTGGACACTTGCCACTGAAGGTAATAGTGGCGCTCTATCAAATCTCTATAATCCCCTTAAACACCCCAATTAAACGGCTCCTTCGTAATCAAACAAATAGAAACCCAGTTGCTGTAATAAAAACCAAAAGAACTTGCTGCTGTACTCTGCCCTTACAAGTAAAGCCTGAGGTTATAAAAATTTCCTGGGGTTTGTATTTCAAGCAATTGCTTCCAAACCTATCTTCAGAATGAAACGTGGCTAAAGACCCCACGAGCAGAAAGAGTGACCAAATGCTTTACATTGCACTGCACTTTTGATGACGTCAGGGTCTCGCAAAGAGATCCCATTGTGGGTCTACCTATGGTTCAAAGCAGCAGCTCACCAGCATCTTCTCAAAGGGGGTAATTAGGGATGGGCAGTAAATGCTGGAGTAGCCATGCCCACATCTATGAGTGAATAAAACAAAGTGCTTTACAAGCAATGAAATGCTTTTGACATTTAGTCACTGTTCCAAGTTGGGGAAAGCCACGTCACATTTTCCAGAATGAATCTGTAGGTATGATTGGATAATCAGTGACAGTGAGGTTACTTGAGGAACAAATGTTGGCGTGTTGTTCTTTGTAACATTCACCCCTCGGGGCAGACACAGCCTGGCTTTGATGTCTCACCCAAAGAGCAGGCGAAGGAAGAAAGCAAACCCGTTTTAACTGCCCACTGCCATTTCATGTTTACAAAACCTCCGGAAGAATATTTTCCAGTTTCGACAGGAACGAGAAGCTGCTCTCACACATTGGCAACACACATCCACAGCAAGCATGAATTATTTATGTCTTGAGATTAAAGAACTGTTCCTTTTGACTAACAGATACTTGGAGGGAACACTTAGCAGACAGGACTCAGGTTTTGAGATAAAAGATCCAACATTGGCCATTGTGCAATATCTCGGATATGGGAGTAGACAATGTTCTCAGGCACAGAACACAGCACTGCTCTGTGATGGTATTGATAAACAGAGATTTTGTTTTCTGTTTTCCTGCTGGGTTCCTAACTGTATCACCAGTCAGCTGCTTTGTGAGGCTGAGGCAAGCGGCCAGACCAGTGAAGTTAGCAGAAAATTGGCACAAAAATTACAGACCCATTATTTTTACAGATAATATATTCTAATGTTCTCTCATTCTGGACAATTCTTGTGTTTAATCTCAGACTGTTATCGTATTTGTTTAAACTGTAACTGAGAGATTTAATCAGAATCACATAGTGATACCGGGGGATTCAGCGATGAAAGAAATAACATGAAAGAGACTATTGGAACAATAATGTCTGTGTCAGCTCACTGCAGCCCCTTCTAGTGGGTCCCACTCCTATAAATTCCTTACAGCAACAAAATCATATTCCAAAATTTCAGCTAATGGAAAACGTCATGTCTTTGTCAGAAGGTATAAATAAAATAAAGGCATATAATAGCATTCATTGTAACTCCCTTCTCAGTGTACCATTGATTTTCTTCGTGACATATAAAGTGATCCTACTGAAGGTATGGCTCGCGAGTGGTTCACTGTGATGATGAATGGTCTCATTGACAGTGCTATCAAGCAGCTCTCACTGCTCATCAATACCTCTTTTCAATTCCACCGAATAACTCAAGTTCATTACAGACTCGTTTTGAACATGGACAAAAGCTGAATTCCAGAGGTGAGGTGAGAAGCACAGCCCTTGACATCAAGGCTGCATTCGACCGAGTGTGGCATCAAGGAGCTCCAGTAAAACTGCAATCAGTGGGTATCAGGGGGCAAACTCTCTGCTGGTTGGAGTCATACATGGCATATAGGAAGATGGTCATGGTTGTTGGAGGTCAATCATCTCAGCTCCAGGACATCTGTGCAGGAATTCCTCAGGGTAGTGTCTTGTCCCAACCATCTTCAGCTGCTTCATCTATGACCTTCCCTCTATTATAATTTATTCCATCTATTATCAGAATCAGGGTTCACTGATAATTACACAATGTTCAGCACCATTCATGACTTCTCAGATACTGAAGCAGTCCATATTCAAATGCAACAAGATCTGGGCAATGTCCAGGCTTGAGCTGATTAAGGAGCAAGTAACATTGACAACATGTACATGAATAGGAAGGGTTTAGAGGAATGTGGGCCAAATGCTAGCAAATGGGACTAGATTAATTTAGGATATCTGGTCACAAGGACAGGTTGGACCAAAGGATCTGTTTCCATCCTCTATATCTGTATGACTCTATGAATCTATAACATTCCTGCCACACAAATGCCAAACAATGACCATGAGTCATTTCCTGTCTAACCATATTGGAAACTCAAGTTGATGTTGAACATCTATAACAACCTTTAGTGAACAGTGAGGTTGCTAGAAGGATGGAATGGCCTTCTCCCATTATCTAATTAACTATGGAGTCCACAGTCTGCACAGTTTGTAATTTAAACTTCACAAAGAACACTCTGTAACTTGGTCATCAACAGACAGAAATACATGCTGTCAGACGTGCTTCCAATTATGTTGATACTTCATTTCAGAACTCATTACAAATGGAAAGATTAATGATCAAATAAGCTTCATTTGTTGCAGATTGATGTAAATACATTTTCTATTGTAGCATCTCCCAACAGTACTCAATCATAATCGAAATGATTTCCATTCTGACTTGATTAGAGACTAAAAGTCTTGCAGACATTAAAATATATTGAACATGAATCATTTTCAGGACACAGATGTCACTGGCTGGTCCAGCATGTATTGGCCATCCCTGGTTGCCCCTTGAGAAGGTGGTGGTGAGCTGCTTGAGCCGCTGCAGTCCATGTGCTGCAGGTAAGATTTCAGGCTGCGGGGGGTGGGGGGGTGGAATGTGGAGGAAGGGGCCTATCAATAAGGTAAAAAAGATAACACCACAGAGGCTGGTATCCTGAGGGCAGTCCTTCCTCAGAGCCAGCTCTCAGAGTGAACTGAACCTCTGACGCTCCTATTAATATCTGTCAGCCAGGGCTCTCTGACTGAACCAGATTAACAGCCACAATCAGGGAGTTCATATTCTTTGAGGCCCACCTAGTTAGGATGGAGACAGGAATGTGGTGGGTCCTCACCTGGCACCTTCCTCATTGTTTCTTGCACCAAACACTCCACAGGCAGATGGCATTAAGTTCCACCCTACATGACTGTAAGGTGGTCATGAATAACTCACCTCCTGACTCCCCCAGAACCTGTCCATCATCTACAAGGTACAAGTCAGGAGTGTGATGGAATACTCCCCACTTGTCTGGATGGGTGCAGCTCCAACAACACTCAAGAAGCTTGACACCATCCAGGACAAAGCACCCACTTGATCCACAAATATTCACTCCCTCCACCACCGACACTCAGTAGCAGCAGTGTGTACTATCCACAAGATGCACCACAGAAATTCACCAAAGATCCTCAGACAGCACCTTCCAAACCCATGAACACTTCCATCTGGAAAGTCAAAAGGCAGCAAATACATAGGAACACCACCCCATGCAAGTTCCCCTCCAGGTCACTCATCATCCTGACTTAGAAATATATCGCTGTTCCTTCAGTGTCACTGGGTCAAAATCCTGGAATTCCCTCCCTAATAGCATTGTGGGTCAACCCACAGCACATGGACTGCAGCGGTTCAAGAAGGCAACTCACCCTCCACCTTCTCAAGGGCAGCGAGGGACGGGGAATAAACACTGGCCCAGACAGTGACACCCATATCGCCATGAATCCATATAAGAAAGAACAGTACACCACATGGTAATTTTTTTAACTAACACAGTCCGTGATAACGACCCACAGTCTCTGCCCACTAGCTGAGTAATAATCAGCTCCTCTGCCCCCACCAAGTAGTTAAGAGCTGTTAATAGATGACAGGACAAGCTCAGTGCTATTCTGTTATATCTCAATGTCCATATCCACGGCTTGAGTTAAAAATTAATTTGCCTTTTGAATGTCAAATGTTAGCAATTTGAACAAACAGTCTTCATATCGTAAAGATTTCCATTTTGCTAATGATGGTATTTAGTGAGATGTTATCGAGTTTGCTGTTCTTTGTTTTGAGCAGACGGACTCCAGGCTTGCTTCAATGTTCCCAAGTAATGGGGTTAATTGTCTATCCAAGATTCTAACCGTGGGCTGCTTTCAGGGGAACAGAAGGACTTTCAGTATCAAAATGAGCTTTTCTCCGATGAAACACTGATTTATTATTTCCAGTCACATTCTGGAAAATTCATTCATTTGACAACAACATCTTGCATTTATATTGCATCTTGATCGCAACAAAACGCACCAGGACGCTTCACAGAAACGTTACCAGAAAATCTTTGGCAGCAATCCATGCTGGAGATTATTCACTTAATACATCTGGAATTTGAAGCTACTGTCAGTAGTGGTGACTGTGAAACCATCACTGATCTGCTTCTGAGATGAGGAGAAACGTCTTCACCCAGAGAGTGGGGAGCCTGTGGAATTCTCTGCCACAGAACGTGGTTGAGACCAAAACATTGAATGTTCTTCGGGCTAAAGGGATCAAAAAGTACGGGGAGAGAGCAGGACCAGGGGACTGAGTTGGATGATCAGCCATGATCATATTGAATGGTGCAGCAGGCTCGAAGGGCTGAATGGCCTACTCCTGCTCCTGTTTTTGACGTTTCCATGTTCACCAATGTCCTTTAAGGAAGGAAGTCTGCCCCATGAGGGAAAGCCCATGAAAGAACAAAGAAAGCCAATATTAGAAGGAGATGGAGGGAGGTTTGAAGGACTGTTATTGAGGAAAGGGCAGCAGAGAGTCAGAGAGGTTTGGAGGGCAGGTTCCAGAGCTTAGGGCCCAGGTAGCTGGAGACCTGGACCACAATGATGGAACAATTCAAATCCAGGGATACCTCAGAGGCCAGGATTAGACTGAGGAAGATATTGAGGAAGAATGCAGGACTGGAGAAGATTACAATGATGGGATGGGGGTGACTTTGGGGAGATTTGAACACGACATAGGGACAAATGTAGACCATTCGATTGCCCCAGTTTCAACAGCCTTTTATTGGAGACAGTCCCAGATTTCGACTCCGCTTTGTGTGATTCCTGATATCATCCCTGAACATCCTGGCTCAATGGTTAAGATTCTGCCCCCAGTTCCAGTCTCCGCTCCTGCACCCGCACCCCCCCTTTCACACCACCCTACTCTCTTGCACTCCACCCTACCACTGCACCCCCTCCAACCAGAGGAAATAGTTTGCCTCTTGCCATCCCAAACAAACCATATGGTTAAGAAATGTAAATTGGAGGTATTTCCAAGCCAGGAACCCACAGAATTGTTACGTGCAGGAGGCATTTGGCCCATATTGCCTGCAGTATCTCTTTGAACAGGAATAATTACCTAATGCCAACCTCCTGCCTTTTCCCCATACCCTTGTATGTTATTTCTATCCAAATAATCATCAAATCCCTCTCAAATGCCTCAGCTGAAGCTGCCTCCACCACCTTGTTACTGTAAGAGGCAAGGGAAGAAATAGCTGGGGCATTAGCAGATATCTTCACATCCTCCTTGGCCACAGGCAAGGTTCCAGAGGACTGGAGATTAGCCAATGCTGTTCCCTTGTTTAAGAAAGGAAGCAGGGATAATCCAGGAAATTATAGGCCAATGAGTCTGACATCTGTGGAGGGGAAGCTCTTGGAGAAGACACTGAGGGACAAGATATATGCACATTTGGAGGAAAATGGACTAGCTAGTGACAGGCAGCATAGTTTTGTATAGGAAAGGTCATGTCTCACCAACCTAGTTGAATTTTTTGAAAAGGCGACAAAGATAATTGATGAGGGAAGACCTGTGGCTCTAGTTTATATGGACTTTAGCAAGGCATTTGATAAAGTCCCACATGGCAGGTTGGTACAAAAACTAAAATCAAATAGGATTTGGGATGGGCTGGCTAGATGGATACAAAACTGGCTTGGTCATAAAAGACAGAGAGTAGCAGTGGAAGGGTGTTTTTCAGAATGGAGGCCGGTAACTAGTGATGTTCCACAGGGGTCCATCTTAGGTCCTCTGGTGTTTATAGTATGTATAAATGATCTGGAGGAAACGTGGGTGGTCTGATTAGTAAGTTTGTAGATGACATGAAGATTGGTGGAGTCGCTGATAGTGCCGACAACTGTGAAAGGATGCAACAGGATATAGATAGATTGGCGACTTGGGCATAGAAATGGCAGATGGAGTTTAATTCAGACAAATGTGAGGTGATGCATTTTGGAGGATCAAATTTGGGTGTATTATATTGTGAATGGCAGAACCCGTAGGAACATTAACAGACAGATCTGGGTGTGCAGGCCCACAGTTACCCTTGAAAGTGGTAACACAGGTAGCCAAGGTGATTAAGAAGGCATATGGCATGCTTGCCTTCATCGGCCAGGGCATGGAGTACAAGAGTCAGCAAAACATGTCACAGCGATATAAAACCCTTGTTAGGCTGCTTTTGGAGTATTGTGTGCAGTTTTGGTCGCCACATTACCAGAAGGACGTGGAAGCTTTGGAGGGAGTACAGAGAAGGCTCACCAGGATGTTCCCCAGTCTCAAGGGCATTGGCTTTGAGGAAAGGTTAAAAAGGCTAGGATTGTTTTCACTGGAAAGACAGCAGCTGAGAGGAGACCTAATAGAGGTCTACAAAATTAAAAGAGGCATAGATAGGGTGGATAGTCAGAGGCATTTTCCCCAGGGTTCAAGTTTCAATTACAAGGGGGCACAGGTTCAAGGTGAGAGGGGGAAAGTTTAAGGAGATGTGTAAGGGAAGTTTTTCACACAGAGATTGGTAGGAGCCTGGAACACACTGCCAGAGGAGATGGTGGAAGCAGGCACGTTGGCAACATTTAAGAGGCACCCGGATGGTTACACGAATAGGGAGGGAATAGAGGGATATGGACCAAATAAGGGCAGAAGGTGTGTTTTTTAGTTTAGTCAGGGCATGATGATCGGTACAGGCCTGGAGGGCCGAAGGGCCTGTTCCTGTGCTGTATTTCTGTTTTATTCTTTCTTTTGTTCTATCTCCAGGCAGTGCATTCCAGACTGTAACTACCCACTGGGGGAGAAAGCTTTTTTACATTTTACCCTTGCTTCTCTTTAGATCCATATGGTCTCATTCTTGTTCCTTTTACAAGCAGAGACAGCTTCTCCCTATCTATTGCATCCAACCCACTCATGATTGTGAATATCTCCATCAAATGTCCTCTCTGCCTCCTTCTCTCCAAGGAGAATAGTCTCAACTTCTTCAATCTAGCTTAATCGCTGAAGTTTCTTATTCCTGGAACCATTCTTGTAAATCACTTCTACATTCTGTTCAATGGGTTCGTATCTTTCTTATGATGTGGCGCCTACAACCGTACACAACGTCAGTTCATTCCTTAAGATGCACCTTCATGAAGAACAAACAGGGAATCTGGGCTTGTCTCTGATCAGCGAGATGTTTATACCACAGGAGCATAAAGTGTGACATTCAGCTGAACTGGCAACTTCCAGAATCCAGGTCACACTTTCCACAGCATCAACAAAAAGCAGAAATTACCCATATACAGCCTGAGATGGGATATGTCAAATCTTGAAGACAATAGCCTCAGTCAGCACCTGTGGGTGATACACACCCAAACATTGGCAAATGGTTGGCTTCTCCTTGATATTGAGCTGAGTTTCTGTCACTGTATTCCTGCCATCACTAAGGCTACCCCATTTCCCCTCCATTATATCACTGTCTGCAGCCCAACCCCTGCTACTAAAACCTTTATCTAAAATTTTGCTACATTTTAGACTCAACCATTTGACTACTCTACTGTCAATGTCCAACATGCTACCTTTCACAAACATCAATACCTATATCCCAGTTCCATTCAGCTATTGCCCACTGCACTGATTGACCTACACTAGGTGCTAGTCCAGCAAAGGAGCTGGAAATGGAAGTCTATGGATGCAGTGAAACGCTGCCTGAGACAGCTGTAAAGATGTGTTGTTGGATAGGGAGCTCGAGTCTCAGTTACTGAGTGAACATTAGAGCGATAACTTGCCCAATGATCTAAGATCAGCCAGGATAAAATGAAAAGGACGATCACAGAGCAGAGCAAAAGCACATCATAGAGGATGCTGGGGAGAATTTCATCTCTCAGTCCCTCAAACTGGAAAATGTAGATATTTTGACTTTTGAGGTGGATGGAATTTAGAGCACAGGAACGTGTCACTCAGCTCAGCTGCTCCAGGCTGATGTTTCTACTCTCCACTAGCCTTCTCCCTGCCTTCTTCATTACACACCAGTCCGGATGGAATGTGATTGGAGGAGGGAAAGATCAAATTACACAACTGGAGAGGTAGAAACAGGCGTTTGACAAGAGTTAAAGTGGAAACAGTTATAAAACACTGGTTAGGTGCCAGCTGGAGTATTGTGGGCAGTTCTTGCACTGCATGGCTCAAAGAAGATGGACGAGGTCTTGGACAGGGCATGGAGGAGATGGTACCAGGGATAAGGGACTTCAGTGAAGGTGGAGAGACTGGAGAAGCTGGGATAGGTCTCCCGAGGGCAGAGAAGATAATGTAAAGATTTAATAGAGAAATTTAAAACCATGAAGGGATCTATACAGGCACAAATGGGACATACAAAAAGCAATGTATTCTCATTAAACTTACAAAACTTTATCTCCAAAACTTGAATTTTAATGTTCAAAAAACAAACTAATTAGAAAAGTTGTATCAGAGATAAAAGGTACTGCAGATGCTGGAGAATCCGAGATAACAAGCATGGGGCTGGATGAACACAGCAGGTCAAGCAGCATCATAGGAGCAGGAAAACTTGACGTTTCGGGCCTAAACCCTTCATCAGAAATGGGGGAGGGGAAGAGGGTTCTGAAATAAATAGGGAGAGAGGGGGAGGCGGATAGAGGATGGATAGAGGAGAGGATAGGTGGAGAGGAGGCAGACAAGTCGAAGAGGTGGGGATGGAGCCAGTAAAGGTGAGTGTCGGTAGGGGGGTAGGGAGGAGATAGGTCAGTCCAGGGAGGACGGACAGGTCAAGGGGGCGGGATGATGTGAGTAGATAGGAAATGGGGGTTTTGCTTGGGGTGAGAGGAACAACAGGTTCGGGAGGTGGAGATGAGCTGGGCTGGTTTTGGGATGCGGGTGGGGGAGGGGAGATTTTGAAGCTTGTGAAATCCACATTGATGCCATTGGGCTGCAGGGTTCCCAGGCTGAATATGATTTGTTGTTCCTACAGCCTTCGGGTGGCATCACTGTGGCATTGTAGGAGGCCAAGGATGGACATGTCATCTGAGGAATGGGAGGGGGAGTTGAAATGGTTCGCGACTGGGAGGTGCAGTTGTTTGTTGCGAACTGAGCGCAGGTGTTCTGCAAAGCGGTCCCCAAGCCTCCGCTTGGTTTCCCCAATGTAGAGGAAGCCACAACGGGTACAGCGGATGCAGTATACCACATTGGCAGATGTGCAGGTGAACCTCTGCCTGATGTGGAATGTCTTCTTGGGGCCTGGGATTGGGGTGAGGGAGGAGGTGTGGGGGCAGGTGTAGCACTTCCTGCGGTTACAAGGAAAAGTGCCGGGTGTGGTGGGGCTGGAGGGGAGTGTGGCGCGGACAAGGGAGTCGCGGAGGGAGTGGTCCCTCCGGAAGGCAGATAAGGGTGGGGAGGGAAAGAAAAAGTTTAAAGCTTTGGCTTGATCCTTACCCCAAATGAAATTGAAAGCACCACACAGTGAATAAATATGAAACAGTTTCTTTATTCTATGTAGACAATATTCCAACCTGTGATGAACAGTAATTGAAGACACCTCGCAGGGAGCTTTGATAAATGAATGGCTTTGCACATGGATGCTAAAATAACATCAGCAATAATACAATATTTTAAAAAATGGGAAAAATATCTGCTGTTGACCCAAACATTCTGATCATACTTAAATGCCCTGCATTAACTACAGATGACAGAAGTTAAGTTAAAAATTAAACACCAAAGAACTGAATTACCAAAGTCACGCTGCAGTTTCTGACTCTCAATGACAACAGCACACAGGTTGAAACTTGGATTGCTGTCAAACTTGTGACCTATATGATCAGATCTGACTATAACTGTGCCTCTCACTTCACAATTCACAGAATCAAAGAGCAATACAGCGCAGAATGAGGTCACTCTGCCCATCTAAAGCTCCTTAGATAGCACCTTCCAAACCGATGACCCCTTCCATCTAGAATTGTTACTACATCCACAAGCATCCACTCCCTCCACCACTGATACTCAGTCACAGCAGTGTGTACTATCTACAAGATGCACTGCAAAAATTCACCAAAGATCCTCAGACAGCACCTTCCAAACCCACGACCACTTCCATCTAGAAGGACAAGGGCAGCAGATACATGGGAACATCACCCCCTGTAGGATCCTCTTCAAGCCACTCACCATCCTGATTTGGAAATATATCACCGTTCCTTCAGTATCATTGGGACAAAATCCTTGAACTTCCTCCCTAAGGGACATTGTGGGTCAACCTACTGCACATGGACTGCAGCGGTTCAAGAAGGCAGCTCACCACCACCTTCTCAAGGGGGCAACTAGGGACGGACAATAAATACTGGCCCAGTCAGGGATGCCGACATCCCATGAATAATTTTTTAAGTGTCCTTGATCGTTAAACATCGTTAACGGAGGAATACATCCATTAAAAGAAAACGGATCACGTTAAATACTGTCTAATACAATCTTCCTACTTAGTCATTGTATGTCCAATATACTTTGAACAATTCCAGTGAACTCACTAACAAGGCCAGAGGAGCTGGTCAAGGCAAATAGAGCAGGTGCATTAATGCAGGAGCAATAGATAAACATGAATGAGAAAGGAGGTGTCCAATCTCCCTCCACTCAACACCTACTCTTCAGGTCCTCCTGCCTGAGGCCATAAACACACTTTTCATGTGAAACACTGATTCACTTGTACTGCCTCCAGTTCCTTAGGCTGTACTCCCTGCTCATGATGCTATGTCCACTACATTATGGACAGCACACACTGATAGGGAGATTTTTTGGTAAACACTTCCATTCAATCAGAAAAAATAGCCCAAATATTCCTGTCACCTACAGTCATACAGTCATAGAGCCGTACAGCATGGAAACAGACCCTTCAGTCCAATTCATTCATGCTAACCAGAAAATTCCAAACTAATCTAGGCCCATTTGCCAACATTTGGCCTGTATCCCTGTAAACCCTTCATATTCATATAATATCCAGATGCCTTTTAAAATGTTGTCTTGTACCAGTCTCCACCACTTCGTCTGGCAGCACGTTCCATACACACACTACCCATTACATGAAAACGGTTGCCCCTTAGGTCCATTTTAAATCTTTCTTCTCTCACCTTAAACCTAAGCCCCTCTAGTTTTGGACTCTCCCAACCTGGGCCAAAGACTTTGGCTATTCACCCTATCCATGCCCCTCATGTTTTTATAAATCTCTATAAGGTCACCCCTCAGCCTCCAATGCTCCAAGGAAAATAGCCCCAGTCTATTCAGCCTCTCCCTATAGCTCAAACCCTCCAACCCCAGCAACATCCTTGTAAATCTTTTCTGAACCCTTTCAAGTTTCACAACAGGGAGACAAGAAGTGCACGTAATAATCCAAAAGTGGCCTAACCAATGTCCTGTACAGCTGCAACATGACCTCCCAACTCCTATACTCAATGCACTGACCAATGAAGGCAAACATGCCAAATGCCTTCTTCACTATCCTACCTATCTGCGACTCCACTTTCAAGGAACTATGAACCTGCACTCCAAGGTCTCGTTGTTCAGCAACACTCCCCAGGACCTTACCATTAAGTGTATAAATCCTGCCCTGATTTGCCTTTCCAAAATGCAGCACCTCACATTTATCTAAATTAAACTCCATCTGCCACTCCTTGGCCCATTGTCCCACCTGTTCAAGATCCCAGTGTACTCTGAGGTAACCTTCTTCACTGTCCAGTACACCTCCAATTTTGGTGTCATCTGAAAACTTACTAACCATACCTCCTATATTCACATCCAAATCATTTATATAAATGACACACAGTAGTGGCCTAGCACCGATCCTCTGGCACAGCGCTGGTCACAGGTCTCCAGTCTGAAAAGCAACCCTCCACCACCCTCTGTCTTCTACCCTCGAGCCAGTTCTGTATCTAAATGGGTCATTCTCCCTGTTTTCCATGTGATCAACCTTGCTAACCAGTCTACCATGAGGAACCTTGTCAAATGCCTTATTGAAGTCCACATAGATCACATCCACCGCTCTGCCCTCATCAATCCCCTTTGTTACTTCTTCAAACACTCAGTCAAGTTACTGAGACACGATTTCCCCCTCACAGAGCCATGTTGACTATCCTTAATCAGTCCTTGCCCTTCCAAATACATGTAAATCCTGTCCTTCGGCATTCCCTCCAACAACTCGCCCACCACTAATGTCAGGCTCACTTGTCTATAGCTCCCTGGTTTCTCCTTACCACCTTCCTTAAATAGTGGCACTACTTTAGCCAATCTCCAGTCTTCTGGCGCCTCACCTGTGGCTATTGATGATACAAATATCTCAGCGAGGGGCCCAGCAATCACTTCCCTAGCTCCCCACAGAGTTCTAGGGTACACCTGATCAGGTCCCAGGGATTTATCCACCTTTACGTGTTTTAAGCCATCCAGCACCTCCTCCTCTGTAATACGGGCATTTTTCAAGATGTCACTATTTATTTCCCCACTTTCTCTATCTTCCATATCCTTCTCCACAGAAAACATTGATATACTCATATACTTGTTTAGTGTCTCCTCCATCTCCAGCAGTTCCACATATAGGTATTCTGGCTGATAGAATAAGGGGCCCTATTCTCTCCCTAGTTGCCCTTTTGACCTTACTGCATTTGTCGAATCCCTTTGGCTTCTCCTTAACCCTATTTGCCAAAGCTGTCTCATGTCCACTTTTTCCTTCCTGATTTCCTTCTTAAGTACACTCCTACTGCTTTTATACTCTTCTAGGGATTCACTCGATCTCTGCTGTATATACCTAACACATGTTCCCTCAATCAACTTTTTAAAGTTCTTACCTAATACCGTCAAAAATGGCCTTCCTCCAATCTGGAACTTTAGCTATTAGATCTGGTCTATCCTTTTCCATCACTACTTTAAAACTAATAGAATTATGGTCACTGGCCCCAAAGTGCTCCCCCACTGACACCTCAGTCACCTGCCCTGCATTATCTCCCAAGAGTAGGTCAACGTTTTGCACTTTCTTTAGCAGGTCCATCCACACACTGAATCAGAGAGTTTTCTTGTACACATTTAACAAATTCCTTTCTATCCAATCCTTTAACACTATGGCAGTCCCAGTCTATGTTTGGAAAGTTAAAATCCCATGCCATAACCACCCTATTATTCTTACTGAAAACTGAGATCTCCTTACACCTTTATTTCTCAATTTTTCACTGACTATTGGGGGTCTACAGTACAATCCCAATAAGGTGATCATCCCTTTCTTATTTCTCAGTTCCACATAAGTAGCTTCCCTGGATGCATTCCCAGGAATATTCTCCCTAATTACAGCCATAATGTTATCCCTAATCAAAAACATCACAAATCCCTCCTGTTTTTCCCCCTTTTCTATCCTTCCCACAGCATCTATGCCCTGGAACATTAAGCTGCTAGTCCTCTCCATCTCTGAGCCATGTCTCTGCAGTCGCTATGATATCCCAGTCCCATGTTCCCAACCATGCCCTGAGTTCATCTGCCTTACCTGTTGGGCCTCTTGCATTGAAATAAATGCAGTTTAATTTATCAGGCCTAACTCATTCTCTGCTTTGTTCGTGCCTGCCCCGACTGTTTAACCTGCTCCTTTTCCCAACTATACTCTTTCCTCACTATCTCCCTGGGTCTCCATCCCCCTCTACCCCCACTAGTTTAGATCTTCTCCAGCAGCTCCAACAAATCTCCCTATCCCCTTCCAATTCAGGTGCAATCTGTCCTTTTTATTCAGATCACTTCTACCCCAGAAGGGAACCCAATGATCCAAAAATGAGGATCCTTCTCCCCTGCACCAGCTCCTCAGCCACACATTCATCTGCTCCAACCTCCTATTCCCATCCCCACTAGCTCATGGCACGGGGAGTAATCCAGATATTATTACCTTCAAGGACCTACTTTCTAGCTTCCTGTCTAACTTCCTGTATTCTCTCCTCAGAATCTTGCTCCTTACTCTTCTATGGTCATTAGTTCCAAGGTGTACAATAACCTCCTGCCGGTCCCTCTCCCCTTTGAGAATATTCTGCACCGTCTCCGAGATATCCATGATCCGGGCAACAGGGAGACAACACACCATTCTGATGTCTCACTGTCGGCAGCAGAAACATCTGTCTGTGCCTCTTACTAAAGAGTCTCCTATTACAATCTGTTGTATTAACTCTCCACTGATCTCCCTCTCTGATCTCTCTGATCTCCCTCCCTGATCTCCCTCCCTGATCTCTCTCCCTGATCTCCCTCATTGATCTCCCTCCCTGATCTCCCTCCCTGATCTCCCTCCCTGATCTCTCTCCCTGATCTCCCTCATTGATCTCTCTCCCTGATCTCCCTCCCTGATCTCTCTCCCTGATCTCTCTCCCTGATCTCCCTCATTGATCTCCCTCTCTGATCTCCCTCATTGATCTCCCTCTCTGATCTCTCTCCCTGATCTCCCTCTGTGATCTTGGCCCCTTGTACTGTTGTGTTGAAGTTGAATGGACAGCCAGGTAGCAGAGCCTTAACTTTTCATGAGGTACATTGCAGCCTCCACACTCAACATGGAGTTAATTATTTTAGACCCTAACCTTCACCCTCACTTTTTAAATACATCAGCGGCTGACAATGATTTGGTTCCTCATTCACAACTCGTTTAGAGCTTTTCTGTGTCCCTTTCCCATGGTCATCTCCTTATGCCTTACCCCATCAGCCCTTTTATCATTTTATCTCACCTGCCTTCTACTCTCCCTCCCACCTGTTCTTCCCACCTCTCCATTCTCTCCCAGTGTCCAGACTTGCTTGGAATCTCTCCAATTTCTCCATTGTTCCAGCTCTCCTCAATGTCCAATGACCCACGTATTTACAGAGCTTTCTCCTTCTACAGTTATGGCCAGGCCTGCTGAGAATTCCCAACATTTTCTGTTTTTAATCTGTATATCCTGCAATTGGAACATACATATTGACGACCCACTAAACACTTCATGCTAACAAAGAAAGACCCTCTCCAGCACAGTGTAATTGTAACTGAGATATCACAGGCTTCGGACAGTTTGAGGGATTTAATGGGAGAGCTCAAGGATTCAATAAGTCATACCGACCGGCTATTCCCACCTCAGAGAGTTCCACAAGATGCTACAGGGAAATGCAAAGTTCAGTAAACACAGTGGAACATCCACTATCACAGTGACAAATTCCAATTTCTCCATCATGGCTGAACTTCCTTCTGAATTTACCTTCATATGTAAATTAATAACGTCAAACAAGCAGATTTGTAAGTAAACAAAAAGATCAGTAATGGTACAACATTTGAACTGACTTATCCGAAAGAATATGAAAGGGAGATGGTGGTAATGTCACTGGGCTAGTAAACCAGAACCCCAGACTAATGCTTTGAGGACATGGGTTCAATTCCCACTGAGGCATGTGAATGAGAGTTACAAGGATCAAATTTTATTTAATATAAAAAATCTGGAAGAATGATATTTAAAAAGCTGTTGTCATGCGACCACTTAAACATTGTCGATTGTTGTAAAAACCCATCTGGTTCACTAATGTCCTTTAGGGGTGGAATCTGTCATCATTACCCAGTCTGACATGCATGTGACTCCAGACCTACAGCAATGGGGTTGACTCTCAACTGTCCGCTAGGCAATTAGGGATGAGCAATAAATGCTGATGATGCCCACATCTCGAACAAATTCTTAATAAAGCAAAACTGCAAAAACATGATTTGTTGGAAAATGTGAGGGCTGCCCAGTCAAATCACCAATCAGCACCATTTTCTAAAGCAGTACATAAATTGTTGTTCCCTTTGAAAGTTGGTATTCTTGCAAGACTGTCCTGATTAGATCACGATGCAAAGTTTCAACAGAATGTCTCTTTCTTTTCAGCAACAGTCAAATTCTGACAGTGAATAACAGCAGACTTGATGGGCTGAATGTCCTACTTGTGTTCCTGTGTCTGATGGAACAGAGAACTGAAATCTCGAACTTCCTCCCACACACAACTGTTGAGACTGGGAGTTAACTGGAAGGTTCAAAATTGGAATTGATGAACTTGCATTGGACAAGAGTGTGATTGCTGATGGAGCCAAGGCAGTCAGATGGAGTTAAGACGCAGATAGGCCTGGATTGTTCTATTTGTCTGCAAGGCCCACACCCCGACCACCACCTCAGCAGTCAGACACACCTCCTGCCTGTGCTATTGTTCCCACCCTTCAGTATTCTGAGGCATTGCTGCCTGGATGAAGACAGGCCTGCAAACCTCTCACTATTAGTGGTCCTAAATATTACAGTGATTTCAATAGTATCTCCCAGGGTCAGACAGAATTCCCATTCCATGCTCAAAAGAAGTAACATCAACCCTGGGAATCTGGGGATAAATGTTTGTGAATATTTAACCCCTGGAACAGATACTAATGAACTTGATGTGTGTCTAAGTCTTAAAGGGCCACATCTGTCAGTGAATTTTAAACAAAGGAAATGACTTACGTTGCTGCAATTTTCACAACAATACGAAGTTTTATTTAATTATTTGGGACACGTGGGCATCATTGGCTTGGCTTAGTGTTTATTGCCCCATGCAAAAACTAAAGAACTGTGGAATCTGGAAATCTGAGACAAAAACAGAGAGTGATGGAGAAGCTCATCAGGCCTGGCAGCATCTGTGCAGAGAGAAACAGAGTTAATATTTCAAGTCCAGTGACCCTTCTTCAGAACCGATTGTAGTTAGGAAAAGATTAATATATATTTATTGTACTGTATTTCTTGCCCATTCCTAGTTGCGCTTGAGAAGATGGTAGTGAGCTGCCTTCTTCAACTGCTGCAGTCCACCTGCTGTAGGTTAACCCACAATGCCATTAGGGAGGGAGTTCCAGGATTTTGACCCAGCGACAGTGAAGGAACGGCAATACATTTCCATGTCAGGATGGTGAGTGGCTTGGAGGGGAACTTGCAGAGGGGTGGTGTTGTCATGTATCTGCTGCCCTTGTCCTTCCAGACAGAAGTGGTCATGGGTTTAGAAAGTGCTGTCTGAGGATCTTTGGTGAATTTCTGCAGTGCATCTTGGAGATAGTACACACTGCTGCTACTGAGCGTTGGTGGTGGAGGGAGTGGGGTGTTTGTGGATGTGGTGCCAATCAAGTGGCTGCTTTGTCCTGGATGGTATCAAGCTTCTTGAGTGTTGTTGGAGCTGCACCCATCCAGGGCAAGTGGGGAGTATTCCATCACACTCCTGACTTGTGCCTTGTAGATGGTGGACAGGCTTTGGAGAGTCAGGAGGTGAGTTACTCGCTGTAGTATTCCCAGCTTCTGGCCTGCTCTTGTAGCCACTCTGTTTATATGGTCAGTCCACAGTAACCCTCGGGATGTTGAGAGTGCTCTACAGCTAAGGAAGCTCAGATGAAGTGAAGTTGCAGTCAGGTAATGAGCAGACTATTTGTTTTTGATGTTAACTGAGGGATCAATGAATTTGCAGCAGGAACTCATTTCACTTTCTTTTTCTTTAATGCAGTCACGAGATCTTTCACATCCACCCACCAGGAAAGATGGGACATTGCTTAAATGTCTCACACGAAAGATGAGATAGCACAGACCCCACCCACCGCCAGCGCTGAACTGGGAAGGTCAGCCTAGCTGAGGTACTCAAATCTCGAGAGCGGGTTGTGACTTGCAGTGAGGGATGAGTTTCTCTTTAAACATATCGGATTCTTAAATGGCATGACGGGGTAAATGCTGAGAGGATGTTTCCCCTTGTGGGAGAGTCTAGGACTAGAGGGCACTGCCTCAGAGTAAAGGGGCACCTATTTGATACTGAGATGAGGAAGAATTTCTTCTCTCAGAGGGTTGAGAGTCTTTGGAACTCCTTGCCACAGAGAGCTGTGGGGGATACAGTCGTTGTGTATATTTAAGGCTGAGATTGATAGATTCTTGATCAGTCAGGGAAGCAAGGGTTACAGGGAAAAGGCAGGAAAGTTTTTTTTCACTCAGCAGATGTGCATGTCTTTGGCCAGGCAGCATTTATTGCCCATCCCTAATTGACCAGAGGGCAGTTAAGAGTCAACCACATTGCTGTAGTTCTGGAGTCACACATAGGTCAGACCAGGTAAGGATGGTAGATTTCCTTCCCTAAAGGATATTGGTGAACCAGATGGGTTTTTCCAACAATCAACATAGTCATCATTAGACTCTGAATTCCAGATTTGTTATTGAATTCAAATTCTGCCATGGCATGATTTGAACCTTTAGCTGAGTTTCTGGATTAATAGTTTAGCAATAATACCACTAGGTCAGCACCTCTCTGATTTGATGAAATATCAGATCAGCCCTGATCCCATTGAATAGCCGAACAGACTCGTGGGGCCGATTAGCTTACCCCTGCTCCAAATCCTTGTGGTCTAAAGGGCTATAAACTTTGGTCCAGCTAGCAACATTCCAAGAGTGAATAAAACAAAACCAAGTTTACGCTGGTGAGATAAGTTCTGATAGTTGTAAATTATAACTGCCTTACACTGTGGAAGATTAGGTTAATTACTTAAATTACTTTTGTTAGAAATATTTTATCAACTCTTACGGACAAGCCCAAACTGTTCATGGTGACAGTTGTGCCTGGGTGGTTCCAGTTAACATTACATCACATTGACACAACCCAACTGTCAAACAGCCCTATCTGACTGTCCGTGTACAACAGCCTCACATCTTCACTGAGGAATCCCGAGAAGGGACAGCATGTGATGCTGATTAACTTTCCAAAAGGAACTTGCTTCTTTTGCACTGGGGCTCGGTTCTGGAGACACCCAGCAGGCTGCTTGGTGACTGTCAGGACACTTTCTACCACACCAGAGGTCCATCTGCTGCACATTACTCACATAATACTCAATACTGTCTGTCTTCTCTCGTTCTTTATCCTTGTATGAGCTGGGACAGTTTCTCGAGATTTTGCTTTTGTAAACTTCAATCAAATCTCCACTTAGCCTTTCCCTAATCAAGGGATAAACTTCTAACTTTCCCATCCTAGCTTCCTGGTTGAAGTATCTCCGCCCAGAGACCATTCTTATAAACCTCTTCTGCACTCTCTCCAATGCTCAGCCTCTGGTCCTGAAGCCACTATACAAAGACATGCAGCTAAACCTTCGCCATCAGACAGTGTCAGGGACAATCCATCAGTGTATTTCCCAGTTCTGAAGAACACAACCCTGCTTCACTCTCCACTGGTGCTGCCAGACCTGATGAGTTTCTCTAGCAGTTTGTGTTTTTTTCCAGTATCTCCCAATGCTGTTCCACACCACCCGACCAGTAACTCGTCACAAAGTGAGAAAGAGATAGAAATCAGAAACAACACCTACTTTCCAATTGTACAAACTCATCATTTCAAATGACATCAAACCTTTTGAAATCACATGGCTCTACCATTCAATATGCTGATCTGACTGTAATTTCAAATCCACATTCTTACCAGCCCCTGATAATCTTGTTTGACAAGAATCTATTTACCTCTAACTTAAAAATATTCTGCTTCCACTACCTTTTAAGGAAGTGAGTTCCAAAGTCTCTCAACTTTCAAAGACAGGAAGTTTCACCTCATCTGTGTTAAATGGTTGACCCCTGATTTTTAAACAGTGACCCCTAGTCACTGAAACATCTTCTCCACATTGACCCTGGCTAAACCTCTCAGGATCATAGATGTTTCAAACATGCAATGAGAGTCTGGCAGCCTGACTGCCACATATGCCTCGACAGTTGGAGTGGTGCCAACCTGTCTCTGCCAGCCATGCCTGGGTAAGACTGACAGGAGCTGTGATAGTGGCTGTGACACACAGAACATCCAGGGCAACGTTCAGCTGCAAATGGTGTCATACCACCAAACTGAACCCAACCCACCCACATAAGCCGCAGCCTGATTCACGCTCCCAGCCTTCCCCTTGTGATCCTCAACCAACAGAGCAAAAATAGAATATAGAAACTAGCAGAAGGACCATTCAGCTTGCTGTCCCATTCAGTCTGATCATGGTTGATCCTCTATCTCAATGATATGCTCCCCGCTTCTCCCCACACGCCTTGACACATCTAAAAATATATCAATCTCTTCTTTGAATGTATTCAATGATTTGGCATCTACAGATCTCTGTGGGAGAGTGTGCCACAGGTTCACAATCCTCTGTCCAGATCCCTCGTATTAATACCTGAGATTTCTCAAGTGATACTTGAACCTTTAACAGAGGAATGAGCGGATATCTCCCGTGGGGCCTGGAAAGTAAAAGATGTAGGAAGTCACGGGTCCTGCCCTTCGGGTTTTACTTTAAACACTTTGTGGGCTTACCAACACTGAACAAAGATCACTCCAAAGGCTCATAGTGGTCTCAAAACAAGGGGATGCAGTGGGCTCATGGTATTATCACTAGCCTGTTAATCCAGAGACCCAGATAATATTCTGGTGACTCAAGATCACGGAGTTTGAAATCAATTTTTAAAAATTTGGATGATCTTGGAACCATTGTTGGGGAAAAATCCCACCTGGTTCACTAATGTCCTTTAGGGAAGGAAACTGCCATCCTTACCTGGTCTGGCCTACATGTGACTCCAGACCCACAGCAATGTGGGTGACTCATAACTGCCCTCTGGGTAAGTAGGGGTGGGAATAAATGCTGGCCTCACCGACGACACCCTCATTCCGGGAATGAATAACCAAAAAGATTTCTTTGCATAGATGCTGCTGGACCTGTTCTCTGGCTATTTCTGAAAAAGGGTGGAGTGGGGAGAATGAAATGAAACGATAAAAGAGTGAACACATTATCAGGCCAGTCTGCCCGAGAACAACTCACAGAGAAAAAACAGAAAATGCTTCATGATCAACCTGACCAGGCAACTCCATGTCTCTGTGTCTTCAGATCTGCAGTATTTTGCTTTTGTATCAGTTTACAGATATCACCCTTTCTCGTTCACTACTTTCATTTTACCAGAAACGAAAATTTGATTTCCACAGAGTATGAAACTCAGTGGGTGTGTATCAGTTTCCAGGTCCCACCCTGTAAGGTACCATTATTACTCATTCTCTGACTTTCCTACAGAGGTACCCAATTCAAACATGTCAGTCAGGCAGAACTTTAGCAATGACAAGGAGGATAGTTTTGTAGCTTTGCGATCTGTATCACTAAACAAACAGCTTTCACCTCTTAGCACAGCTGCTACACTCATTAATACCACGGGAATTCTTCAGGATCTGGGCACACACACCTGTGTACTCACCCAGATTTCCCCTGAACTGACCAATGTCCCAGGCAAGCAACCAGCAAACTAGCAAAACATTCAGGTTTGGATCCTACACAACGCTGCGTACGGTCACAGAGACGGTGCATGCGGAGGGACTGCAGGATATGGACTGGTCTCCTTTGCACCCAGAGATTAAGGGGAGAACTAATAAAGGCATTCAAAATATTGAAGGTGTTTCCACTTCTATAAAACTGCCCCAGTCTACCCCTCCCTCGGCTCATTTTCTGCTGTAACTCGCATCAAAGTCAACATTACCTCTAGACTTGGCCATTCTGGTACATTTGCGGCAAACCTTCCCAAATATTACGGTATCCAACACTATTGCTGCCCGTGTCCCAACTTACACCAAGTCCCATTCTCCTATCACCCCCAGCATCATGCTCACTAACTCCCCAGTAAACAACACTTCAATTTTAAAATTCCCATCCATGGGCTCATCTCTGAAGTCGCCTCCAGGTCTCATAACCCTTTGAGATCTCTGCTCTCCCTCCAGTCCCGGAAATCCTCCAGCCCCCATAAAGCTGTGAGATCTCTGCTCTCCCTCCAGTTCTGGAACAGCGTCCAGGCCCCATAGCCATGTGAGAACTCTGCTCTCCCTCCCGTTCTGGAATAGCCTCCAGCCCCCATAATGCTGTGAGATCTCTGCTCTCTCGAGCATCCCTCTGCGATTAATCAATCCTCTGCCAGTGATGACTTTCAGCTACTTGGGTCTTACACTGAAATTCCCTCTTGATACCTCTCCGTTCTCTCGACATTTTCCTCCTTTATGACAAAACTGAAAATCGATCTCTCAGACCAAGCTTTCGTCCTAATGTCTCATGTTTGAAAACTGTTGCTGTGAAACACCCTAACTCATTACATTATGTTCAACATGCTTCTCAGATGCAAGTTGCTGTTGCAAGAAAGAGACATTTCCACTGGCAGGAAGGTCAGTAAACAAGGACAGAAATTTAAAGTAATTTGGCGTTTATTGCTATGGGGCTGCAATTTAAAAATCAGGCAGTCTTGTGGCAACTTTACAGGGTGTTGGTGAGGCTCCATCGGAGTACCCTTTATTGCCTTGGTCCCTGTATTTAAGAAAGAATATACTGGCATTGGAGACTGTCCAACAAAAATTCCCTTGGTTGATTTTTGGGACGATGAAGTTAACTTTTCAAGATCAGCTAAACAGATTCTGCCTTTATTCTTTCAAATTTACAAGGCAGGGGGTGATCCTATTGAAACATATGAGATTCTGACGGGCCTACTAGGGGAGAGGATGAGAAGTTGTTCCCACCAGTGGTGGGGGGTGGGGGCGGGAATGTGAAATCTCAGACTAGGGAACACAGTTACAGAATAAGGGATAGCAACTACTGCAGATGCTGGAGTCTATGATAACAGAGTGTGGAGCTGGATGAACACAGCAGGCCAGGCAGCATCAGAGGAGCAGGAAAGCTGACATTTCGGGTCAGGACCCTTCTTCGGAAATGACTCTCATTTCAAACTGAGATGCAAAGGAATTTCTCGTCCCAGAGGGTAGTGAGTGTCTGGAATTCTCTGCCCAGAGAGCTGTGGACACTCGACCAGAGATTATTTAAAGCAGAGGTAGATTTATTTTTGAAATATCGGGGAGATGAGGTATGGGGCAGACCAGCCATGGATGATCAGCATATAGAATAACAAAGTAGGCTCAAGGGGCTGAATGGCCTACTCTTGCTCCAAATTTTTATGGTCTTTTGTTACGAGAACCAGAGAGGGGATGAGAAACCTTTTTTAAATGCAGAATTGTGGTGATTGAGCTGCAAAAGTGACTATCCAAAGGGAATTTAACAAAAAGGTTTGCAGGGCTATGACACTGGAATAGGGGAGTGTGTTTAATTGATAACTCAGTCAAAGACCTAATGCAGAGATAACAAGGTGGAGATCTGGATGAACACAGCAGGCCAAGCAGCATCAGAAAAGCAGGAAAACTGACGTTTTGGGCCGAGACCCCTCTTCAGAAAATAAGATCTAATTCAAAGAACTAATGCAGACAGGATGGGCTGAATAGCTACCTTCTGTGCTGCCTAATTACATAGAACATAGAACATAGAACAATACAGCGCAGAACAGGCCCTTCGGCCCTCGATGTTGCGCCGACCTGTGAACTAGTCTAAGCCCATCCCCCTACACTATCCCATCATCATCCATATGCTTATCCGAGGACTGTTTCAATGTCCCTAATGTGGCTGAGTTAACTACATGGGCAGGCAGGGCATTCCACGCCCTTACCACTCTCTGAGTAAAGAACCTGCCTCTGACATCTGTCTTAAATCTATCACCCCTCAATTTGCAGCTATGCCCCCTCATACTAGCCGACGTCATCATCCTAGGAAAAAGACTCTGACTGCCACCCTATCTAATCCTCTGATCATTCTGTATGCCTCTATTAAATCCCCTCTTAGCCTTCTTCTCTCCAATGAGAACAGACCCAAGTCCCTCAGCCTTTCCTCATAAGACCTTCACTCCAGACCAGGCAACATCCTGGTAACTCTCCCCTGCACCTTTTCCAATGCTTCCACATCCTTCCTGTAATGGGGCGACCAGAACTGGATGCAATATTCCAAGTGAGGCCGCACTAGCGTTTTGTACAGTTGCAGCATGACTTCACGGCTCCAGAACTCAATCCCTCTCCCAATGAAACCTAACACACCGTATGCCTTCTTAACAGCACTATCAACCTGGGTGGCAACTTTCAGGGATCTATGTACCTGGACACCAAGATCCCTCTATACATCCACACTACCAAGAATCTTTGCATTGACCCAGTATTCTGCCTTCCTTTTCTTCTTCCCAAAGTGCATCACCTCACATTTATCTGCATTGAACTCCATTTGCCACCTTTCAGCCCAATTCTGCAGTTTATCCAAGTCTCCCTGCAACCTGCAACATTCTTCCACACTGTCCACCACTCTACCTCACTCCCTGAGGTGATCTAATGATAGAATTACTGACTGACTGAGAAAGGGAAGATGTGAAGAGTTGCAAACACAAAAGAGAGGAGGTTTAGAAAATTAACTCCTACAGAATTTATAGCAAAACAAAAGTCTTGCTTTTCTATAGCACCTCTCACGATCACCAGAACCTCAAAATGCTCGTCGATCAACTACTTTTGAAGTGTAATTATGTAGTACAGAGAAATAAGTTTTTTACATATTCTGTTATGATACTGAATTGACAGCAGCAACAGGCTATTTAGCCCAAACTACTGAGGAAGGGTCACCAGACCCGGAACGTTAACCCTGTTTTCTCCTTCACAGATGCTGCCAGACCTGCTGAGCTTTTCCAGCAACTTTTGTTCCTGATTTACAGCATCCGCAGTTCTTTTGGTTTTTAATTGGGCTATTCAGCCCAACTGGCCAATGCCGCTTTCTGCTCCACACCAGCTTCCTAGCAACACACTTCATCTCACATCTTCCATTCCTTTCTCCATCATGTGAACCTGCCTTCCCTTACATGTACCAACACATTCACTTCTACCACCCTCAGAGAGAGTGAGTCCCACATTCTCCCCGTTCTCTGAATAAAGAAACTTGCCCTGAATTGCTAACTGGATTTATTAGTGACCATCTCACATTTATGACTCCCTAAGTTTAAACTCCCCCGAAGTGGAAACATCTTTTTTACTACCCAAGCAAACCTTTACATTACTTTTAAAATAAAACACAATAAGATCGCCTTTTGTTTTTCCACAGAAAAGAGCACCAGTCTGATGGGAAGTATATCAGAGAAAGACAATGATAGAGTGATACGCAGAGAGAAGGTGCACATCACAGACAAAAACAATTTCACAAAGAAACTAGAGACAGTAAGAACTGCCGATGCTGGGGTCAGAGATAACACAGTGTGGAACTGCAGGAACACAGCAGGCCAGCAGCATCAGAGAAAGGCTCCCAACACAAAATGTTAACTTTCCTGCTCCTCTAATGCTGCCTGGCGTGCTGTGTTCACAAAAAAAAAAGTTTTGTGCTTGTGTTTCCAAAGAGTAACGAACTGTAGAATCCTGTCAGCAAATAGTTGACTACGTAGTGGAAACTTGACCATGTTTAACTGCGATCTTAGATGCTGAAGGTCGATCTGTATTGCTGCATGAAAACAAACCCAGATTCTGCAACTCAAACTCTTTTTGCGCCCGTTAATGATTTGGATTTGTTACTTAATTATATCTGCCTATTTACGCACTCAACAATGCTTAAGCTCAAAGCATTTTTGAGCTAGCACAGGTTAAAAGTACTATTAGTTAATGTATCCATGTGTCTGGAGTTTATCATTAATAACTCTGGCATGCTCCATTTCGATGAGACTTTGCGCCATATAGCTTGGGGTGATGCAAGATGCTTTAACAATGAGCATGCTTCGGAATCTTCCAAAGTTTCACCAATCACAGTAAATCTCCAATTCAATTACTGAATGTGAAAACAGATTGGGAAACATTTATCAGTTACCCTGTAATCAACATTGTTTACGTAGTTTATACATTTGCATACGATACAATCGTCCAATTAAAACGCTCAAATTCCTCACAAATCCAACATCTGAAAGTGAATATCAGTGTTTGAGAAAAATTTTTTCGCCTGCTACTTTAAGTCCTTGTTTGAAGTTGACCTGTTTAATGATGTTTTGCCTTTAGATCAGTTAGTAAATGGGATGTGTAATCTCGTTGAGATTTGCATTAAAGTTGTTTCCTGCGTGAACCCTTTGGCACCTCCCAGCTTCCCCACCTCTGTCTTGTGACCTTCCTTCCGAGGAATCGCCTACACGTAATTCCCATTCAAGATCCGGATTCAGCCTGGAGTTGGAGCTCTGACATTGTGGTATTTGGAGTTCTGATGGGTTAGGAATGCTGGGCTTTTAGGAGCTATGACTTTTTAAGATGACATTCAAAGCTGCCCTTCCTTCCTCAGGAAAGGGAAATGGTGAGTTGGAGGCGGGTTATTACAGCAGATACATGGGAACCTTATAAATTCCCCTCCAAGCAACTCACCATCCTGACTTGGAAATATATCGCCAAGTGTCACTAGGTCAAAATCCTGGAACTCCCTCCGTAACAGCATTGTGGTCTCTACATAGCAAGGACTGCAACAGTTCAAGGCAGCAGTTTACTCATTTGAAGAACTGCAGAATTATCCCTAGTGTGCTCGTCGATACCCATCTCTCAACCAACATCACAAAAATTGATTAACTAGTCATTACCACATTGCTGTTTGTGAGAGTTTCCACCTCCTTCCCTAGGGCAATAAATGCTGGCCCAGCCAATTTTGCCCACATCAATGAACAAATAAAACATACTGCACCACAGACTCCTCCCTTACCCAAACTGAACTACATACTAACTTCTTCCATCTACCAAACTGCACATTCTTTTACCAACTTCTCACAAATTACTTCCGATGCATTTCCATTAGGTCCAACTGTTCCTCCGTCTGTCTGTTGCCAACCCAAATTTTCAGAATTAAAGTACATCTTCGAGAATCAATAATTTACCAATACCAATGTCCCTTCTTTCTAAGCAGTGAAAATGACATCTGCTGTACTCGCCTCTCCCAATGCATCCTCTTTTTGGAAATTCTCAATCAGGTGACACCTTACAGTCACATCACTAATGGTAGATGTTGTGGTTGGGTCAAGCGTACATTAGACAACCACATTGTGCCTGATCTCTGAAGTTTTCATGCAATCCTCTCCCAGTGATCTTGTAAGTGATGGAACATTCCCAAAGGACGATGCATGGGTAGCCATCATTTATCTGAAAATAGGGTGCATGAGATAACAAAATCAATGGAAAAATGAATCATTGTTTCTCCCTCCCTGTGCCAAGAGGGCACAGGGACTTTGTCAAAGATTTTGCCCAAGTAGTAGTGTTCGAATGAATTTTAGATTTACATTTTATTGTCATCTGTACTCAAGTACAGGAGTACAGTGAGAAGTGTACAATGTCACTACACACGGCACCACCTTGGGTACAAAGCTACCTAGGTACAAAAAACATAGGTACATTGTAAGAGAAACAGTTAAAAAGTTAAGTACCACTTTTACAGAAGAATAAAGAAATAAGATAATAATTAACATTATAGTCTTTCTGAATTTAAACTAGAAAATAAAGGAATTAAGTTAAAAATTCAACAGTCTTGGACAGGTTCTCTGCTCAGCTCACTCTCTGGCAGATCTCAGCTGCCTGTTCTTGCTGCCACCACCACAGATTCCAGGGGACCTCCCTCACCGCTCACTCTTCCCTCGTTGGGCTGCGATCCCATCACTTCTTCTGAAGCTGCCATCTCCCCAAACTGCCCAGGTGCCTCGGGAACATGCCCTGGGCAGAACCCACTCAGATGCTGAGCTGAGACACTGCCACAGGTCTCAGTGTCGAGACATGGGCACCTCACTGGGTCTGCGCTGAGGCCTGGAAGAAACACCAAGAGAAAACAAAACAGAAAAGAAGAGAATGAATGAAAGAGAAAAATGAACGGTGCCATTTAAATGATCAATAATGGGAGAAACTGCCAATCAAGGGGTGACTATGTGTGCACTGTTCATCTGGTCATGGTCTCAACTAGAAAATCATCCTCAATCAGGTCCCCTTGCAATGTTGGCTTTTTCCCTTTTCCATCCCACACTTCTAACTCATTCTAGAAGCATATGACAGTAATCTGAAGCCTCTACTCAGGTTGTTATCACTCATTATCATGCCATTTACAGGGATCTTCCCTCTGTACATGATGATCCACTTTGTAAAGCTCTGTGATCCCTGGACAAGCCCTGAGAATGGGTGCACCATTAAATGGATGATAATGAAATCTGGCTGAGTGTATGCAGTTCATTGTTATAGCTACAGCATCACTAGCCCCAGCTTTAAATCCTGACCCAGTAAACACACATTCTTCTAAAATATCTGATAGCAATAACTAGTGCTTGAGGTGAAAAGGACTGAAAGGTCCTCAATAGTTTTGAAGACAGTTCTGTCACATTATCTTTACATGTAGAAAATCATCACAAGCTTTGTGACGGATCCTGACAGTTGGCTGCAACATTATGAGATTAATATTAGTTTGTCATGTTCTCAGAAACATTGAGGGGGGGTGAGGGGGTCTAATCTTCCACTCTTAAGCTGAGCCCCTTTGGAACTCTACATAACAAGGTGTGGAGCTGGATCGACACAGCAGGCCAAGCAGCATCATAGGAGCAGGAAAGCTTGACGTTTCGGGCCTAGACCCTTCATCAGAAATGATTCCAATTTCTGATGAAATGATTTCTGATGAAGGGTCTCGGCCTGAAACGTCAAGCTCTCCTGCTCCTATGACGCTGCTTGGCCTGCTGTGTTCATCCAGCTCCACACCTTGTTATCTCGGATTCTCCAGCATCTGAAGTTCCTATTATCTCTGACCCCTTTGGAACTCTGTTGCTGATAGCCAACCTCACACCAAGTCCTAAACATCAGTGTGTTCTCTAGTCTACATTCGCCCCTACTGCAACAACACCTCAACTCTACAATCCTAGCTCCAAGTTTCAAATCCCACCATTGGCTGGTCTTTTTCATCTCAGTAACATCCTCCAGTTCTATAATACTCCAAGAACTTTGTAAGCCTTTTGCAAACTCAAACAACTCTGACATCAATCACACCAGAAGTGGAAGCCTTGTCTTCAGTTCCAGAAAGGAAAAGAGAGGAAGTCCTATACTTCTGCTGTCACTACATGTGCCTGAAGATCTACAGACTGAGAATTGCCTGTTCAGTCATATAAAGAAACCTGTGACCACAGGTAGATGTCAACTGTGGTCGAGGGATACCTATTGCTGACAAAACTCTGGAATTTACGACACAAATGTCCCTATCTCTCTGCCCTCATTTAATAATACTACCTCAAACTTTGTTTTTTATCATCTGGCCTAATATAGTCTTATGTGCTTTACACAAATATTGTTTGGTAACATTCTTATCAAGCATTTTGGGATTTTTTTTTGCTATGGAATAGGTGCTATGTATGTGATACAAAGAAAGCAATCACCTACAGTACAGACTCATCTAGTTCCGTCAATTGGAAAATATATGCTACAGTCTTGTGCAATGTTACATTTCAAGAGTTCAGGTGAAAGGAGTATATGAAAATCATTGGCACAGTCGACAACTAAGTGAAGAATATTCAAAACCAGCCTTTAGTTGAATAATGACTTGGGGATCTGAAAGTTTTATCAATGAATCTAGGCAACTGCAAAATAGCGCACAGTGGGAGCCATCTATTAATACATAAACTGTTAATTTATTTGAAAAGGATTGCCAACTTCTTTTCTAAATAACCATCCAATGCCTGTTTTGAATACCTCAACTGAAGCTTCCTCCACCACATTTCCAGGCAGCGTATCTCAGACCTTAACTACTCGCTGCGTGAAAAACGTTTCCCTCACATCACATTTGCTCCTTTTGAAAATTAGCTTATATCTGTCTTCTCATGTTCTTGATCCTTGTATGAGCTGGGACAGTTTCTCACTGTCCATTCTGTCTCGCCCCCTCATGCTTTTTGTAAACTTCAATCAAATCTCCACTTAGCCTTTCCCTATTCAAGGCATAAACTTCCAACTTTCCCATCCTAGCTTCCTGGCTGAAGTGTCTCCTCTCTGAGGCCATTCTTATAAACTTCTTCTGCACTCTCTCCAATGCATCAAGCAGGAGAGCTTTAATATCATTCAGGCTGGTGAATTACAACTGGCCAAATGGTTCATCTCAACGATAACTGTGATCTTTTAAAATGGACAAGAAAATTCACAATGTAGGACACAACCCGGACCTCTGTTTGATAATACATCATCTTCAATCTTATTAGCTTTATACTTGCACCATGATCATTTCAACTAAGTTAGCTTTGAATTTTTCCAGACAGTTGCTGGTCTAAAATCAATTAAGATGTCCTGTTACCACCTTGCATAGATGTAGATGCACCTTAGTAACATTGTGACATCAGTAACCTGTCACATATATCACAACACACACTGAGAAGGACTGAATGTATCGTAACCTGCTCTGAGTTTGACTGAAAAAAATTATTAGAACAAAATAAATCATCTGCTTTTCTATCGCTCCACTTACAAAATATCTCACTGCCAATTAAGTGCTTTTCAAGACACTAAGTGTTGTTATATAGAAATATGTCTGTGCAAAGCCAGCTCCATCCAACTTTAATGTAACAATGAGAAGATAAATCCGTTTTGAGTGATAGTGGTAGCAACATTAATATCAGCCAGAACACAAGGGACAAGTCCCCTGGGTCTTTGTTGGCACTGTGGCCGTGGGAACCTTTAGATCCACTTTAGAGAGCAGAGGGGACCTTGT